>CM076576.1:251601611-251995855 GCA_034641835.2 Pinus albicaulis | reverse complement strand
GGTCTATCCTAAACTAAATTAGCAATTAATAACTTAATAGAATATATCTAGATTTGAACTTAAGAAACGAAAAAAATTATTTGAATTTAAATCTAATAAAAGATAAAAACAAATGACATGAATATACCAAAAATGGAATAAGCTACATAAATATAACAATGACAAGAATGTAACCAACCAACAATATTATATTTAGAGGATGAAAATGCATAGACACTTACAATCAATGAACTAATAATTTAAAAATGAATGATGTTTGTTAAAAAGTGAAAAATGACGATAGAGCATAGAAGTGAAGACTTGGACAATGAGATTTCATCCTAGGCAATAGTAGTCATGTACCCATCATATACCCATAAGCATTGGTAGTTGTACATGGAGATAATCATCATGGATCCTTTTTAAGGAGGTGACATGAAATTAAAAAATAAGAGAAGAAATAAAATGGTGTTGTTGTTTTCTTTTTTTTTCACATGGACACACATAAATTATACATTAATTATGTGATTTTAATTTGAAAAAATGATATGTATTCGAAAAGTATAATTTTTTAAAATTTTTGAATAAAAATAATAAATTATTTCTTTGAATAAATGAAATTTAAATATATTTATACTAGTTTATATCTCAATCAAAAATAATAAATGATTTGTTTGACAAAATGATATTTGGGCCACACCAACCCTTAACATGGATAGATTTTTGCTCATAGAAGATGACATTGACATCACAAAGTGCCTTAAGAATCACAATAGTGAGTTTGAGGTACACCAACCCTTAACATAACTAGACTTTTGCCGATGAAATAACATTGACATCACAAAGTGCCTTAATTGTACATCTCATCACCATCTATTCTACACTCCATGTGCAATAAGTACATCTCATCACTATCTATTTTACACCTATATCAACATCTATTCTACACCTCAAACATTCCATCACCATCTATTTTACACTTTATATAGTTACACTAATTTACATATTAAATAAAAAATAAACAGCCTAAATATTAAATACTAGTATTAAAATTAAAACCTAAACACTATTTAAAACTATTTTTATTCTCATATCTTACTCCTTACTCCTTCTCTAGGTAATTAAAACTAATTAGAACCCAAACCAAATTATCTACACCTAATGACTTGTACTTCAGGATATCTATCTCCTGACAAACCAAATTATCTACACCTAATGACTTTTACCTGACCATATCTATCTGCTCACAGTTGAGAAACAATTTCTCACCACGAGATTTCTTTGCACAACCCTTCCTGATCGGCATATATAACCCTTGTCGTTTGTGATGGGCATTATATTCCAAAAACTCGTTAAAAGAAAATCATGCACACCCCTAACAAGCACGCAACAAAGTTCTTCATTGTTTTCTGCAACTAAGTTCTTCACTGTTTTCAACTGAGTTCTTCATTGTTTTTTGCAGAGGGGAAACTGACATCGCATCTTAGGGTAGAGGAAAGGTTCGAGTATTTTCCTGTAGCATTGTGATCATTCTTGTTTCTCATACATATACACAGTAGTTAAGATTTACATATAAAGTTCAATTTTACATAGTAAGAACTTCTTTGAATTCATATGCATCTATTCTTCTATTGCATCTACTTATCTATTTTCAATGCATGTTTTCCGTTGCAGTGACTAATAACACCTCATGGCTTACAGCGGTACGGTGGCTAGCTGCCATGGCCTGTATCTTATGAATGTTGCTTCTCATAAACGTAATCTGAATAGAGTTTCCATTCCCATAAAACGTTTTCATGGAGTTTCAACCTCACTGGAGACTTCTAATCTGAAGAGAGTTTCCATTCCCATAAAACGTTTTCATGGAGTTTCAACCTCATCACGGACTTCTATTGGCGACCATCTTGTTGCTCGTGGCCTTTCGTCATATAGACATCTGGCCGTATCAAACACAGCTCCCCAGTTGGGTAATGTGGCTGATCAAGCGGAGAATGTCATTGAATTTGATTTTAAGGAGTACATGCTTTCCAAGGCACGGGCAGTGAATGAGGCATTGGGTAAGGCTATCCCACCCACTCATCCCAAGAAAATACATGAATCCATGAGGTATTCTCTTCTGGCAGGGGGGAAACGGGTTCGTCCTGTTCTGTGCATTGCAACGTGTGAGCTTGTAGGAGGCGCCCAGGAGCTCGCCATGCCAACTGCGTGTGCAATTGAGATGATCCACACTATGTCTTTGATCCATGATGACTTGCCTTGCATGGACGACGATGATTCACGAGGAGGAAACCCTACAAACCATAAGGTCTTCGGCGAGGGCACTGCTTTTCTTGGAGGGGTTGCACTTCATTCATTTGCGTTTGAGCACATTGCAGAGTCCACAAGCAAAACAGTGGGGAGTGATCGGATTTTGAGGGTGGTATCTGAATTAGGTAGGGCAGCAGGGTCTCAAGGAATTATGGGTGGCCAGATTGTGGATCTTGCGACCGAGCGGGACGCTTCTGTTGGCCTTGAGACTCTGGAATGGATTCATATTCACAAGACTGCAGTGCTATTGGAGTGCTCGGCTGTGTGTGGGGCGATCATCGGTGGTGCTTCGGAGGATGAAATTGAGAGAATTCGAAGGTTTTCCAGTTGCGTGGGGCTTCTGTTTCAGATCGTGGATGACATACTCGATGTCACAAAATCGTCGGAAGAAATTGGGAAGACTGCAGGAAAAGATTTGGTTAGTGATAAAGCTACTAATCCCAAACTGATGGGTTTGGAGAAAAAAAAGGAGTTTACTGTTGAATTATTGAAGAGAGGTAAGGAGGAGCTATCATGTTTCGATCCAACGAAGGCTGCGCCTTTGTGCGGTCTCGCAGATTACATTGCACTCAGAGACAACTGAAAAATGCCTGATAGAAACATTCCTGTGTGTGTTTGTCTGCTTTGTTTTTATATCTGCTGCATCTTCCCAAATCATATTTGCATCATTGAATCTTCTGGGGTGACTATGGTTGCACTATGGTGACATTGGATTTTCATATTCTATTAGAGTTGGCCATATCCGGCCTAAAACTTAGCAGACCATATCATATTTATAACTCTGTACCTCTTTGAATTGTTACCATGGTTAATAAAGTCATTTTAGCATGGATGGATGTTTTGACTTCGACGAGGTGTAATTATGCTATGGTTTCTTTCTTTTAAATTCAGTTATAACATTTTTAGTTAGATTTTGAATTACAATGGTTTTTAAATGTATTTTTTTAAGACACCTTATTTTGCTAATTACGTAGTTAAAACATGAAATTGAAGAAATGCATATCAAATTTCTAAAAAAATAAATCAGGAAAATGCAAAATAGCGTTGAACTGTTCAATTACTATTTTATACCGTTGTTTGCTGAGAGCAAAGCTGAAACAATTGTACCACTTCACTTCGGTGTGTTTTGAACCTATTGTATTGTTTAGTATTTTATAATATTTATTTATAATATGAGATAATGACCCTTTTAATTAAGTTTTTGGTTTTTTATTATTTTATAATAATATTCATTAACTTCTATTATTGAATTAGTATAGTTATATAAGGTTTTTATTATTTTATAATAATATTTATTAATTTCTATTGAATCACATTAAAAAAAGGGCTTATCTTATTTATATCTTACATTAATATCAAAAATAATAATAACAATAATCTTAAAAATTAATTAAATTATCACTTTATTTAAGATTATTATTAATTATAAGAATAATTAATATTTGAGTTAAAAATATATATATTTAAGAAAACATGGAACTAGATGTTTAATTTGTAAATGGGTTTTGTTACAATATCATGGCTTAGTAATACCATACGCCAAAAAAATCATAACTGATATTTATATGATACATATTCATCTCACTTTTGCTTAATTAATTAATCTAATTAAAAAATAGAAAGTATAACTACTTTAAAGATAAATTGCAACTTTTAATTTATATATAAAACTAACAATATTTTTGAGAAATTCCATAGAAGTTAACTCTTTATCATCTAACCTAATGATTTTTTATAGTTAAATTAAAATTCTGAAAGTTATATTCTAAAACAACCATGTTGTAAATATATTAAATATATATCTTAATTTCTATAATAATTGATAGAAATATTAACTATATTTAAAATTGATTATGACTTACAATCTATTTATTAAATTTTATTTGGAATAAACCCATCAAAATAAACATGCATAAAACAAACTTCACCCCTCCCCAAGCAGATATTTCAATTCCAATATATATATTTCAATGTCAATCATAAATAAAGCATGAGTAATATATTGGATATGTGTAAGAATTAACTATTAAATTTTATTTGATATATATATATATATATATATATATATATATATATATATATATATATAAAGCGTTAAGTAATATATTGGACATGTGTAAGAATTAGGTATTAGATTTTATTTCAAATATACCCATTTATATATAGATATATTGGACACCTAATCTACTACGGGTTTTGAGTGTGGAATATGAAGAGTCATTGAAATCCAAAAGACCACTTGGTATATGAAAACCAAGGGTCGTAAGATATTGTATAAATGGATATCATTGTGAATACATGAAACATACACGTATCTTTCATATATTGCCTACTATTTTCTGTTGTTTAACATAGCTTTGATCCATTAGTTTTTGTGGCCTCTCTTTCCATGTCAGTACTGCCCTATTGAATTTATCCTATTTGTCAGAACCTGAGTGTTTTCAATGTGCACCCTGACCTAACGCTTCTCTAATTTGGCCTCTGTCACAAATATGTTTTATCATTTATGGGTGTTCTTTTCATTTGTCAGCCCTTGTCACATTTTCAAATCATAAGAAACATGTTCTTGAATTAACCATTTCTCACTGACTCATTGTTTGAACTAATTACCTAGTGAAACAAATACAAATTGAGAACTTTCTTGGGTGCTCCGTGTAAAATTGCAGCACCTATGTAAGGTGAACTTGTTCATTGGCATCTTCTGGAGAAAAAGTTTTGTATCGCTTTGTTTGCAAGCCATAAATTATGAAAATCACTAGGTGACCAAGGTGGAATTGTATCAGAGAGTGCTCAATATCTATGCTTTCTACACTGAAACAACATGATTTCTGTGCATTGAAGGATGGTCGTTGCATTGAATATGAATTGATTTTGTCCCTTCGTCTAGTTAAATTTAACATTTGTTAAACAACCGTTTGAAGTTTGGAAGGTCGTGTATGTCGAAATTTGGTCCATTTCCTTTGTGTTGTATTATACATGTGAGTTATATGATTTTTGTGATGGTTTAACCATTATTTGAATTCAATGTGTGTTGAACAATATCTAATGTGTTGATTAAAATATGGTATGTGTTTGGGCATTCATTTATGTGCATTCATTGGAATGAAGTCTTGAAGGTTCTTTGCAATGATTTAAAAAAGTATCACCTAAATGTTCGTTAAAGTTTGAATGTAAATTGTTTGAAACATCTTGGTCATTGTATCCATCGTAATTCGTGCATTGAAATAGTATGCAACGTTTAATCTCTATGTTCCAACCCTAGTGCATTGGTATGTATATCTAATGTGAATGGATTCATGGTATGTCTATTGGATTCATGGTATGCAAATGGTGCTCTTCACTATGTTGAATAATGTAACTAGTGTCGGTCATCATATTTGTACTATTAAAATAAAATGACATATTAAAGCATGGGTTTTGCGCTTGGGTCAATGTCTTCTAGGTCAAAGCCTCTAATGAAGCCTTCTATTTGTTTCCTTGAGTCATTAGAGTCTTTGTAATTTTTATTAGACCCTTCTTGGGCTTTTGTATCATGTAAAAAGAAAAAATTTTGAGTCAAAAGAGTAATTTGTCACCTCTAAACCTAGTCGATCCTGTCCCCAAGAATTCGTCCTACATGAGGGAAATTCGACCCAAAAAATCCTATATAAGGAGAGGAATTCAACCTATTTCACTCAGTCACTCAAAAAGTTCGATCTACAACATAGAGAAGTAGAAAAACAGAGCGAAGAAGATGGAGAATGATGAAGTTCCTGGAAAAGCCTAAATTTTGGGCTATCTTTCATTCACACAAGCGAAGTTTTGGGTATCTTTCACTCACACAAGCGAATTTTGTTGGGTAGTTCCTGGTGTAAAAAATATGTGTCAACTGCAAGTCCAAAATTATAAAGGTGGGGTCGAAGTTCTGTTGTTGGGGAGTCAAAATTATGAACTGAAGGTGCTGCTAGGAAGTTGTTGCTTGGAGCATTTTCTTAAGATCATATATTGCAGGGAAATTTTGACTTGATGGTTGGAGGAGGTATTTTTCTAGGTATAATAATTCTGGAAGTATCTCATCTTAAATGGACACTATTGAAGGAATATTCTTGACTATATTTTCCCCTTATATGGGTTTTTCACTGGCTCTATGCCTACATATTATGTATCTTGTTCTTGTGATCTTCATACAAATATAGTTTGGTAATTTATTAATGAAATATAATCTAATAAATAAGTAAAATAGGTCAACATAAGTCATAAGTAATTATCAGGAAAGAGGAATCAAACCCTAAACCCTACTAGCACTGATTTCTCAACATGGTATTAGAGCTAAGGTCGAAGAAGGTTGTAAATATATTTGTTATCTTAAAATAAAATGTTACTCCCTCTATGGAAATTTATTTGAAGATGGGATTGAACATTATTAGAATGGAGGGAAGCTAGATTCGAAGGATCATCTACAACCTATCTAAGAAACTCAAACACGAAGTGTTCTTCGTTGCACTCACAGGTACTCTTGATGATGACAACACATGGATCATTGATAGTGGAGCATCAAGACACATGATGAGAGAAAGTGGGAAACATCATACTCTCTTGAAGGAGACAAAAACAATTATGCAGTCAAGGGCTTGCGATCTACATCATTGAAGTTGGAAAATGGATTGAAGCTACACCTCAACAATATTCTCTATGCCCCAGGTTTGAAAAATAATTTACTTTCAATTTTTTTTTTAGAGCATAAAGGAGATAGGGTTTCCTTTGTATATGGTAACATTCTGGTTTAGGGAAATGATTCAAGAATTGATAATGCCAAAAGCTATTAGAGTACATGATGGGATCTTATATAGAATCATAACACCATCTCCTCAAGCCCTAGTTCACATGGAGCTCAATCTTATTGAAATATGGCATAGAATATATGGGAATATACATTACAAGATCATTCCATCTCTTAATAAAATGGTAAATTGAATCCACCACATCAAGGAAGATCATGAAGGAGTATGTAAGGGATGTTCTTTGGGGAAGAATACAAGGAAGCATTTTAAAGGCACTGATATGAGGTCTAAGGAAATATTAAACCTCATTCATTATGATGTGTACGGGCCAATGTCTTACAAATATCCTGAAGGCCATGTTTAGTATGTGAGCTTCATTGGTGATCATCCTAGAATGACATGGTCCTACCTTCTCAAGGAAAAGGACGAAGTATTTGAAGAGTTTAAGGAGTTTATATCTGAAGTGGAAATCTCAACCAAAAGGAAGATAAAGAATTTGAGATATGAAAATAATTGGGAATATACTTAAAAATAAATAGTTTCATATTACAAAGAAGTAGGTATTAAGAGGGAGATCAATGTTCCCTACAATCTCAAGCAGAATGGAGTTGCAGAAAGGAAAAATAGAACACTTGAAGAATTATGAATTATGATTTTTGATCAAGATCTACTGAAGTTTATAATGGGAGAAGCATCAATGAAAATATATAAAAAATATAAGTTATCATAGAATCCTTGAGAATATGACACCTGAAGAAGAATTACCAGGAAATAAGCCATGTGTGGAACATCTTCCAATATTTGTGTGTCACGCATACATCCATGTTCCAAAGGTAAACATAAAGAAACTAGATTCTACAAGGATTAAATGGATATCTATTGGCTACAATATTTATCCAAAGGAATATGAATCTACATCAAGGAACAAAGAGAAATTGAAGTAAGAAGAGATGTTATATTTGATGAAAATCATGCCTAGAAAATATTTAAGCATATTTTGATCAATTCTGATGATGATGATATACCACTATTTGAAGAAGAAGAGTATAATGATAAGTCAACTATAAACTAAGAAGAAGAAAAATAAGGACAAAGTGAGCCTCTTTAACCGGTGATTATACCTAAAACAAGGAAGAGGCCAAATTGGTTAAAAGCTACTACAAAATATGTTGAAGGACCTAGAGCTACTAAAGGAACTTTTAGAGAAAGAAAAAGACCAAAAAGATATTAAGGATATGCAACATATATGAAAAAATTAATAGAAATTGAACCAAATACATTTGAATAATTTTCTCTTTAAGAAGAATGGAAGAAGGCGATGCAAGAAGAATACCAATCCATGAGGAAGAATGGGTTTTGGAAAATCATTCCTAGATGAAGTGACAAATTGGTTGTCACTTAAAAATTGATTTACAAAATAAAACATGCTATTGTTGGAAGCATAGAAAATTACAATGCTAGATTCATTGCAAGGGGCTTCCCACAAAAGGAAGGCATAGAATATAAATAAATATTTGCTCCTATTGCTAGGTATACTACTATAAGATCTTTTGCTTCACTAGCTACTACAATGGGATGGAATATCCATCAAATCGATGCAAAAAAAAAAAACATTTTTAAATGGAACCATCGATGAAGAAGTATTCATTGAACAACGAGAAGGATTTGAAATAAATATAAATGGCTCACATGTTTTCAGACTCAAGAAAGCCTTATATGGCTTGAGGGAAGCTCCTAGGGCATGGTATGTAAGGATGGATGAATATCTCTTAAGAATTGGGTTCGTCAAAATATATGCAAATCCAAACCTCTACAGCAAGGTGGTGAACAATGAACCAATAATTGTTCTATTATTTTTGGATGATTTGTTTATTATAAGTGTCGAAAGAAAAATAATAGAATGAAAGAAGATGCAAACATTGAATTTGAAATGAATTTTTTGGGACTTATGCATTATTTCTTCATTTTGGAAGTGTGACAGAAACCTACAAAAATATATCTTGGTCAAGGGGAATACATAATCTAGATATTGTAGAGATTTAGTATGATGGATTCTCAACATATGACTACTCTCATGATCACTAATCTGTAGATATTGAGAAGATTTGACTCTACTCTCACTGATCCTACTAGTTATTGTGGATTGGTGGGTTATCTAATATACCTGGTAAATACAAGAACTGATAGATGTTTTGTCGTGGATTTTCTTAGTCACTTTCAATTAGAGCCTCATCATGACCACTGGATAACTTCCAAGAATATGTTGAGATATCTATGTTGCATTATACATCACTGCCTAAAATATTATGGAAAGGAAGTAAAGTCAATAGGTTATAATGATTCTAATTGGGGCGGTAGTAAGATTGATGGAAGAAGTACCACAGGTGTATGTTGCAGTCTGGGATATGCAATGATAAATTCATGGATGAGTATAAAATAAGACCATGTTGTGTTAAGTAGTGTTGAAGAAAAATATGTTTCTACATGTGTAGTAGGAAAGGATGATGCTTGTTTAAGGAAAATTTTGTAATATTTCTTTGGAAAGCCTCTGGATCCTACCATAATAAACTATGATAATCAAATAAAAATCAATTATTTTGAAGACCTCATATTCCATGCAAGAAAAAAGCATACCAATAACAAGTACCACTACATTAGGAGCTTGGTACAAGATGGCGTTGTAAAGCTACAATATATTTTGAAAAATTATTAGGTGGCTGACGTGCTGACGAAGTATCTTTTGAATAAGAAGTTTGAATATTTTAGAAGCATGATTGGGTTGGTCAATATTACATATTTAGTTGATAGGGAGAGAGAAGCATCTAATGGCAGATTCTTGGGAGGAAATCTAGACGAATTATGTGTGTTTGATGTCTATGTCCTGAATATGGATGGTGTCATTGGTCTTGGTGCTCTGACCTTGGATATGCACTTAGATCCATATATTTATGGTTATTTAGTAAGTGTGATGGTACCTGGACTAGCTAAAAGATTTATTCCATCGTAGTCCAACATGAATATATTACCGTAGTTAGAAATCTAGTCTACAACATTGTGTGTTCTAGAACTCTTTGTATTCCATGTCACTTTGAAACCTTCCATGTACTTGTATATATGTATGTAGAATGTAATTATGAATAATTTTAAACTCGGCTATGTCAAACACACACATAGGAAAGATAAGCATGAGATATCATATTATTAACCATAGATGTGTATTTATATTACACTGGCGTGACTCTTGGATTCCACATTCGAAGGTCTCTTAGACTCATCTTTGATTGTTCGGCTTCCACACCTACCCATAGAGGATTACGTGTCCAACATTCCCCCCCTTAATCTAAAGGGGTATGTGTGAGTCTAAGAAGAGAGCTATAATATAAATCTGTCAAGTATGCATGGAAGCACGTAGGCTTAATGAGATCTCTGAAATGTTGGCATAAAGAGGTGGTTTAAGGATGACCACCAAGATTGGAACGCTTAGTACAGTTCCCGAAACTCTTCGAAATCTCATAAGAAACTGAGGTCTTATGCTAGAGGAAGTGCTCCTCATTTTGAAGAGGGAGACCTTCAACCTAGAAGAAGGGATTTCTACAACCTGTGATGGTTTAAGGATGACCACCATCTCTGGAATGCTTGATGCATTTTCTGGAACTCTTCCAAAACTTGCAAGAAGCTGAAGTCTTCTGCTAGAGGAAGTGTCCTAGATTATTTGAAGAGTAAGAATATGAACCTCACATAGATGATTTAAGGTTGGCCACCAACCAAAGGCATTCTCATGGGCATCTATGTCTTTGGCTACAAATCTGAATCTAATGACAAGTTGTGGCTCAGTCTCGCTTGAACTATTGTGTCTCTGGCTACAACTCTGAATTTGGAATGCGAGATTGTGGCTTAGGGACACTTGATGTGGCTTCGAAGCTTTTAGATGACCACCATTTTCCCCCCAGTTAGGTACAAGGTGAGATAATGGTGAAAAGTCAACTGCAAGACTGTTCAATATTCTAGAAAAAGTTATGACATATGACTTAAAAATCTGCTTAGTTGTTGATGCCCATTGCCATGAGGCAATCCATCCAAGATGAATATTTTTTCTTACAGAAGGCTTTTTTCTGAAGCATCTATGTGAAGAATGGTTATGTCGACTACAGTGCTTGCATGGGTGAATATCGAAACAATGATATTTCATATGTAAAACTCAATCACAGTGTTGGCATATTGCAATCTGTTGTTTCTATTGTGGAAGAGGAGCATAATCTAGAATAGTTGAAGGTGAGATATCATGAGGAAATCCAGAACTCTAAAATTGAATGGGCTTGGAGTAGTCTGAAATATGAAAGGACACATCCTTTTCATATCCAAGACTAGTTCTGTGTTTGTGATGGACAAGCTCTTCCCAAGGTTTGATGATAGGCTTGGGAAGCACATGCTAAATTTCAACACCTACATGAAAATCTGCTCTTGAACTCGGAATTGAATTTGAACCATCTGAAACGTTACTTTTTGGCTTTTGATGGATGTTTGTTTCAACCTTGAACAATTTAGAATGATAGATCTTTTCAAGCTCATCTTGTTGGAGATGAGACACAAGCTGCAAAAAGTCAATATTTTATTTTGTCTTTTGGAGACATATTTGAATATCATAAATAATTTCCTTGTTATTTTTTACCATCCCATCCATATTGGAATGTATCAAAGTATTTAACATCTCAAATATACCATCAATTTTGGCCATTTTATGCAAAAATAAGGACTCTAGTGGAAGTTATACGAGGCAAAACGTTGTTTTGTTTTGTTTTTTTTTTTAATGACCACTTTATGTTTGGATCAATAAGTTGATGAACCACTAAGGATAGATCACTCACTTATGAAATCTCACTAGTAAAAACTTCTCTTAGTTTCTTACAAAAACTCTCTTACAAGGAAAAAGCAAATCCTAGAACTGAACCACTAGAGAACACGCGCCTTAGAATTTCCTGGTAAAGGAATAAAACCAGAGTCGAGTCAACACATAAGTATTTTTCTTGTGTGACCTTCTGGTGAGTTCATGCAAAGGATTGGCTTAAGATTCACTTGCAGTTGATGGAACAATATCCCGTATAACAATTTTCTTTGCATGCAGGGTTTTAATCACAGTTTTCAATGTATTCAACAGACAAATGAAGAGCACCATTTACCACCAATACAAATCCGAATCAACACACAAATGAACAAATGCACCATACACAAAAAATGACATTTTTTTTTTCCAATACAAAGTTAATCATTTAAGAGAATTTCAAGGGATAGTGTTTGGTGCAAGCCAGTATTTTGAACAAGGATTGCGAGGGTGTTGTTGTATGAATGGGGGCGCTATTAATATAGAGGGATGAGTAGTTTGGGAAGGTGAGCGGTGAGGGTGATAGTGAGGAGTGGGAGGAGGGGGTTGTGGGATAAAAGTGGAGGGAGATGCATATGGAGGGAAGGGAGCATGCGGGAGGGGGAGGAATGCTGATGGGGAGGGAAGGTGAGGGGATAGAGGGAGGGAGGGAGAGGAGGAGTGTTTTCAGGGAGGGAAGGTGAAGGGACAAGACAAGATGGAGGGAGTGGATGAGTGCTGACAGGGAGGGAAGGTGTGGGGACGAGACGTGAGGGAGGTGGAGGGGTAGCGTAGGTGAGGGATGAGGGAGAGACTATGAGCGGAGGGATAAAGGGATCAGAATGGAGAGGGAGTAGGGGCCACGGGGAGGTGTGCCGGAGGTGGAAGATTTAAAATTTCCACAGAAGAAGAGGGGTTTGTCTCAGAAGGAGGAAAAAATTCAGACGATTATTGTTGCTGATGTTTAGGCTCAGTGCTGATGGGAGATGTCTGAGTGCAATTTTTGGGGAAGGTCTGAGCGTTTTTGGTAATCCACAACAGTCAAGCCCTATCCAAAGTCAAACTCGAAATGCACAAATTTTCAATCAGAATATCAACAACAACTACAATGATACCTGGTAATGCTTAGTACTCTACCATTTATGTAAAGAACATGCATTAATATACACCGCTATTCGACGTAGGTTCTACCAATTGTGATTCAGTCCATATAGGATTAGGTATCCAACAAATACCTCCCTAGTTAAGAATGAGTGTTGAAGAATGTAACTAGTGCCAGTATTCTTATTTTTACTTGTCAAAAGAAAATTAATTATTAAATAAAATTACTTATTAAAGCATGGGTTTCATGCTTGGGTAAATTTATTCTAGGTCAAACCCACCATTGAAGGTTTCTAGGTTTTTTATTTATTCATTAGAGTCATTTTCATTTTTATTAGACGTTTCTTGGGATTTTTTATCATGTAAAAAGAATTATTTTTTATTCAAAAGAGTAATTTTCCACCTCCACACCTAGTCGTCCTTGTCCCCAGGAAGTCGACTTACATGAGGGAAATTTTACCCAACCAAAATTTATATAAGGAGATGAATTTGAACTAGTTCACTCACTCAGTAAATATGTTCTATTCACTAGAAAATTTCTATCTACATGATAGAGAAGAAAAAAAAGATAGCGAAGAAGCCGGAGAAGGACGAAGTTTGTTGGAAAACCCTAAGTCTAAGTTTTGAGCTATGTTTCTCTCACACATGTGAATTTTGTTGGGAATTTGTAAGGGCCAAAAATGTGTGTCAATTTCAGGTCCAAAATTATAAAGCTGGGGTCGAAGTTCTATTGTTGTGGGGCCGAAATTATGGACTAAAGTTGTTGTTGGGAAGCTGTCAGTTGGAGTATTTTGTTAATATCATCTATTGTAGGGAAGGTATGAATTACTAGTTTGAGGATTTATTTGTTTATGTCTAGGAAGTCTGGAAGTGTATCATATTTAAATGAATCTACTAAAAGATGATTTCTTGACTGAATTTTCCCCTTATAGGGGTTTTTCCCTAGTTTTGCGCCTACATTTTATGCCTCTTGGTATTGTGATATTCATACACATATCATTTTCTAATTGATTGATGAAATATAATATAATAAAAAAGTAAAATAATCCAACATAATTCACAAGTAACTATAAGTAAAGAAGAATCAAACATTAATCCCTACTAGCATTTATTTCTCAACATGGTGTTAGAGCTAAGGTCAAAGAAAGTTTGGATTCACATTGTTAGCTTAAAAGAAAAGGTTAATCCCTCTATGGAAATTTATTTGAATATGAGATTCAAAATTCTAAGAATGGAAGGAAAATGGATTAGAAGGATCATCTACAACCTATCTAAGAAAGTCAAAAGCGAAGGGTTCTTCGCTGCACTCACAGGTATTATTGATGATGAAACTGCATGGATCATATATAGTGGAGCATCAAGACACATGATGGAATAAAGTGGAAAAATTCACACTCTATGGAAGGAACCATGATATCATGCAGTGGAGTTAGGAGAAAACAACAATTATGCAGCCAAGGGCCTCATGTTAGTACTCTATAGTCATAGTAGTCACAAATACATTTTTTCTTTAAAATTTTGTCAAAGGTATAAAAGTGTGGCTATGATCTTGTGGAAGATCAAGGTTTATGCGTTTGGTTCAAATATTTTTTTTTGTATCATTCATTGTAAATATGTCAAAGTGTGTCAAGGGTTACACAAACGGTCTTTACATTCCTAGGGGTAAAGTTAAGTAGGTATACAGTCAATTTTCATCTAAAGATCATGAGAAAATTCATGCAGTCATGTATTTTGATCATGAGAACAATTTTTTAGGGTATATGGAATTAGTTAGAGTGTCAAATATTGATCAATCATGACATCACTCTCATACAACAACTATGAGGACAACACTGTATTTCTGAAAAGTGTTGCACATTCATCATTTAAGTTCAAAATTTCAATCATCACCCTTGAAGCCCGCATTCAGCCAATTTGGTAGTTCAAATAAATGTTTAATTTCCATAAATATCTCAGATCCATATTATTTCTCCATCGGAAACTTTCTATATGGTGATTGGAAGTTTCTGCACAAAGGAGATAGGGGAGGTGTTGCATTTTTGGTTGTAGGTGGAGGTTTGAGAGATGGAAGCTTTTCATAATGTTAGAAGGTTTCTAAGGAGGAAGTTGATGATTTCTGGACCATTTAACATCTTTCAGAGTCATCAAGAAAATAAGAGAGTGACTAGAGCTACATCAACCATTGATTCGCTGCACTTTTACCAAGGCATCAAATTTTGATGAGGAATCAAGATTTTTGGCACTTGTGTCCATGTAGGAGGTTTTTTGTGAATATTTGAATCCTATCCAAGTCATTTTTTAGTCATAAGATTAGTGTTCGGTTGATACACAATATTTTTTCACCGTCCTTGCAATCCCCATCCTGAAAATTGCAGGACCATTTTAGTGACTTCTGTGCATTGTCATACCTTTCTGTAAGTGTCATTGCAGCCCTTGGCATGTCAAGAAAATTTTATCAGTTTATAATTCCTCAAGCAGACTCTCAAAAACATGTGATTTTGGGTCGGAGCTGGTAGGAAGTTATGGCCTCGCGCCCATGGAGAAATTAACGTTGGGCCCCACATCCATTAGCGCTCTATCTCAGAAGGGCACCCACGCCGAGTTGTTTTTGGAAAGTTTTTTAAAATAGAAACGAAGTTTCCATGCCTAAAAAATTCGTGAGTGGAGTCATCATGGTTTTTTCGACTGAATAACGTTGAGTTCCTCCATTTGGCTTCTTGTTTCCTACAATTGTGCAACTCCCCAAAGGGGTAGGCCCTTCCCCTACCTTACTAGGGATACCAAACCACCTCCTCCTCTCCTATAAATACTTCCTTCTCACATTGTTTCAACTAGCTAAACAGTCCTTACTATAGCTAGTGTGTAGAAGAAGGCAGAGAATAATCCATTGTCGAGAGAGAGTTTAGGCCTGTTCCCTCACCAAGTCCAATCCTCAATGAATACTTCAGATGCGCTTGAATGAACTCGTCGAAGGAGGCTACAACGTTAAGGAATTAAGGTTGTAAAATTATTTTATTTCTCATTAATACATGAAAAGTTTTTTGGTTCCAATTTTGTGTTTAATCATATGCAAAATGTTTGATTCTCCTTAACCAATCGAATAGCTATAAGTGAAAGTATATTTTATTATGCTATCATCGTTCACTTAATATTTGTGCATGTGCATGTACATTATCACTAAAGGACTGTGACGTTTGAAGACTAAGATCGAAGCACTACCGCTCCAAGCTACGATAAGGGCGTTGGACCAAGGTTGGTCATCTATCGCAACTTGTTTTTCATTTATAAGCTAGGAGTCAAAAAGTATAGCATGTTCTCTTGTTGCTAGACCCAACCTAGGGCTAGAGGGATTGCCTATGTCTGCAAAGGGGATTTTCCTGCTCAACAAGTTGGTGACCATATTGAGAATTAGTGTGTTTGTCATCTCTCGTTGTTCATCTAGTATTTTCCTTGTATGTCTAACTTTGGTCGTATTGCCACTTTTTTGCTTTCTTTTGCTTGTTTGACTATTTATAGCCATCATACCTATTCTCATAGTGTTAATTATAGCTTTTTCTCATTTTTTAGTATACTTTCCATGTTTTTCTAGCTTGGCGCTGTTGTTTCCTTAACATTTGTGCTGATTAGCGCTTGTTGCTTGTTTTACAGGTGCAATTTCACCTGTTTAGCGCTGATTACAGTTGAAAATTCACACCAAATACTATAGGTATGGATTTGGAATTCTTTCCTATGCTTTTACAATGTTCCTTGCCTCTATATTGGTTTTTTACCCCTGAATTAGTCCACTTGAATTGTTTTTACCTCCCTGTCTCATTATTTTCAGTTGTTTGTCCCTCATCTGATCAATGTGGTTCGTCATCGTAGGGTTTCTAGGTGTCTTCCATTTCTTATTCGGCCACCTCCTCACTGAGCTTCTAAGGTTTTTCTGATTCAGTCTAGTCTCTTTTTTAGCTTGTTAATAAATTTTTTGATATCTTATGTCGATTCTATGTGTTGTTGGGTTGTTGAACTGTCATCTTGGTGTCTGTTTGACCTTCCATCTGTCGCCTTGAGCATGGATCGCATTTCTCACTAAGTCGATTTAAAAGTCCTCTTTGTGCATCAAGGAATGCATGTCTTTTTTTAGTTTGTTTTACATTCTTGTTGGATCGGTCTCTTCATTTTTTATCATTTCTTTCAAGTTGCTCAAAACTAGTATTCATTTTGTCTTCTAGTGTAAAAGTGCATCATTGCTTCTCATTCATCTAAAAGAACAAAAAATTCATTCTTTCTCTCTATTTGAAAATGAAAAGCGTTATTTTGCATTAGTAGCTTTCTCATTAAAAAGTCAACGACAAAAGAAGTCCCCTTATTTTTGTTCTTTGGTTGTGTCGGAAGCATTAGGAAAAGTTCTTCTTGCATTTGATTGTTTGTTACTTCATTGTGAACTTCTATCCCTCTCTTAGCTAGTTATTCATCAAATTCGAATGATTTTATTTTGCATGTATTTTTGCATTAAGGATTTGAGATTACATTCAGTAAGGCCTCGAAAATTTTACATTAATTCAAGATCAACTTTAAAATGAACTCAATCAACCTAAGGAAGCATTGAAATTTAACGCTCACATTTAGAGGTCTAGGCTAGTGACGTGTTCCAATGTCGTGAAAACTAGTAGCTGTCATTCACCATCTAGCATTAGAAATCACTAACACGGACTTATGATCCCCATATCATCGAGTATATAAAGGGAGACCCTCATAGATTGCAATCCTTTATCCATAAGAAGGGGAGTCTGCCGCCCTGTAACCATGATACACCAAACACAACATTCCTGGAGATTTCCTACACATACGTTAAGTCCTTGGTTATTTCTCTTTAATTTTATCACCAATGTGCATATTGCAGTTCACAGGAGATTGGTACACCCTCTTGCTTAGATTTATTGAGGAGTCATTTTTATCTTTCCATGACTCTCTGAAAATTGAAAAGATCATCGAGCACTTGTCTTTTCAAGCTCATCCAACCTGAAAGTGACTAGAGTCACCTTTTTCCCTTTTCTTGACTCTTAAAATATGAAAAGGTAGAGTTTTGTTTCAGTGTCCTGAAATTAATTACCTACGATCAAACACCCATTAAAGTTATTTTCTTAGTTGTTTCATAAGTACTTCCTTATTCATTGGTCTTTGAGCCTCAAATTTCTTATCTCTTTTCTCTCTTGTTTTTGAGACAAAGTCACAGTGGAGGAACCACCAGTTTCTTCATCCCCTACATTACCTCGTAGTGAAGAACATGAAGTTTCTTTGGAGACATCTTAGTCTACTAGGACTTTAAGTTACTGGCATTATATTATTCCAAGTGTTCAACCTCTTGCCACTCGATCTCCTCTTGATGAACCATTTGATATCAATTGGGAACCTTCGGACATTTGGGCTGGTTTTAGGGAAGAAGGAGATATTTCTTTACCTTCAGAACCACTTTCCTCAGAACTACTTTAATCGCCACTAACACGTGCCTTACATGCCACTGTTCGTCGCCTTTTCACCGAAAGCATGTCTCATCCGACATGTATGCTATGAGTCCCATCAGTAGTGAAGAGAATTATGTCTCTACCAAATAATATCAGTTTCCTTAGGATAATTTTCCTTATGTCTTGAGTCAACCTTCCTCATGGCCTTCCACTCTCCCATCTGGTTCTCATTAGTTGAGTCAGATGATTTCTGGTGCTACATATTTGTATCAAAATCTGATATGGTCTAGTACCTTGGCTCCTTCAGAGGAGTCATTTGTATCAGGTCCATCCCCTTCGACTCCCATCACGTCTACGGTTGTTACATCTCTCCCAACCCAACCCACTGTTTGGGTGGCTTCATCTGCACCTTCTGTTAGTGTGATTCTTGCATTACCACCATATTCTATTGTTTGTGGGATGACTCCTATCACTTCCACAATACCGGTTTGGCTTGTCATGAGCAGATCACAGCATCACGTATCGGGAATCCATCAACCTACTAGTAGTGCGCCTGTCACGTCCAATACTAATCCTAAAGGTTTGACGTACGATCAATACATGATCACCATTCATTAACAAAATTACTTCCCTTAGGGTTCTCAGTAGATGTAAGTTCCCATAAATCATCTGCATTATTATGATGAGCACAAAAATGACATACATTTACATGGGCCTCACGAGTAAGGTCTGTTATATGTTAAAACCCCTCAACTGCTGGTTTACCCCAACTATTTTACATACCTACAGGGACAACCCTATGGTCCACAAGGACAACCCTTTTAGGGACAACCTTCTATCCAACAGGGACAACCCTATGGTCCTGATCGTTAACCTCATGTTCAACAGGGAGCGTCTTATGTTCCCCAGGGGCAAACCTATCCATCTTAGGGAAAATATTTTATGCAACAAAACCAGCCATACGTTCAGCAAGGCCCAAATTTTATATAGCAATTTCAACCCTCTACTGCTCAGCTGGGCCACCTTGGTTTTCAGGGGTAATATGGCTCAACTAAACCATCAAGCTAACCTGTACCTCATGGAAAACCCAATGGCTCTCAGCATCTAGGCCAACCTGTGCCCCAGGGATAGCCTATCCAACCCCGACAGTCAGGGCAACCTGCACCTGAGGGGCAGCCTGCACCCCAGGGGCAACCCATGTAGCCTCAGGGCCCACATTTTATTCCTCAAGGTCAATCTCAGATGGTACAAGGCCCACTCCAAGGCACTGCTTACAAAAAAATCCATATGTTGCTCAGACAGGACCTTAGTGATTTTCTCATAGTCAATATCCTGGTCCTCGACCAATGTATGGGTATAATTATCAGACTTATAACCCCTATGGAAAAAATCCTCTGGGAAAGAACATATGGGGTCATAATCTCTCCAAAATTGGTTGGAATCGCTATACGGGTCTTTATCAAAGGTCTGTAATTCCTTTCAATATGCAATTTCCTTTTCTCTGTATGCTGGAACTGCCCGATGTGTCGAAGTTGAAAAATGGTCCTATCCTTCATAATCCATATTGGCCTCCACTTTCGACTAAAATCCCTGGCCATTGTCCCAAATTTGAAGGTAAGTCCGGAGAAGACCCCCAAGTGCATGCTATGACTTACCATATTTGGTGCTCCTCTAACTCTTGGGTTGATGATTTAATTCAACTACGTTTTTTCCAAAGGAATCTCACTGGTGCCGTTGCAAAGTGGTACATTGAACTCTACTGCAACATCCTTCAATATTGTAACTCTCTCACTATGGAATTTCTCACAAAATTTCAGTTACCAGTTCTTTATGGAACTAGGACGCACGTCCGCACATCCTTGAAACAAGATCAGGCTACTCATATCTCTGATCATATTCATAAATGGAGGTGGCATCATTGTTTGATTAAGTTTGATATTCCTAATCAGGTTTTGACTGATTGTTTCACTACCTATTTTATCGGCTCAATTGCTAAGGACATTGCTATGGGGGCATGTGTTACTGAGGAGTAAGCCATCGCTCGTGCCCAGTACCTCGATCTCGTGTACTCTCAATCCGGCACATTGTATGAACTCTTACCTGATGCTCTCTGACATGGAACTACAAAAGCACCAATGAAGCCATATGTCGATGAGATCATTGGTTATGTGTCTCAAACTTCTCGTAAGTCTTCTCCAAATCCCGTAAAGAAAAAATCTACTTCTTCCACTGACGCTGCTTCTCAAACACCTCCGAATCCCTGTAAGACCGTGGAAGTGAATGTTGTCTAGTATCCTCTCCCTTTGACAGAATGAGTTTCTAACATCTTTCTTGTGGATAAAAAGTAGGGTAATATTCGTGTCTATGTGGATTACCATGACATCAACCACGCTTTTCCTAAATATAAATATTCCACTCCTTTCATTGACCAGATTATTGATGATTGTGCTGGGAGTGAGATCTTTTCCCTTATGGATGGATTTTCTAGTTACAACCAGATTAATATTCTTCCACCTGATCAACACAAGACTGCCTTTATTTTTCCATGGGGCACTTTCACATACAAGAATCTCCCTTTTGTCCTTAATAATGCTAGTGCCACTCTCCAACGAGCAATGTCGTACTCTTTCCATGATATTAAGAGAATTTTTCAACCTTACCTGGATGACCTTCCCCTTATTTTGCTAAGCATAAGGACCATCTAGATCACCTCCATCAAATATTTCGTCATTGTGTTATCACTCAGTAATTTCTCAAGGTTAAAGAAAGGATTTACCAAGGTAACCACAAACCTGCTTTTAAGCCTTAGGATTTAGCCTTCCTAATGCTTAGAGAGGGCTCTCTCTATATGATTTAACTTTGTTGATTATATTTGATTTTAGGCTAGTTATATGGGGCAAATTGGTTTTGAGGTTTTGATTTGGTTGGTGGGGAAATCACTTACTAATATGGATAGTTATAGATCTATACCCCATTGAAAAAATGGAGTCAATGTGTCAAGAAGTCAGATCAAGATCAAGGTCTAAAGGTAAATTTTTACAAGGAAAGATAGTTGAGTCAATTCAGATCTTCAAAAGGCTGATGGTGAAATGGTTTTGATCAGGATAAAGAGAAATTAAGGGTTCTTAAATACGGATAGGGAGTGAAAAGGTAGCGGTCAATCGAAATCAGGGAGAAATTAAGGGTTCCCCACTCTGGATATCAATAGAAAACATTTAAATGAAAATCAATCAATAACAGAGTGCTTATAACAAATTCTGAAATAACTATTTCTGATCTCACATTAAAATTTAGAACACATTCATGAATGGATAGAAAACAGAAGAAAATTGACAAAATGACAAGTGAAATACTTCACTGCAGTAGCCCAACACATGAATCATGTAATATGATGCTTTATTTCATATGATCTAGTCTGCTAACTTGAACTTGATACCAAAACCATTAGGTTCAAAATAGTATATCTAAAGAATTTTTCAGCAATTAATCCACCCTCAATACCTCAAATGATGAAGTATTTATACAAATTCTAAACCAGAATATCTTGAAAAAATCTCAAGACTGCTTTACAAATATCTCAAACTGTATTACATAAATAGAACTTAAATAAAGGACACTCAAAACTAATGAACCTATTTTGCACTATATTTGTGGATTTATGGTGAAAAAAAAGAGAAATTTGAATTTGATATCAACTCTTAGTTGATGATGAGGGTTCCAAGTCTCTAACTATCTCCTTCCTTTGTGTGTCTTGCTCTAGAAATTCTACAAAATTAGGTTCTAGTGATACCTTTGTATATCTCAATCCAAGATATATTTGTAAAATGTGAAAGAGGTTATTGTAGATAGATATGTTTTTCATATAAAATTCTCTCATTTACTTAAAATTCCACTCCAATTATTCACAATAAGCTCTACAAACAGATGTGTAAAACAGAACTTTTCACAGTCCGAAAAATAGGTTGTGAAGATATGCTTGTATCTCTTATTTTGTAATACTTGTGAATAAAGTGAGATAGGTTTTTGTAGGTTGGAATCCTAGGAACATAAACCTCCTCTAGTTTTGCAAAATTTATCTTGTATTGGTCACAATAGTTTCTTAAAAACTATGAATTACATGGGAAATTTCTAGAAAATGTCCCTTCCTGCTATGTTTTCATCTTTTAACCTTATTGTTCTTTTAACTGGTTTTACTTTTTATTTGGATAAAATTCATTGTTACTGGTGAAATTTTTTTCATCTCTATTTAACCATTACTACCTCCATGTCTACTTTTATTGTTTTACCTTTCTATTACCCTTTTTAACTTTCACTCTAACTTTTATCTGATACACTTTAACTCTGATTCTCTGCGACTGTTCTATTTTCACTGTCACTGTGAATTCTTATTTCACTTTTACCATTCACTATGAAAATTTATCTCTCTCTATGTAAATGACTTCTTTCTATTCTACTTCCTGGAATATTTTGTTAAGGAACATCATTAAAATTCATTCCGTTGTAAGTTTTTTAGGAGTAAACAGTTTTAACTAGTATTAAATTGTTTATCCCAATTCTCCTTTTGCTAGTAACTTGCAAAAAAAAAAATTCATTAATCAAATCCAGGTTTGGAGGGAGGGATTATGGCTTTGATGATGGGAAAAGACTGTAAAAAATGGTTTGAACTGCAGCGGGGTTTCTGGGGTTGTAGAAAGCTTTTAGAAGCTTTTACTTATCTTTATAGCACTTGGATGTCTTCGACAATGTTTTTAGCAGTGAAATTGTGCGAATTTTGTTCGATTTAAGATTTAAAACAAAGTCGACATTATTATTTTTGGTCAAAATTATATTTTTGTGCAAATGGTAATAGAAAAGAGTGAAAACAGTGAAAATGGGAGGTTTGTATGCATTTTTATTAAATGGTGAATGCATTGTATGGCGGTTACATCACATAGGATAAGTGATTTGGCTGCAGGGAAGAAAATACCACCAAATAGTTTTCACATTATAGAAAGGTGGTAAGCGTAATTGGATACGAGGATGCAATCAAATGAGAATTAGACATGTCGCGGAGAGAGAAACTCTGAAAACTGCCTATTTCGCAAGGTTTGGGGTTGGTTATCCATTGTGCTTTTGGATGTGTGATAATCAATAGTCCTTGTTAGATCTGACTCATGGAGATCGGACAGAGCAGATGATGCGATGGAGTTGCTGGTCAAAACCGCGTGCGGCCCAGGATTTCAAAGGTGTGGGGGTTGATTTATGTATTAAAGTTAAATACTTAACACATAGTCGGGGTATATTATTGGCAGAGCTTAATGTATTAACATTTTTAACCTATGGGATGATGGATTTATATAACACGTGAGGAATTACAAATATGGGTTGGGATGTGTAATATATGTGAGAATTATATAAATACAAGCTAAAAGTATATATTAAGGAGTTAATACATTAGATTAGAGTGTTAATAGTGAAATGAATCTACGGGAATGAAAAAATACACTAAGTTGTAATATCCCAAAAGGGAGAATGCATAAATACTTAAACACAATATAAGGACTACAACTAAGTAAACAATAAATCTGTAATGTTCCTTTTTCAGGAATTTCTGCAATATGGTCCAAAGGGATGTTATAGAAGGAAGATAATGAAAAAATAAGAGGGAAGGGGACTTGGATCCCTTATTTAATACCTCATACATTACAGTTCCAGAATTTTATCTCAAAGAAATCCCTCAAGGTAGGTTAAACAGACCTCCCACCCTTCATTATCTCATAAAAGTGCTCAAAGAGTGAGCTACAACAATATATGAACATAATCATTAAAATCTGCAAATATGAACACGTCAATAAAGGGGATAGAATGCAACCATCATGCTCATTAAGATATCAGCAGCAATATAAAGAAATATCTTGAGGGACAAGCCACTCAAGAAATGGGAATCAATCTCCAATGATTAAAACAATAGAAACATGAGATACTGCAACAATGTAAAATGCCGGAGAGTAGTGAATGCGCAGTGTATGTTAGATTAGTTGCTACTGTAGATGCATATACATGAAACATGGCTGAAATATACAAATAAATGCCCAATAATAGAGGAATGGGCTCCAATACAAGATTTCTAGCCAATCTAGGAGAGATTGCTAGAAATGTCGGAGAATGTACAATGTGACAATTAGATTGTCACTCCAACTGAAACAAAATGTAAAATGAGGCTATAGAAAATCCAAAATAATGATTCCCTCCTCTGATAGTGTCTATAAGCAAAAGGTTGATCCCTGTACTCAAAAACAACCTCTCCTGATGAGCTCAAATGACCCTCCGAGCAACTTCCTGCAAAAATAACGCAGATCTAGCTAGAGACTGCATTTTGAGGGAATATGGATGGTTGGCCTGATGCAAATGATACGAAAATATGCTTGAGATTCCTCCTCATTGATCCTCCAATAGATAGATAAGCCCTCCACTGAAAAACAAGCCAAGGAATGAATCAAGAGATCCTCTGTTGCTGCACCCTGTAGCACAAAGTTATCCTGCTTCAGGAATAACGTTGTGACTAAAGGAGGTAGCTTTGGCCAAATTCCAGAATGAAGTAATGTATCCCTATAACCTCTCCTTCCCTAAGGATGAGGTAGGGATTCCCGACCGGGAACACCCTTATGCTATGCAGCACTGCACCCTTGCTAAATAGTAAGAGGAGCGTAGTCTTAACAGACCCAAGCAAATAATAATAAAGCATGAATAAAAATGGTTATCCTCCTCTTCATATGTATCAAGTGTGCCTCTCCACCATGGGTCCCATCCACATGTGGCTCTCAACTATGCAAGTGGTCCTTATCTAAAATTGTGCAGTCCATCAACTAGATACATTGTATCTAGACAATGCATGTCGACCTGGTCAAAATGACTAGATCAAACATGATCCAATCCTGTTCACACCATGTGGTAATCAAATTATATGCTTTATTCTTCCTCCTTTCACATGAGGAGTGTTATTCTTCCTTCTTACCCCTTTATTTACCTATCTAGGGTAAAATCAACTATAATATTCAATTTAGATAAAAATCTAAATTTTGGGAATATTATAGTCCTCCCCCTTCAAAATGTTGCTTGTCCTCAAGCAACTGCAAGGTAGAGAAAAATTATCCCCTCATTTCTTCTTGTGGCCTCCTCATCAATAGAATCCACCATATTTCATCATAAAATGCAATAAATCTGTCCTCCATGAATCCCTCCAAGTGTATCAAATATAAGTGTGCATCATGAGGCAAATAGTGATGTAAGTAGGAATCTTCTTTTTGTTAAATGGCCTCCTCAAGGTAGGACTGATGAGAAACATGGGAAGTATTATTCCCAATGAGTGACTCCTTCACCCATGCAATCATCCAAATGAAATGAGTCATCCTAGGTAGCTCATCCAAGAAATCCTTAACCCCAGATCTATGCAATGTGTTGAGGCTGAATGGAGAGTTTATATTTTTCCATCCAAGTGGTTTCTCCCTCCATTTATGATAAGTGTGAGGGGGTTGCTAATATTGGGCTGAAATTTCATGGCCTCCAATATTGGCCCAAGCCTCCCCACAAAATGAATCAACCATGAAGTGCCTCCTCCAACAACACATCCTCTCCCCATGGCTTCTCCTACATGAAGGGAAAAGGAGTGATGTGGCAATCATGGTATGCCCATTGTTTCTCCTGAAGCATACAACATGTGAAAAGTGGAGAATCATACTCCCAATGGGCATACTCAACTCCCATCCCACTCTCCAATAAAATCTTCCCATGAGCATAAACAGATCAGAAATATATGGAAGCAAAAGACCATGAAAACAAGCTGCCAAATGACAACTGGAGAGTGAATCATAGTTCCACCAATGGAACCAGCGCAGTGCACTCCTTGCTTGCATCAAAACAAGTAATAGAAAGTGCTTTACTAGCCACTTTTTTTCTTCCAGATTCACCCCATAAGATGTGAACATGAATGTACAATATGGTGTCAATTGTGCACACCAAGAATCATGTGGCTTCCCCCACAAACCACCATTAAGGTAGCAAAAATCAATGCTACAAATCGCTGCAAGTACATAATACAATATGAAAGAATGGATTTTCCCCCTTGGTACAATATACTACTCATATAAAGTAAATAAGTACAAAGCACAATGTGAAATTATACCTTCTCTACTATGTACTTGAGGCGTTGAGATGAAATGGCTCAACTGAAAAAGCTCCCTCACTCCCAATGATTAGGAAGGTGGTTGTGCTATCCTCTCAATCACTATCTATGCTATGCTTCTCTCGATATGTTGGTATATTTCCTACTATATTCCCTCCCAAGTGAACTCATCTAACACAAAAAGATATGCATCAAGGTGCATAGCTAGGAAGTCCTCATGTGCTGCATGTAATAGTTTCTCCTTGAGACTAGAAGCCCTAGTCAAGAAGATTCTTCCATAGAAAAATATGACCACATCTTCCACCATGTATCTAACATCTCCATCCGGGTCATCAAGAATCATGCATGCACCAAGATCCTTGGAGTATTCTACCAAGAGCTGAGATCTCCAATACGGATCAATCCTCCTGAGAGATAGCGCTGGTGATCTAGCATGTGAAGTTCCCCTCACACTATTTCCTACTACTTTGACATCCCCCATGCCAACTTTATCCTCCAAAATGCTGCCATGCCCATCATGCATCTAATCATACTCCAGTAGTAATGGTGACCTTTGGAATTTGGCCTCCCATGATAAGTTATCATCCAAAACGAATCTCCCAAGTTGAGCTAAAGTAGGAATTAGTGGCCTTCATCCACTCTCATGTGTGAAAGATTATTCCTCAAAGGAAGTATCCTCTATCTCTCCAAATATGTTGAGTAGTCATCCTACATCATGAAGATGCTATCTTCCATCCCTGCAGCAATGTTTGTCAGTGCAGTATGGGTAATGAGAGTGGGTGATGCTGAAAATGAGAGAGTGTCTCCCTCCTCCTTGAGTCTATCCCAAACTCTCTACACTGATCTGGACTCCTCCAAAGTATTCACCTCTCTGGAATCCAAGAGTGGTGAAATACATGACAAGATGTCCCTCATCAACTCTAGATCAAGGGGCCTCCTAGGTCGAATGCCTCCATATAGTGAGACATCTAGTTCAGAAGTGGACTGTATATATGAGTAAACTAATTTGTCCCTCTCTTCACTGCGTAGTACAATATCATTCTCTTATGCAAAAAATTTCTGGAATAGATAAGGGTGTATCATCCCTTGATGCTGATCCTTCTCTTCCTCCTCCATCTCATAATCCCCAAAAACTGCTGCATATGGCTCTGGAATTGTGCCTTGGTTCCCACATGTTGAATCATTTTGGACTCCTTGTAAAGATACAAGGGCTCTGTTAGTTCCTTAAATTGCATTCGTTTTTACCATTCTTCCCTTTCCAAATCATAATCATTACCCTGTTTTACTTATCTTATGCGCCCTCTTCCTGCACAAGTGTGAGAATGATGGCACATTTTGCATAGACTTCATATTTTACATTTTAAAATTATCTTAGCATTTATTAACTATTTATTACGTGATTTCTTGCTTATAATTACTTTCGTAACTTATCGTTACCTCCTATGCTATTTAATATATGTTCACTTATCTTGATTGCTAATTTTTAGGTCAAAACAGATCCTGCACCAGCACGAGTGCTGTGAATCTTGGCAGAAAATCTAGATCACTTGGGTTGACTGCCTGTTTTAGATACGATCAATGAGGATATATCTGAAGGCAGCCAAGTCCCAACTATGACAGCAGGCAAATCGAGAGTAGATGACATCAAAATTAAGAGAAACGAACAGCTTGAGATGGTCGTGACCTATTTTGTAAAAGCGATTTAATTTTGAAGGCGGAAAGCTTATTCTACAAATCGGTTTTGTAATTTGTTGCAACGATTTCTGTAATTGACTATGTAATGTTAAAAAATCCTTTTGGCCCTTGGCCAAAAGGATCTATATAAGAAAAAATGTAAATAGGACGAAAAATTCAATGTTTTTAGAATCGAATAGAACCAGGAGGTAGTAACAAGACTATTTTGTGTTATCGTCCAAATATGGGCTGGATATGTAATCATGTATGTAATTTCTTTGAAAGTCTAATACAAAGAGCTCTGCCTCATGTTTTGTACATTTTATATTTGGCTTAAATATTTGATGAATTAATTCTGAGTAGCGTTTTCATTTGAAAGGGTAACGTGCTAGTTGGTCAAGGGCCCAACCAAACCGGCATGTTCACCCTCCTTGTTGTTCTTGCAATTTATGATTAAAATATTAAGTGTGATCTAATTTGAACTCTTTGAATTTCTGTTTGAGAGGAAAGAAAATCTGTTGCATGAAGTAGTTAAGTTGCTTTTATTTGCATGGTTGATTCCTTTCCCTTGCCTGGTTCGAGTAGGAGGAGTTACCTGCACTAGTGCACGTTGGTCTGCTATTTATTTTCTGCACGATCTGGTTTATTTCCTTTTCTTGGTTCATTCCTGCACCAGTGCACATTGGTGTGTTGTCTATTTTTAGCACATTGGTTTAGTTTCTACCTGGTGCAACAAGGAGAACTGTTCTCGCACCAACGTTAGAGAATATAATGCAGCAAGCCTTTTTAGCTTACTTCTAACAACTTTCTTGCTTTGAGTCATATCTTAATTAAAAAGACTGTTTTCTTATCCTCTACAGATATTCATATTTATTGTTTTATCACATTGCAGTAATGAATTATTGATTTCAAGGATCAGACGTAAAGGTGCAAGAAGCCTGGATCAAGCACAAGAACTAATTTCTTGGTATTGGATCTAAGTGTTGCGGACTTGAGAAAGTTCAAAGCCCTTGCACGAAGAAAAGCCTTTTTAGTAAAGACATTACTTTAGACTTTCTGCATAAATCATTGATTCTTGCACTAGTTCAGGAAGACTACACTAGCGCAAGATTGATTTTTTCACAAGAAAGATATCTTCATATATGCAGGATTGAAGGGGCCCATTTTTTGGAAACTGCTACAGTGTCTTTGCTGAAGGAAACACATTCTCAGTAGCTAATCAATATTTGGCTAGAGTGATTGCTCTTCTTTATCTATGAATCTCTTTTTCAATACATTTATTTTTGTTCTAGCCTCAAATTTTTTTGATGATTTGAGTTTTAATCTTTCTTCTCTAAAGATTGATTCTGCAATTGTTCTTTTCAAAAGTAGGAGTTGAGATTGGAAATATTCATACCATCTCTGGCATTGCCTGTGCTACATTTCTAAGTTTACGAATCCCCTGAGTTGACAATTAAGTGTTGAGGATTTTTACCTAAGTGTAATTCCTGCACCAAACATTTTGGCGTCGTTGTCGAGGAGGCGAAGGATTTGGTAAGAATTTTATGATTGTGTAATAGAAGTAAGTTTCCTTTATTTTTGCAAGTATTTTTGAAGGAGTTATTATTGGTTTTGATTGATTTCTAACAGGATTCTTTATTAGAAGTTGTTTTGATATTTTTCTTTCTTTTTTGAGATGAATGGCTAGGAAAGGTAAGGGTTTGAAACCCACTAAGGGCCAAAATTTTTTTTCTAACATTGGGTCTCATTATGAAATCAGGAAGCCCAATTCAATCCAAACCCATCACACGGGATCAATCCACCTAGATTCTGGTACCAACAGCTCAGGTGTGGATCAGCCTGTGGAAAGCGGTACAAGCAAAAAGGAAGAAATGGCAGACCAAGGCAACCATTTGGAATGGACTAGTGACAACCAGGTAAGTGAATGATAATCTACTTTTTTGTTTCCAATTGTGGATCTTGACACCGTGTCACAGATGAAGAACACTCCACTGTCAGCTCTCCCTCATTTCCATGGTGAAGTTCCTGAAGACCCTGACTCTTTTCTATTTGAGTTCGATATTTTGTGTAGAAGTTATGATTATGTAACTGAGGCTCAGAAGTTAAGTTTTTTTCCTGTTACCCTCAAGGACTCAGATTTACGCTGGTTTATGGGGTGAGGAGGAAACACCATAACTTCCTGGGACCAAATGAGGAGGGTATTTTTGTCGAAATATCAAGAACATTGTAAAACTCGGGACATGTAGGATGAAATTTTTACAATCATACAAGATGATGATGAAATGCTTGAAGATAATTTGGAAATATTTTTGTATATTGTAGAAAGGTCAAAACTTAGGCTTAATCCCAACACTATTAGAACCTTGTTCTTAAGAGGACTTACTGATAATGTTAGAAATAATTTGAATCTGTTAGGACAAGGTGATATTTCTCAACAAACTTTTGATCAAATTTGTGAATTATGCCAGAAATTTTCAAGGAATCAGTATAGATCCTGTAGAGGAACTCGAAATAAAAATAGAAAAACTGAATCTACCGATGCTATGATTATTGGACTGGAAAATAAAATGGAAAACATGAAAATTGATATAATGAACACTGTCACTAAACAGTTAGACTCTTTAAAATTTCAACAAAAGATTATGAGGGAACAAGGGTCATTATGTATTTTCTATCCTAAATGTAGAGACAATCATCCCCCTAAATAATTCCCTCTTAACTTGAAAGAAACTAATAAGTGTGCTATTTGTGCAGAAGACCATACCAAAGAAAAATTTCCCTCTATACTTGGACTTAAAGCAGTATTTACAAGGGGGCAGCCTGAAACTGAACAATTGTATGCTATGGGAGCAAGGAGACATTGGCCTCAGGTAGGTGCAGGTATGGCTCCTGAATTTCCTCCACACTATTTTGATTATAATCCACATGCATATTCATATCCTAATTCTCATCAGCAGTGGCAGTATGGAAATCAGTATCAGCATGGGCAACCTTCCCAACCATGGCAACAAGGTTGGAAGGGCCCAACTCATTCTCCATATTCTTACCAGCAACCTATGCAACCATATCCATCTACACATGTACCTTATCCAATGCCTCAACTTCCGAGTCAGACTACCCCATTACCTTTACCTCCACCATTCCGACCTCCTCAATTTCCTACCCAACCCACACCCAATCCTAATAATAATAATAATAAGGAAGTAAAAATGATCCATGTAACAAACATGCCTTTTCCATTCAAATACCGGTCTATTCCAGTTAGATTTCATGATATTAAATTAAGATTAGGAAGGACTGTAATGCCAGAAAATCAGAAACAACCTATGGTGATTATTGAAGAGAAGGGGGAAGAGGAAACTCTTAACCATTCTTCGAAAATTGTCACTAAGCAGCCCTTACCCTCTGAGTCCTTGCCATCTTCTTCCAACCTACCTCCCTTCCCAGAGAGGCTAGTAACAAAAAGAAGAGAGCCTGTTTCTAAGACTCATTTGGCATCAGAACTACAGAATATTTTCATTAAGATACCTTTGCTCCAAGCCATTAAAGAGATCCCGATTTGTACCAAGATTATTAGGGAACTTTGTCTCAAGAAACCCAGGAGGAAGATATTAGAACCCCAAACTATTCAATATGTTGGTAGGGTAGCAGAGTTAATGATGGGATGTGTCTCTGTGGAAAAATATACTGATACTCGAAACCCTGTTGTCACAATTTAGATTGGTAATGTCCTTGTCTCTAATATTCTTATAGACCTAAGGGCAACCATTAATGTAATGAATAAGAAAGCCATGGATAAACTTCGATTATCTCACCTTTGCTCTAATCCCACTGTGCTTGAATTAGCAAACATATCCAAAATTAAGCCTAAAGGAGTATTGGACGATGTGATCATCTCATTGGGTTCTTGGGAATATCCTACTAATTTCATTGTGCTTCATCCAAAGAACCCTATAGGAGTACATCCATTGATCTTGGTTCGACCATGTCTTGCTACAACCGATGCAAATATTGGATTTCATTCCGAAGATATGTATATTTTACATGGAGATTCTAGGAAGAAAGTTACCTTATACCCCCATGCCAGATCCATTCAGGATTTTTGAGACACTTTATGGTTGGACCAAAGAAATGATGAGGAGACTCAGTCTATTTCTCTTATTGATCATTATACTGGGTCTTCACAAGAAGATGAAATTCAATATTTCTTGAACAATCTAGACACCATGCCTAACTTCGAGTCTTTCAGCCATATTTTTATCCTAGAATTCCAAGAAAACCATGATTCTCATTCTTCTATACCACTATCTTTGACCACTCATTTGAGTACTCTAGAACCTGATACTACTCTTGTTGAGATTAGTCCTGGTAATTCTTTGCATATCAGTTCATATTTAGACCCATCTCAGCAAGAACAACTTGTGAAATTGTTGCAAAACCATCTTAGTGCATTTGCTTGGGGCTATGAAGACATGAAGGGTATCCCTCCTAAAACTTGTACACATCATATCTATATTAAGGAAGGAACTCGACCTGTCTGACAACCCCAAATATGAATGAATCCAGCTCTAAGAGATGTCGTGAAAGAAGAAATACAAAAGCTTTTAGATGCTAGTTTTATCTATCTTATTTCTGATAGTCAGTTGTCTCTCCATTAGTGCTAGTGCCTAAGAAAGATGGAAGGTGGTGTATTTGTATTGAATAACGTGAATTAAACAAAGCCACTCTCAAATATTACTTCGCTCTTCCTTTCATTGACTAAGTGCTTGATACCCTTGCAGGAAAGAAATCTTTCTCCTTTTTGGATGGTTTCAATGGCTATAACCAGATACAGATTGCACCCGCAGATCAGGATAAAACTACTTTTACATGACCATGGGGTACCTTGGCTTATAAAGTGCTTCCCTTTGGATTATTTAATGCTCCAGCTACCTTTCAAAGGGCAGTCTTGGCTATTTTTGTTGATCATGATTTTGTAGAAATTTATATGGATGACTTTTCTGTGTTTGGTAATTTTTTTCAGGAAGCTCTCGAAAATTTGGAGAAAGTACTTCTTCGTTGCCAAGAAGCCCACCTTGCTTTGAGTGACAAGAAATGTAGATTAATGTGAAAATATGCAGTGGTACTTGGCCATATGATTTCTAACAAAGGTATCCAGGTTGATCCGGCAAAGATCGAAATCATTTTGCATCTTCCTGCACCCAAAACTCAAAGGGGAGTAAGAGGTTTTTTAGGACATGCTAGTTACTATAGAAGATTCATTGAAAAATTTTCTAAGATAGTTGCTCCTCTTTTTCGACTTCTAGCTAAGGATAGTGAGTTTTCTTGGTCCATGGCTTGCCAACAGTCTTTTGAGGCATTGAAGGAAAATATGGTGCAGGCACCAGTATTGAGAGGTCCAAACTGGTCCCTGCCCTTTAATATTTCTTCTGATGCTTCAGAACTGGCTGTTGGCGCAGCTTTGGGACAAGAGGAAGACAATAAATCCTATGCTATTTATTATATTAGTAAGAATTTGTCTTCCACTGAATGAAATTATCCAGTTACAGAGAAAGAGTTTTTAGCTATAATTTTCGCAATTAATAAGTTCAGACACTATATCATATGAAGTATTTTTTCATACTGATCATTCCGTAATTAAATAGTTGATGAAAAAAACATTGACTAGTGGTAGAGTGACTAGGTGGTTGCTATTGTTGCAGGAATTCAATATTACTATTGTTGATAGACCAGGAAAATCAAATGTTGTAGCAGATTTTCTTTCTAGACTATATAATCCTGGTGACATAACTCCTACTAATGATGATTTTCCAAATGAGGATATTTTTGTTGTGTCTACAGATTCTTCGTGGTTTGCTGACATTGCCAATTATTTGGTTACTGGAAAAACACCACATCACTTGCCCACTCGTGAAAAGCGGAATATTTTCTGAAAAGTGCTACATACTCCTAGATTCAAGGAGACCTATTTTACACTGATCCATATTTGATTATTCGTAGATGTGTAAGAGAGGAGGAAGTGTTTGACATATTGAAATCTGCTCATGATGAACCTTGTGGAGGCCACTTCGCTGACAAGCAAACTACATATAAAATATTACGTTCTGGCTACTTTTGGCCATCCTTGTTTAAGGATGCCAAGCAGTATGTCAGGCGATGTGATAGTTTTCAATGAATGGGCCAACCTAATCAAACCAATTAAATGCATTTATACCCTCAAGTTATGATGGAGCCTTTTGAAAAATGGGTTATTGATTTTGTACGGCCAATAAATCCAACATCATTAGGTAAAAAGCATATTTTGGTTTGTACAGATTTTGTTACAAAATGGATGGAAGCTAAAAGCTATTTATTTTTCTACAGAAAAAGTTGTTGTTGATTTTCTCTTTTCTGAAATCTTTACTAGATTTGGTGTGCCTAGAGAAATTGTTTCTGACAGTGGTCCATAGTTTATTTCTAATCTGGTACAGGGAGTGATGGAGCAATGCAAGATCCGGCACCGGAAGTCTACACTATACCACCCGCAAGCAAATGGCCATGTGGAATCTACAAATAAGGTGATCAAGTCCATTCTTACGAAGATGGTGAATGTGCATTGGAAATATTGAGCTAAAATATTACCAGAAGCTTTTTGGGCATACAGAACGACTTGGAGAAATAGTATGGGGAACACACCATATGAGCTGGTATATGACAAATAGGTTCTGTTACATATTGAGTTCCAGATCAAAACTTTCATAACTGTAGTTCAACTAGGACTCGATCTCACTGAGGCACAAAAATAACGTCTTTTTCAGTTAAATGAGTTAGATGAATTTCGTATAGATGTTGTTCAGCAAAACATATTAATCGAACAGCAACGGAAAAGGTGGCATGAAAAGTCCATTCAAAAAAAGTAGTTCCAACCAGGTGATTGGGTACTCCTTTATGATTCTAGATTCAAAATTTTTAAAGAGAAATTTCTTACACATTGGATGGGACCATATGAATTAATCTGAGTATTTGAGAATGGAACTGTAGAAGTCAAAAATATTGATGGATAGGATACCATATTCTTGGTAAATGGACATAGATTAAAGAAATATTTTCAACCACTTGCCAAGAAAGATTTTAGACAACAATTTCAGCAGCAATTTGGGATGATAGTGGTAAATGGTAATACCAACCTCTTGAAAATTTGAATCCCTCTTCTTCAAAAAAAAAAATTAACAAAAATAAAATAAAAAGAGAAAAAAAGTAAGAAAAAATAATTTCCTGTAATTATGAAAATGAGTCCGCTGACATGATTGAGAAGGATCAACCTAAAAACCAACTTGTTGGCAGGAAGATCAAAAATTTCTAATAAAAAGAGAGTGTTGCTTGATCTGTAGATATGCTAGTGACCACCGATGTAAAAGCAGGTTCAGCAAGAACCAACCTTTATACAATTGGGGTGATTAGCATGGATATTTTTTCCAAGTAACGCTTAATTCTCACTGGAGTTATTTTTCTTGCACTAGTGCAGGTAGACCTTCTAGAAAATTTTCTTCCTTTCTTCATATCCCATTTCGTAATTTTCCCGCATATTTCTTCTCAGAATCCTAGTATAATTAGCCTTCCCATATTCTTCTAAATTCACCCTATCTGCTTCGAAGAAATCCCACTTTAACCCTGAAATTTTTTCCCCTATCCCACTTCTATTTTCCTTCTTTCGGTACTTTCCTGGAATCCCTGTGAAAAAATTCCTTCCCATTCTAAAATTTCCTTTTCCTACTCCTTTATTCCCTCATGAAGTTCATTGTAGGATCCTACATATAAAGAGCAGAAGGTTGTGCTCTGAAGCATCAAAGGGCGCATAAAAATTTGGAATAAGTTAAAGAAATCATGTGAAATCCAGCCTATATTTTAATTCTCTGTTTTAACATTATGCTTGCACTAGTGCAAGCATATTGTCCTATATGATATCAGAATAAAAGTACCAGCAGAATGGTGTGATTTACGCATTGCAAATATTAATACAGGCATACACCTCATCAACAATAGTACAGATTATCATAGGGCATAAGAAAGTGTTCATGATGAAAATTTATGTGATGTTCTTTATATCATTGATAAGCGGTTATGCTATTATATTACTTAGGAGGAAATTAGTTGAAAGTAAAAAGTTTTTTTAAGTAAGAATCATGATCTTTTGAAATGAATGCTAACTATTTTTTTTGTAATTATGACGGAATGTGAAATCGTGTAATCATTATTTGCATATAATCCACCCCATTCCGCCATAATGTGAAACATCCTTCACTCATAACTCCCTCGCTCCCACCTTCATTCCAAACATCTCGTCATCATTGTACCTGACCGTTAAACTGTCGTCGCGTGTACCAATTGAGCCTGACTAGGAATAATGAGTACCTATGGTAGGTAAACTGGAGACACGATAGATGAACTGTTAAATTCCTATTTATAAGAAGTTGATCCCCCAGTGTTGCAAAAAAACCTCAGAACTCATCGTTCACAGCCGATAGTAGCAATGCTACCCATCCGTAATGAATCGCTATCCCTTAGTAAGATTGAGCAAACCGCCAAATTTTGCACCTGTCTTCCATTGTTGCAGGAGTCAGGATTTTTACAGTTCCTGCAGAAGTTCAATGGATATGACAGGGATGTTGCCTTACAATTTGCAAGAAGTTTTAAAAATAGCCAAGTGAGAATTGGGCCTCTCAAATTCAAAGTCACGAAGAAATTTGTAGTAGCAGCAATAGATTTGGAGAATACGGGAGTGGAATGGTTCAAAAACCAAAGGCTGGAAGGTAAAAGCTGGCAGTGTTTTGTCATGTATAAGAAGATGGAGGTCAATTGGAAATGTGGAGTTCCGTGCAAAGCCCTGCTAGGTGAATGGTAGGATCTCTTGTTTGTTTTGCAGAAATTTGTGACCTGCGAAGGGAGATACACCTATACCCTGGTGTATCATTTCAGATTGCTACAACATTTTGAAGGAGGCTGACACATTCATTGGAGAATGAACTTCCATTACTTTTTTCTTAGAAGTTTGGAGAAAATGGCCAAAAGAGTACAATATGGAAGGGAGGACCAGGACAATGCACGATTATACCACCATGGCCTGATAAAAATATTGGTCTTAAAGAAGTTAGAAATAAAAGGTATGACATGGGAAGAGATATTAAATTAGCTTCATGGGAATTCGACAGAGGAAGAGAAGACATAGTCCCCTAGTACAACTAAGGGCCTGAAGAGAAGTAGAAAATAATTTCCTTTTCACAGTAGTGTGAAAAGAAGGCAGACAGAGAAACCAACAGAAGGGAAGGTTTCATCTTCCACTGAGGAAATAGCCGGTGCATAGGCACAGGCCGCAGAGCATGACAGGCTATCGATTCTTGTAGATGCGGCGAATATTGCACAAATTGGGGACGATGTTCCACTGGTAAATCTTATGAGAAAGCCCCAAAAGAAGATAAAGGTTTTAGATGTAGAAGAAGAAGCAAAAACCTCACAGGATATGGAACACCATCCTACACGAGTACAAGAAGAAGCCTCGGTCCATGAGGAAGAACCGGAAGAAGACGAAGAAAAATTAGACGAGGAACCAGATGAAGATGAACAAGAGAAAGAAGAACCTGAGGGAGAAGACCCAGAAGAAGAAGAACCAGAGGAAGAACCTGAGGGAGAAGACCTGGAAGAGGAGGAAGAACCTAAGGAAGGAGACCTAGAAGAAGAAGAAGAGCCTGATGAGGAAAACCCAGAAGATGAAGATGAACCAGAAGAAGAATGTGAGAGAGAGGAACTGGAAAAAGAAGGACTATAGGAGGAAGATTTCCTTGATGTGACCATGGGAGATATAGAAGTTCCGCAGCGAGTGATATCCCCTGCTGACACAGAGGAAGTGACTCATGTTGCTCGCATAGTAGAATTATAACTCCAAGTACGAAACTTGAAGCAACTTGTGACCAAAGAACAAGAGGAGAAGGAAAAAAGCAGAGGATAATTGATGGAAGAGCTCAAGCAAAAGAAAAGCTAGGTTAGAGTTTGGAAAGATCGGGCTGGATGATGTTTCAGGTGGATAAAAAAGGTTTTGAAGAAGTTAAGGCATATCAAGAGGAAGAAGGCCGAAACAGTGCGGCTTGAAGACAACATGCCGAAACAGTTTAGAAATGGGAGGATGTTAGTTCCCTAAATGGCATTCTTTTTTACCATTCTTCCCTTTCCAAATCACAATCATTACCCTGTTTTTCTTATCTTATGCGCCCTCATCCTGCACTAGTGCGAGAACGATGGCACATTTTGCATAAAATTCATATTTTAAATTTTTAACTTATCTTAGCATTTATTAAATATTTATTATGTGATTTATTACTTAAAATTACTTTCATAACTTATCGTTACCTCCTATGCTATTTAATAGATGATCACTTATCTTTATTGCTAATTTTTAGAGCTGAAAAAATCTCGCACCAGCACCAACGCTGTGAATCTTGGCAGCAAATCAAGATCATTTGGGTTGACTGCCTATTTTGGATACGATCAATGAGGATATATCTGAAGGAAGCCGAGTCCCAGCTATGACAGAAGGAAAATCGAGAGTATCTCAGATTGGAATTAAGAGAAATGGACAGCTAGAGATAGTCGTGGCCTATTTTGTAAAAATGATTTAATTTTGAAGGCCGAAAGCTTATTCTACAAATCAGTTATGTAATTTGTTGCAACGATTTCTATAATTGACTATGTAATGGTAAACGATCCTTTTTGCCTATGACCAAAAGGATCTATATAAGCTGAAATGTAAATAGGAAAAACAATTCAATGTTTTGAGAATCGAATAGAACCACGAGGCGGTAACATGACTATTTTGTGTTATCACCCAAATCTAGGCTGGATATGTAACCATGTATGTAATTTCTTTGAGAGTCTAATACGAAGAGCTCCACCTCATGTTCTGTACATTTTATCTTTGGCTTAAATATTTTATGAATTAATTATGAGTAGCATTTTCGTTTGAAAGGGAAACGCGCTGGTTGGTCAAGGGCCCAACCAAACCAGAACGTTCTCCCTCCTTGTTGTTCTTGCAATTTATGATTAAACCATTGAGTGTGATTTAATTTTAAGTCTTTGAATTTCTATTTGAGTGGAAAGCAGATCTGCTGCATGAAGTAGCTAAGTTTATTTTCTTTGCACGGTTGATTCCTTTCCCTTGCCTGGTCTGAGCAGGAGGAGTTACCTACACCAGTGCACGTTGGTGTGCTATTTATTTTCTGCACGATCTAGTTTATTTCTTTTGCCTAGTTCGTTCCTGCACTAGTGCACGTTGGTGTGTTGTCTATTTTCTGCACATTGGTTTGGTTTCTCCCTGGTGCAAGAAGGAGAACTATTCTCGCACCAGCGTTAGAGAATATAATGCAGCAAGCCTATTTATCTTACTTCTAACAACTTTCTTTCTTTCAGTCATATCTTAATTAAAAAGACTATTTTCTTATTCTCTACTGATATTCATCTTTATTGTTTTATCACACTGCAGTAATGAATTATTGATTTCAAGGATTAGACATTAAGGTGCAAGAAGCCTAGATCGAGTACAAGAACTAGTTTCTTGGTATTGGATTTGAGTGATGTGGACTTGAGAAAGTTCAAAGCCCTTGCACGAAGAAAATACTTTTTAGTAAAGACAATACTTTACACTTTTTGCATAAATTTTTGATTCCTCTACTAGTGCAAGATTGATTTTTTCACAAGAAGGATATCTTTATATATGCAGGATTCAAGGGGCCCATTTGTTGGAAATTTCTAAAGTGTCTTTGCTGAAGGAAACACATTCTTAGTAGCTAATCAATATTTGGCTACAGTGATTTCTCTTCTTTATCTCTGAATCTCTTTTGGAAGTACTTTTCTTTTTGTTCTAGCCTCAGATTGTTTTGATGATTGAGCTTTAATATTTCTTCTCTAAAGATTGATTCTTCAATTCTTCTTTTCAAAAGTAGGAGTTGAGATTCTAAATATTCATACCATCTCTGGAATTTCTTGTGCTTTGTATCTAATTTTACGAATCCCTCGGGTTGACAATTAAGTGTTGAGGATTTTTACTTAAGTGTAATTCCTTCACCCAATAGGATCCTCTAATGGAAGCAATGGCTGCCTTTTCACCTCCATGTGGTGATGGATCTCCTTCAAATGGGACAACATCGTTAGATCTCTTATGCTCATCCTCCCCATCAATAATTGAGAATACCTCATCATCAAGGAGATACCCCAGATCTTTGTCATCTCTTGAAGGAAGTACCTCCATGTCTTCATAAATGGAAGAGGACCATTCACACAATGGGGATATTGCCCTTAGCAAGCCATCATACATGTTTTCATCCCCTTTAGAAATATGGAATGGATTTTGTTTCATGGTTCCCTCCAATGCATGCAAAGTGTTTGAGGTTTTGATACATGTTGTTTCACAGTGATTTTCATCAAATTCCCTCACTAATCCCTTAGCGAATTCATCATATGATTTTAGATTTTCATGATAATATGAAAAAGAAGTTTTAAACCACCAACCATGAGCCATACCTTTGAGTTGCAACACTGCTCCTCCAATGGCCTCATCTTCTTCCTCCATTCTCCCTGCATTACAAGTGGGAAATGAACTACGCTATGGATCTACATTTGTGGCTAAATACCCACATCCATCATGATAATAGCTAGGGCTTGCTTCATCTTCAAACCCTCTCAGAAACTTTCTACAATTCTCCCTTTCTATCTCCTTGAGATCTTCTATGATAGCTTCCATAGTTTGGAAAAGAAGCAGGGAGATCTCCTCTTGTGTCTTTCCTCTTTTCTTGTTTCCTTTGTACAACTCCTCTTCTATGTGAGGATCTTCTCCTTCTAATGGCATATTATCTTAGATGCACAGGCTGAGCCAAGATTGATGCTCTGATACCACTGTAATGTTCCTTTTTCAGGAATTTCTGCAATATGGTCCAAAGGGACGATGTATAAGAATGATAATGAAAAAATAAGAGGGAAGGGGACTTGGATCCCTTATTTAATACATCATACATTACACTTCCAGAATTTTAGCTTAAATAAATCCCTCAAGGTACCCTTCAGTATCTCAGAAAAGTACTCAAGGAGTGAGCTACAACAATATATGAACATAATAATTAAACTCTGCAAATATGAACATGTAAATAAAGGGGATAGAATGCAGCCATCATGCTCATTAAGGTATCAACAACAATATACAAAAATATCGTGAGGGACAAGCCACTCAAGAAAGGGGAATCAATCTCCAATGATTAAAACAATAGAAACATGAGATACTGCAACAATGTAAAATGCCAAAGAGCAGTGACTCTGCAGTTTATGTTAGAGTAGTTTCTACTGTGGATGCATATAAATGAAACATGGCTGAAATATACAAATAAATTCCCAATAATAGAGGAATGGGCTCCAATACAAGATTTCTAGCCAATCTAGGAGAGATTGCTAGAAATTCCGAAGAATGTACAATGTGACAATTAGCTTGTCACTCCAACTGAAACAAAATATAAAATGAGGTTGTAGAATATTTGAAATAAATATGCCCTCCTCTAATAGTTTCTCTAAGAAAAATTTTGATCCCTTTACTCAAAAACAACCCCTCCTAATGAGCTGAAATGACCCTCCCAACAACTGCCTACAAAAATAACACAAATCTAGCTAGAGACTGCACTGTGAGGGAAGATGGATGGTTGTCCTGATGCCAACGATATGAAAATATTCCCAGGAGTCCTTCTCACTGATCCTCCAATAGAGAGACAAGCCCTCCACTGAAAAAAAATCCAAGGAATGGCTCAAGATATCCTATGTTGCTCCACCCTATAGCACAAAGTTATCCTGCTTCAGGATTTACACTGTGACTGAAGGAGGTAGCTTTGGCCAAATGAAGGAATGACTAAATGTAGCCCTAGAACCTCTCCTTCCCTGAGGATGAGGTAGGGATTCCCGACCGGGAACACCCTTATGCTATGCAGCACTGCACCATTGCTAAACAGCAAGAGGAGCGTAGTCTCAACAGACCCAAGAAAATAATAATCAAGCATGAATAACAATGGTTCTCTTCCTCTTCATATATAGCAAGTGCTCCTCTCCACCATGGGTCCCATCCACATGTGCCTCTCAACTCATGTAAGTGATCCTTATCTAAAACTGCGCAGTCGATCAACGAGATACATTGTATCTAGACAACACATGTTGACTTGGTCAAAATGACTAGATCAAACATGATCCAATCCTGTTCACACCATGTGGTGCTCAAATCAACTACTTTATTCTTCCACTTTTCACATGAGGAGTGTTACTCTTCCTTCTTACCCCTTTATTTACCTATCTATAATGAAATCAACTATAATATTCAATTTAGATAAAAATCAAAATTTTGGGAATATTACAAAATATTAAGAAAACATCAGAATTTACAGAGAAGCTGAGCCATTTTATTATATTGGAGAAGATTCATTTACACCATGTACAAAATATGAGGATATCTAGCGAAAGAGATGGTCTAGAATCACCCTACAAACAAGCTACAACAAGCATAGTGTAACTAGAGAAGCACTGAAGCAAATACTCATTGTCCCTTCAGTAGAATATGAACATATAGTTGTAGGCTAAAAAGGAAAATGCATATTTACTCATATATAGAGGTCAGATGATGCCAAGATTCAATATCTAGCCAATGTGATGGATTCCCAAGATGACCTAGACAGGATTTTCCAAATCTACAACTTTAGAAAATAACCTCCCTAGAATTTTATCCTTGATCTGCTGGGAAATACAGATCTGAAGCTAGATATGACAAATAAATGGCTGAAATATGTTATCAGATCAGATCTATGCTTTAAGGGTTGATCCCTTCTTCAAATCTATGAGCTGGAAGCTCTATATCTAGCTTCTTAATCTTCCCTTTATTGATTTCAGTTGCTGCAACACAGCTGCCACTATAAACTAAGCTGTGAGGGAAAGATAGGAATTTTTCCTGCTAAAAAATGCTACAATAAACTCCAGGCTGATGGTGAGACTGATGGAAATGTGAGGGGATTATCCCTCACAGGATTTCTAGATGAAACACTAGCAACTTCCTTCCTCCCTTTTGATCTACAAGATAGACAACGTAATTCCTAAAGGAAGTAATACTGCTGGGAGGTCAATAACTTTTGGCCTGATTCCATATCTACAATGAAGCTCTGGGAAGCTGATCTTTAAGCCCAAGGTGATAGGAATAAACCCTCACTAGTTCTCTAGCTGAAGTACTGAAGACAACTTCTACCTTCCAAACTAATCTTCAAAAATCTGCAATTTCTGAATATGAATGTTTTGCAAAAAGTAGAGAAAGGGATGTGGCACTTAAGCTTTATGTAGGATGAAGTAAAATACTCTTTCTAGAGCTACTCTAACAAATAGGTGGGATTCCCGCTCGGGAACACCCTGTGCTGAACAGCACCTGCAATCTCTGTTAAACAACCCAAGAAAGCAGTGGAATGTCACATGAAAATTCCATATCTGAAAATATCTTTACATCAAGAATAACCATCATTCCCTCATCCTTGTCTTCATATCCTTTATAATATAGCAATTGAGCCTTCCCATGCCTTGGCCCCGTCTAGACTACGCTTTCACATGTGGAAAAGATCCTGTAAGTTACACTACGCTGTGTGACCAACTCACCCACCATGTCTAGGTGCAATGTACACCCTCTCCATCATGTGTGCATTAATTGCACAAGTTCCTCCATCATCTTATCATGAATGCTTGATGATCTCCTGTTTGACCTCTTCAAGATCTTAGTTGATTGAATCATCCGTCTATTTGATCCCTTCAATATCTTAGTTGACTATGTCAACCTCCATGATCTATCTCATTAATGAGACAGGTTCTCCAATTCCATTCACATTAGTAGTTTCTCAACCACCTTATTATGGAGATATAGAAATAATTAATCCACATTCACACACATAAAGTAGATATTTATTCATATTGAGGATTAAGGGTCCCTCCACCCTTTTATTAACTTATTCATTAAGAAAATTAAGAACTCTAATATTCCAAATATCAGGTGAAAATTTGGGAATATTACAGTCCTCCCCAGAAAAGTGTTGCTTGCCCTCAAGCAACTCCAAAAATAGATGCAAGGCCATCTATTCCCCTCCAAATGGCATCCACATAAGGAAGACCTCCTCCATTTTCTTCAATGTGTCATGTATGTTTGGTCCCAAGGTTGTCTTTCAAAAACACATAGAATGACTTCTAATTGTTTGGTTAGATGTCCTCTTTCCATCATGAAGTACCGAGTGAAAACCATATAATGTCCAACATCATCATCAACACATGAAATACATAAAATAAAGTATCTCTCTCCATAAAGGAAAATCTCCATCGCATAATACATCTCTTCACCCCATGCTTTATGAATTTGATTGAGCATTTTCATGCTCCCATCCTTAGCCCTGTTGGCCTTGTTGGATCCAAGCATCATTCCATAGCTATACAAAATAAGAAGGAAAGGAGCTATATTGGTAGACAAATATTTCAAACCATATTCTCCTAACAGTAACCACCGGAGTAATGCCCTTCACTACCATCCTCCATCTCCTTCATGTAAGATGGACAAGCCAAACTCCTTGAAAAGCAACCAAAGCAACAAGAGATCTTGGTGCCTTATCTCCTCCTCATGTGCATCATGAAGAAAAAACATACTAATGGACATACGGAATGTCACATCAGCCCAATACAAAAATACACCATCAATGCACATCATGAGAGCATCATGCCAATATTTCCCCAATACAAAACACATAGACATATGAGATGTCATGGGGTGACCAATATATCTCAAGTGAAAAAAAATTGAACATGCATTCTTTTGATGCATTCTATCTTTGATACACAAGGAATGAATCATAAAAATATGAGCTATTGGGTGGTAACCATACTCACCCAAGAGCAGCCAACGCAACCATGCCTCCTTCTTCATTTCATAAGTGTTCCTCAAGGCATGGATCAAAGAATTAGGAGCCCTTGGGTAGTGACAAGAACCTCCCAAGGGAAACCAATGTAACCAAGCTTGCTGGTCCATATAAATCTGCAAGTGGTCATGCAACCCCTTGCTTATCTTCCTCATATAATCACCCCAATACGGAAGATAAGTGATGTGCTACATAATCATTGTATCTTCCCTTTGTAGAATACCATCTTACCTATACTGATGAAGAAATTTTCACTCCATGAAATTTTGAAGTGCACCCGCAATGAGATCTCTTAATGAGACCTTATTCTCATCCTTGGCCTTCCAAAACCAATGAGGTTCTGGATCTACTGTCGGTAGAAGATTTTCTTTGAGCTATGAGATGCTCATTGAGAAAGGGTCATCTAGAAAGGAGAAAAGGTTTCTAATCTCAGGATGTCTACCATTTATCATCTTTACCTCCATTGATTCATCAGTGAATCTACCTTTAGAATGCTCCAAGAATATTGGGGCCTCATCATTATCATTGTTTCTAAGTGTCAAAGCTGTAGATCTGCAAGGTAATACATAAAATATCTCAAAGAAAGGTACAATACTGATCTCATAACCAGTGATTGTACAAATGATAATGCTCATCCCTTCTTCTAAAACTCTACACTTCAAATCAAGAGGTTGAATGTAGTCCATCCATGACAAACTGGGATAGCTCTTCATCCTCTCCTTGATAAGATCAAGGGTCCTCTGCGCTGTGATAATTTGTTGCTTCAAATCAGCATCTGGATCTAACCCTTGGTCATGCATGGGCCCTGATGGCATGTCCCTATATGTCTCAATAAGATCTATTGAAATAATAGGTGGTAAATGTGTATGCATACCTTGGATCAACTGATATTTGGGATCCTCTTGACAGAACACAAGAGTTCCTCCAATCGGGACATGGTGTCTCCAACTGCTGGTAAGAATGATGTCTTCTCTTCTATAAGTATACCAGTGTTGGAACCTTCATCCTCTTCCTCATGCATATCCTAAATCATGCATGGGATTCTATGTGTCAAGAGATCAAGATTATATTGCAAAGTTGCAAGTATCTTTTCTCCAGATGTAAGTACTTGTGCAACTGGTGGTGGAAGTAGTGACCTCTTGTCTAGAGTGACAAGATTGACATCCTCCTTCATTTCCTTAGGAAATGTCTCTTTGTGGCTCTATTTATAGCTGAACATTTATTTATTTACAACATATTAAACAAGTAATAAATTTCATTGCAGAAATTTACATAAGTAATCAACAAATCAAATAATACCTCTATCATTAGCTTGGCTGAGATGCTCTTGTTGGGCTACCCAACTGGATTTACCTCCCAGCCAACTAGGAATGATTTCCTAGCCCAGGAAACCTCCACAAGCTCCCTAGCCCTCCAAGTCCAAGTCTAACCAGTTGTAGTGTTTCCAAGTTAAAACCAATGCTCTCCAATAGATCTAAGTTTGATTCCTCTCATTTTATCTCCATTCTCTCCCTTCTCCTTCTCCACATTCTTCACCCAAAATAAATTCCCCCAACGCCAAAACAAAGGCCAAGAATATCCCTCCCATTATCCTCTCATCCTCCTTCCCTTTATGTCTCTTCATCTCATCCACCTCAACCACTTACTATTAATTCCATTTCCACCCTCTCATCCTTTTAATTTATTAACCTTGACTTTCCTTACCATACCTTATCCAAAAGTAGATTTGAGAAGACACCTTGGGAATATGAATATAGATATTTTATTTAGAATTAAATTGGAAAAGACCATATCTTATATAAAATTAGATTTGAGAAGACACATTGGGAATAAAATATAGATATTTGGTTTAGAATTAAGTTGGAGAAGACCATATATTATCTAAAAGTAGATTTGAGAAGACACACTAGGAATAAAATATAGATATTTTCTTTAGAAACAAATTGGATAAGACCATATCTTATCTAAAATTAGCTTTGAGAATTTATCTTGGGAACAGAAATAATAACAGATAATAAAAGTTATATTAATAAAAATAAAATTGCAAATTCACAAGTGTAGATCTATATCAATATTAATCAATAAATAAAAGTTCATGTTTGCAGTTTAATTAAATAGTAATCAAAATTTTCCTGATGAGATCAAGTGGGGCTTTACATTCCTTTTATCAATCCCTTATGAAAATTAAACCTAAACTTAGTAAAAGATTTGAACTCCAATTAAACCACTCTAATAAAAAAATAAACCCCAATCAAACCAAATTATTTACATATCATAAATTATATTTTACTATATCTATCATGTCACCATCTCGGTGTACATTTTGGCCTTTGTAACCAACTCAAAAATATTTTGAAATTTTTTCTAACCAGGAGCTTACAACATCTTATAACCATTGTTGTTTGTGATGTGTAGTCTATTCCAAATGCTCTTTAAATGAAAATCATGCACACACCTAACAATGCATAGTCAAGGTCTTTGTTTTTTATGGTATAGGAAAGGTTTACGTGTTTTCCATGTGGCACTATAATCATTATTGGGACTTCGTCTACAGATGTTAAAAATTTGTCAGAATTCTTTTTTCACCAAAATTTGGTGATATTTTTTTTCAAAAAATCTAATCATAGGAGTGTTTGACTAGTTTCTTTGATGCTGGAAATGGATTCAGCACCATGAAAAATCCTCAGGATTTTGGCTTCGCACTCTAAAAATTTTAGATTTTGAACCTTCGTAGAAAAAAAGTTATAGTGAAAATGCCACGATGACCTATTTGGAGAAGAGAAACCCTAGAATCTCAAAGCTCTGATACCAAATGTTGTGAAACCAGCTCCAAAAAGAGAAGAAAAGAGATATCAATGCCTTATAAATAAGCGACTTCTAGGGGGAAACCTCCAACACATTACATTAATGAAAAATTCTTGGATGATTCAAATTACAAAACCTCCTTTCTATACATAGGAGTCCATGGGGCCACAATGTAACCCTAGCCGACCTAACAATAATAATTTAAGGGAACAATGATCACAATATGGGGGTTACAAGGGTACAATAATAATAATAATAAGGGGGTTACACTAACAACAATAAGGGACTATACTGGTAATATAAGGACCTAATAGATTCAATCCTCACCATCAATTCCTTTCTCGGGATTCTTCTATGTATTCTGGTCTTTAGTCGATTTATCCTCTTTCAACTGTCATCGCTTTGCAATACTACTTCCTCCATGCTACTCCTCCGCTATCCTTCTGAGTTTGTTCGGAATAATTCAACGCTATCTCTCCTGAGCTTTGTTTAGTCTGTAAACGCACGAATCCCTCCAAAGCTTGTTCTTCATCTCTCATCCCTCAATTTCTTCCATAGCTTGTTTGTGGGAAGTTCATAGGAACTTCGTCCCGTCACTCAATCTGTTTATTCATTAACATAAAGAATACACATATATAAAACACACAGATACAAACAAAGTCAAGATTAACCTTCCTGCTATATGATTAAATGAAATACTTGATTTCGAAGGGGAAATAAAACAAACGGGTTAAAACAGGGAGCCCTATCAAAATCCAAAACACTTGGAATTAATTTAGGAATAAAATTATAGAGAACAAAGCCCTGGGATCGTTGTCTTTTACATTTGTTTCTACTCTCTGTTCAACCCTCTCTTACACCTATTTCCCTCTCATTCTCTCTTTCTCTCTATGGATGGAAGAACCCCACAATGGTGGACTTGATTCGGTTTTATGCCTTTCCCAAAATCCCCATATGGTTGAGAAATTGTCATTCAGTTTCAAAACAGTTTATTCAACTAAATACTTAACTAATCCTAATTTAACTATTATTTTAAGCTACAGATTACAACGATTGTGTTAGCCTGAATTAACAAAATTATTTAAAAATAAAGTCTTCAAATTATTAGGAATTTTAGTCCTCTTCCCAAGCCACAACATGTGACCAACTTGTCACATTCTTGGCTTTACCTTAATACTCCTACATAAAAAATTAAATGTACAATTCACTAACCAATGAACACAATAAAATTTCTTTTTCATTGGAAACATAATATTTCAAGATTTCAAAATGAGATGATAATGCTTTTCACAGTACATGAGATCAATAATTGAAACAATAAAATCACACAACTAGAGTCAAATCCTCCTTCATTCTAGTGAACTTTGAAAATTATAAATATTTTGTGTTTTTCTCTTTTTAAACATTATTTAGATCTATGAGGATATGCAAATTATTACTTATTTTTAGAAACCTATTTGTACTAATTATATATTCATTTAAGTTGAAGTCTCTATTGATTCATAAGTAATAAAAATGGTTGAAACTAGTAAAGTATTATTTAATAGTGAAGTCTCATTAAATCTAAATGGAATCTTCTCCCAAACACAAAATTCCAAAATTAAGATATTTCTTTCCCATTCAAAATGAATAAACGATCTTTCCCTTTGAATTAAATATCTTCCACTAGGAGATTAAAAATATTTTTGATGAATTGTAATAAAAGTACCATGTTGCATTGAACAACCATAATAAGTAATGCTTGTTGTGTTGAGGAAGATTGAACAATAAAAACTAGTCCAGAAAGATTTGAAGAAAGTAATTCTAACTATTATTATTATTACCACACACAAGTGAGCAATTCAAACGAAGCATTTGATTTTGTCTATGATATTGACCTTTATTGTAAGATTTATATTCTTGTTCATTTGAGACACTCTATTAAAAAAAAACATTTGATTTTGTCTAGGACATTGATCATTATTATAAGATTTATATCCTTGTTAATTGGAGACACTCTATAAACTATAAATTAGGACTCTTTATAATTATTTAAATTTTTTTTTTATCCAAATTGAATTAGTATTTCTAATTTTTTAGCACATGTTTGGTATAGTAAAAAAATAAAAACATTTAAATTTGTCTATGTTAAACTTTTGTTACATAAATTCTTTTGGAAAAATTCCCTACTACATTCAATTATTTAAAAAGCATTTTCTCTTAAATACACCATCGACACCACCATATAATGCACTTTTTTTTTTAATGCCAGAAACTTATATGATTTATTGAAAATCTTGTCAAATATTTATTGCCAAATCTACGGATCCCCAAAAAAAAACTGAGAAAAGAAATTACTCGTGTCTCCTTCGATCTTAAAATTTTATAACACTTTCCCAAACTAATCATTACATTCATAATAATAATGGTAAAACATCATACCACGGTTAATCAAAAAGAATAACTCAAACCACGGAAAGCACAACGCGGAAAACATTTAAAAATTAAATTTATATTATTATAAAAGTAGTGTAAGCTGAATAGTAAGTACAAATGATAGTGAGGAATGATTATTCTCTTGGATAATAACCAAATAACTTCAAAATACCCTTTGAAGTTTCAAATTGTGAATTTAGTGCCCTCATTGGCTAGTTTTCCAATCCCATTCAAGCACATTTAAGTGAGTGCAATCACATATTAGACTCTTGGCATGAGTAATAAGTTAATTCTCGACTAGGGGACATAATGCAGTAATACGATATACAGTAATGCTAATAATGGTTCGCAATGATGGGGACATAATGCAGTAATACGATATATATATATATATATATATATACATCTTATTAATTAATGAATTAAGTTGATTTTTTACTTTGAGGAATATTTATAGTATTTGTGATTCGACTAGATATGAAATATGTTATTAAAAGACACCATTTATGATACTTTCATGATGAAATATAATTATATTCTTTAACTATCAAAGAATCCAACGGATTTCCAACCATTCTAATTAAAAGAAAAAATGCTTAGACACAAAAATTGTCCACTCAATAAAATAATTCATATCATTCTAAGATCTAACCATGGAAATAAGTTTTGCAAGTAATTACCAAAAATTACTTCTAGGTTGAAACAACTTTCTTGAAGTTCTAATGAAAGATCGAAAAATAAAATTGCACATAACGAACAACAATTTTAAAATTATTGACGTGCTTCTTAAATTTTATTTTAAAATTATTGACGTGCTTCTATTTTTTTAATAAATAAATAATAATAAACTTTATGGCGTTTCTTCAACGGATAAAAATAGGTGGATGAAAAGCACGAATTCAAAAAGTCAAAGTCAAAGTAGATGAAAAGCACGAATTCAAAAGTCAAAGCGACTGAATATTGTATAAATTATATAGCCTTTTGAACATAAATATTTGGAAGACAGATCACATGCAATAGTGTTCAATAGATATTTTATTCAAGATGATCACAAATACTAAAAATATATTTTCGATAGCAAAATGAAACAAAATTTGATTGTAATTTAAAAGAATAAAAGTTTAACAATATTGTTATTTAAAAAAATATCTTTTCCTAACCATCCTTCTTAGTCAGAAAACCCTATATCCTCTACCATTGGGTAATGGTAGCTTTCCGTCCACTGGTTATCCAAGAGTTATGGTAGTGCACCAAATATTGGTAATATTCATCTCTAATTGTTCTACCATGAAAATATTACAAATAAACATTGTAATAAAATAAATATCCATCCCTAATTTGCACTAAAAGAATTATCCACCCTTTATTATTCTTCCATATTAATATGAAAAATGATCATTTTCACTGGTGAAGATAAAAAAATTGAACATCAACCACTCCCTATCTCATATGGGTATGGTTGGATCACGAGAACTAATGATTTTTGAAATCTATCTATTATATAGAATAATATATAATAATTTTAGTTAAGTGATATTTAAAAAAATAAAAACACAAAAATATGTAACAAGGAAGAAATAAGTTTAATATAAATTAATTTATATTAATAACCACAACAAAAAAGGAATTTTGTAAAATTATTCAGAATAACTTGTATCAATTATTAATTGAAATATTAATTGCAAAAAAAACATCAAATTACCAAAATAATACCCAAAAATTCCCCCGGTATTAAATGTAATCAAATCAGGGAAATCTTCCATAGAAAAAAAATGGTCTCATTGATTAATTGTCCAAACTCCAATAAAATATTTTTCCCGAAAAGAAAGAGGTTCGCTGCATAAACTCGTGGTTCAATAAAATTACATAGTGTGTTATGTTGTGATTAAGTGGCTATGGAAAGTTTCTCAAGTATTCTTTAGCGTTTTGTCCACAAGACTCGGATATAGAATTTAAAAATCCAATTTGATGGACTAAGTGTTTAAATCTCATCTAAATTGTGATTTAGGTACTTTATGTTGGTAACTATTAATTAATAAAAGGTGAGTTAAGGGGCATCATGTCTTACATTATGGAAATTAATTTTAGTCAATGTCTTTTAATGGATGATAATTTAGTCTTTGAAAATAAAAACTCTCTACGTCATTGTTGTTTGTTTCAACTATCATGCTCTTTTAGGCGGAAGGGCCATTATGTAAAAAATCTCAATATTTCATGGAATTTGAACATGAACATGACAGATGGAACTTATGCTATGATTTGGCCACATAATTCGATTTTTGGAAGATATTACATTAATGTGTCCATAGAGTCAGAAACTCACGTCACACTATAAAGAAAGGAGTCCAAAATTTATGATTTACCATTCTAATAAAGAGAGGGAGAATCCTAAGTGAGCCAGAAATCAATATGGACCCATAACCATTGAACATGGTTAAATGAAAATCTGAAGATAGGGCCTTTAAGAGATGACCCATACTAATAGAAGTGAAATATGAATCACTCAAAATCTCTGAAGTGAGCAATACGATAGAGGAAAAACCTCTGGAAAAAAAAAAAAAGCCCAATAAATACAATGAAATAAATAGTCACTTATTGATTGAGTTATACTAAGGTCATCTTAGAAACATGAAGGAAGACATAACCGTCATTGAGTAAAACCAACTACCTCCTAACAAAATATTACATTATAAAGCTTCAATTGAAACAAGTTTTCCACTGAATTCCACAGGAAAGGAGGTAGTATGGGAAGAAAGGGATACTCCATTGTTTTTGTTAAAATCCATATAAGCAGGATTATGGATAAGATAATGTAGTCTCGTAATTTAAGTGCCTTACTTTCACCTCCATATATATCAACCATAGATTCTCTTGTAGAGTGGCCATGAAATGATTAAGATTACCTTTCACCCTCGTTCATCTCCTGCTACGCTCTTTGATAGGTTCTCGTAGGTCATCTCTTGCATAAATCATTATTTCAAGAACTGGGCAGGAGTAGGCTGACACAACTCAAAACTATTTCTTCATGATTCATTTAGGATCAAGATAAACAACAAGAACACTAAAATATGATGAAAAATAGTGCATAGGTGTGAAGAATGACTCTGAAAAAGAACCAAGGCGTGTAGCGAATGAATACTCTGAATTGTCAGACTATTCTAGTAGAATGAATCGATGGGAAATGGATGGAGGGAAAAAGGATGGCTAGTTGGAGGCTTCATTTCCTTGTTCACTACTCATTCATTAGATTCTCTTATGTTTATGTATTGCAATGAGAAAGGCGTTTATGGTTATTTTTCATGGTATTCACAGATAGGTTATCATATTTCAAGTTGCATTTTCTCTACCTACAAACGTTTGATGAAAATTGTTTTTAGAATCAATCAATGACTAGGAGAAGGAGAGAAAACTTGACTTATTTTTTTTTAAATCTAAATGTCCCTTTAAACATATAGAGAAGAAGGCACGAATCACAGCTGGGATATATCTAAATGGCATAATATTTAAGCATTGGATCTTCCTTTCAATCCGTCACCCAAGTGTGGATTTTTTTATCTCCACTTGCATATTAGATTTAACCTAGATAAACAAAAACTATCATTCAACTCCTATTAGAAAAAGGGATGGGTTATGACCTATCCACAAACACAAAACATGATAATGGATCTCCATCCACCCTCGAGCCTCTTCCCCTGTACCTTATAATATACATCTATTCACTTTCTATTCTATATTATATACAAAACCATCAACTGAGCCGTTAAACAAAATATATCCTAGCAAATCCTTAAAGAAAACCCAAAGGAAGTTATGGTTTACTTATTTTATTTGATTCACCTAATCCCACCTCAATGATTTTCTTCTCGTATCTCGTAATCAGGGAGGTAAGTGAGTCTCTAGGACATAACTCTTGCTTGGTATGTATTTACCAAGGCTCTTCATAGTGGGATGCCTTAAATTATGACTCACTAAACTTAGCTACCAAATTAAGTAATGACTCACTCCACTTAGCTACCAAATTTTTCTTTGTTGTTAGGAACTCACTTTGTTCATCCAACCTCGCAAGTTCACTTCCCTCATCTCCATGATCCCTAGTAATGTAAAGTCCCTCATTCGGTTATTCAAGGAAGTCATAAGAGGTCATAATAATCTCCTTCCTCGGGCCTAGCGCGTGAGAGACTCATGTTTAATCCGTCTCTTTGTCCTTTAGTTGAATATCTTTTAATGGTTGGATTCTTCGCAAAAACCCACTCATGATATTTAGGAGGCAATTTCACTTGGTTGAGTGAAGTGAGGCTCATGAGAAGGAAATAAAACCCACTAATCTAATTACACAGGTTCGCAGATGGATTTCTTATAGGCATATAACATTACACAAGATTGTAACGAGATGTATTTGTGCATGTAGGTGGGTTTTCAGGTTCCAGATTTGAAACTTGGCTCTGAAACCATATGTGAGGACCTAGCCTATATATTTTAACTAAATCAAATTTATCCTTTAATTTAAACACAATAAGAAGAAAAGTAGTCTATTTATAGCTCAACATTTATTTATTTACAACATATTAAACAAGTAACAAATTTCATTGCAAAAATTTACATAAGTAATCAACAAATCAAAGAATACCTCTATGATTAGCTTGGTTGAGATGCTCTTGATTTTGTTGAGATGCTCCTGTTGCGCTACCCAACTGGATTTACCTCCCAGCCAACTAGGAATGATTTCCTAGCCTAGGAAACCTCCACAAGCTCCCTAGCCCTCCAAGTCCAAGTCCAACCAGTTGTAGTTTTTCCAAGTTAAAAAAAACGGTCTCCAATAGATCTAAGTTTGATTCCTCTCATTTTCTCTCCATTCTCTCCTTTCTCTTTCTCCACATTCTTCGTCGAAAATAAATTCCTCCAATTCCAAAACAAAGACCAGGAATATCCCTCCCATTATCCTCTCATCCTCCTTCCCTTTATGTCTCTTCATCTCATCCACCTCAACCGATTGACATTAATTCCATGTCCACCCTCTCATCCTTTTAATTTATTAACCTTGAATTTCCTTACCATACCTTATCCAAAATTAGATTTGAGAAGACACCTTGGGAATATGAATATAGATATTTTATTTAGAATTAAATTGGAGAAGACCATATCCTATATAAAATTAGATTTGAGAAGACACATTGGGAATAAAATATAGATATTTGGTTTAGAATTAAATTGGAGAAGACCATATATTATCTCAAAGTAGATTTGAGAAGACACACTAGGAATAAAATATAGATATTTTCTTTAGAAACAAATTGGATAAGACCATATCTTATCTAAAAGTAGCTTTGAGAATTTATCTTGAGAATATAAATAATAACAAATAATAAAAGTTATATCAATAAAAATAAAATTACAAATTCGCAAGTGTAGATATATAACAATATTAATCAATAATTAAAAGTTCATCTTTGCAGTTTAATTAAATCCTGATGTGATCAAGTGGGCCATTACATTCCTTTTATCAATCCCTTGTGAAAATTGAACCTAAAATTAGTAAAATATTTGAACTCCAATCAAACCAATCTAATAAAAAATTAAACCCCAATCAAACCAACTTATTTACATATCATAATTTTATTTTAACATATCTATCATGTCACCATCTCGGTGTACATTTCGGCCTTTGTAACCAACTCAAAAATAGTTTGGAAAAAAATTCTAACCAGGAGCTTACAACATCTTGTAACAATTGTTGTTTGTGATGGGCAGTCTATTCCAAACGCTCTTTAAATGAAAACCCTGCACGCACCTAACAACGCATAGTCGAGGTCTTCATTTTTTATGGTACCAGAAAGTTTTAAGTGTTTTCCATGTGGCACTATAATAATTATTGGGACTTCGTCTATAAATGTTACAAATTTGTCAGAATTTTTTTTCCACCAAAATTTGGTGATACTTTTTTTTCAAAACATCTGATCATAGGAGTGTTTGACTAGTTTCTTTCATGTTGGAAATGGATTCAACACCATCAAAACCCCCTTGGTACCCAAAATCGTAAATTTTGGTAGTCATAACTCAGATTTCAGAAAATTTCTTCCAAATTTGAAAAGAAATCATGCCAAAATTTCCACTATTTTCTAAAGGAAATTGTGGGTCTTTAGACTACTCTTCATTATGGTCCCTAATGCATTTCATTCTAGTCCCTCATACATATAGACGGTGAGAAGGACCTTGTTAGTAGTTAAGAGTTACAAGTTCAATTTTAGAATTCATGTGTAAAAAATGGTTTGAACTGTAGTGGGGTTTCTGGGGTCGTATAAATATTTCAGAAGCTTTTGTTGATATTTATAGCACTTGGATGTCTTCGGAAATGTTTGTAGTAGTTGAATTGGGTGTATTCTGTTCAATTTAAGCTTTAAAAAAGAGTCAACAGTGTTCTTTTTGGTCGAAATTATCTTTTTGTGCAAATGGTAACAGAAAAGAATGAAAACAGTGAAAATGGGCAGTTTGTATCCATTTTTATTAAACAGTGAATGCATTGAATGGCAGTTACATCACACAGGATAAGTGGTTTGGGTGCGGGGGAAGGAAATACCCCCAAACATTTTTTGCATTATAGAAAGGTGGTAAGTGGAATTGGATATGAGGATGCGATCAACTGAGAATTAGACATGTTGCAGAGAGATAAACTCCAAAAACTACCTATTTTGGAAGGTTTGGGGTTGGTTATCCATTGTGCTTTTGGATGTACGATAATGAATAGCCGCCGTTAGATCTGACTCATGGAGATCAGATGGAGTGGATGATGCGACAGATTTGCTGGTCAAAAAGGCATGGGGCCCGAGATTTCAAAAGTGCAAGGGTTGATTTATGTATTAAAGTTAAAGTTTTAATACATAGTCGGGGTATATTATTGGCGGAGGTTAATGTATTAATATTTTTAACCTATGGGATGAGGGATTTATATAACACGTGAGGAATTACAACTATGGGTTAAAATTAAAATATGTGTTGGGATGTGCAATATATGTGGGAATTATATAAATACAGGCTAAAGGTTTATATTAAGGAGTTCAATACATTAGGTTAGCATGTTAATAATGAAATGAATCCGCGAGAATGAAAAAATACACTAAGAATAGTGTAAAATATGATGTCAGGGGTATATTTCTTCATTGTGTTTCCCAATACATAATCATTTTAGCATTTATACTTAGGATAAAACTATTTTTGGGTGTTTTGGGTATTTGGAATAAAGGGGAATTAGTTAAGGGGTTTTTACTTTTCTTAAGTAAAATGTGTTTTAACTTAGGAAAGGGGGTTTTAGTAGGGTAAAATGAGTGATGTTAAGGGAAAGTGGTTTTTTATGAAGTGGAAGGGTTTCAATGAGGTGGAATCCAATATGTTGGTGCTAATTAGTCATTAAGACATGGGTCTGGTCCCACCAAAAGTTAGAGAATTTCTTTGAGTCTTTTGTGACCGAAAGATTTAGCGCTGGACACATTGTGGGGAGGGAAATTAGTAATATGCCAAATGATGTTTATCCATGCCTTTTGAAATCTATTTCTTCCTACCCATCATTTATTCTACCATTTTTTCCTTTATTGGTGTGCAGTTTGGCTTACAGACCCTTTTTATTTTCCTTTCAACAACAAACATATTTAATTCTAACCTTATTACTTCCAAGGGCTCAGATTAAACTGTTGAGCTCCTTATTTTTCTCTACCTAACTACTGATCTACCAAGATTAAAAAATTTGGTTAGATCTTTATTCTTTATCTATCAACATGAAATTTAAAGCATGAATAATTAAGTTTAAGCTATTTGATTATCATAGACTGTGGAATTTTAACGAGACGCACACAATCAGATTTGCAAAAATTAAACTAAAGTAGTGGCATTTAAACTTGTAACCCTTCCATGATCTGTTATTGATGGGTTTCATATTTAATATTCTTTTTTTATCTTTGTTTCTTTTTTTCCTTTGTTTGTTCTTTTAGGACATACCCTCTTTTCATTTTTGATTTGGGAATACATTTGCAGAAAGTATAGGTATGTGCAATATTTCAAGATTTTAACAAAGCCAATTCAAAATTGTGAATCCTATTATTATAAGACCCTAACACACTGTAGATGCTATAAAATTCGGCTCAATCTGCATAAGTGTGTCTTCTGCATCGATTCTGGTAGACTCCTAGGGTTTATCATCTCTAAATACAGAATTTGTCTCGACCCTCTTAAGGTTGAACCTATTTTCAATCTCCCCTACCCTTCCTCTTTGCAGATTCTGTAAGGGAAAGATAATTTCCTGCGTCGTTTTATACCAAATAATGCGTATGTAGCCAAAGGCTTCACGCGATTTCTCAAACAAGGCATCTCGTTCCTTTGGGATGAGATCACCCAAAAATATTTTGATGCACTAAAGATATTTCTTATCAATGCCCTTCTCTTGCATCCTCCCAATTATCATCAGGACTACTCCCTCTACATGGCTGCCGCATTTAGCACTATTGCCATTTTTTTTGTACAGGGTGACGACGATGGTGATGAGCACGCCATTTAGTATTTGAGTCGAAATATTGTTGATAGCAAAAAAATTTATGCACGTGTCGAGAAATTGGAATTGACTGATGTTAGTCATCAGTAATTGTTACCTGTTTAGATGACTAAATGTTTGTCCTATATTTGTAGAAACAAAATTCATGAATGTTGTGAGTTCTAGGAAATCTCATTGCCTTCATTACCCTTAGCATAAATTCTTCACTTTTCTACGACTCAATCAAGGTATGACCAATATATCATTCCTAGAAGATCAAATCCTAGACCTATGTCCCTCACTCTCATTATTTTTGTCATCTCCGACTTTACCACTCTATTTCTGATTGTCTAAGCCTTCTATTTTTACACCTAGGTTTGCCAAGTAGCCTAAACCTTTTTCCCCTACTCACCAAGTGCGTCAAGCATTGGTTGTTTTAAACTTCCTTTCTAGGCTCTTTAGATAAATCAAAGATTTCAGTTTCTTGGATGACAATGCATAAAGAGTTGTCAAAACCCTATTTTATACCTCCAAACATTGATTCCAGTTTTTATTCAAACACCTAATAAAAAAGATATCCCAAAAATTCATTGTAGGGTCTCCTAGGTTATGAATTTCTTTGGTTTCCTAAACTCACTATTTTTACATGCGCTCAAAGGTGAAATCAAATGAAAAAGTGTTAGATGATCCAAAAATAATTTTTATCATAGGTTATAGTATTTGAATAAAATAATTATTAATTTAAGATATTAAATTAATAATTATTATTCTAGAATATTTAATATATTTGTGAGATATTTAGAATTGGAAATTTGTTAATAAAAATTAAGACTCTAGAAAAGAGTCGTTTCCTAGGCTCTAAGTTAGGAGAAAAGTTAGTAGTTTGGTTAGAAGCTCATTTATTGTGAATGGACACTTTTTTATTTTCCAAGTGATCCATAACTAGATTAAGTTAGAGCATAGAGCATATAAATAGGTCAGTTTCCTATTTTGAATGTAATGTGTAATGAGAGAATGAGAGTGTGAGTTTACGTGTGTAAACTCCTCTAATTTGCCCTGTAATCTTTTTGCTTGATCAATAAAGTTGTGTGTCTGAGGACACTTTTTCTCTTTCATGTGGTATCAGAGCCACGGTAATGCTATGAGGAGGAGATTCTAGCTCTATCAAGTCATGGAAAACTCAACTCCGTTGAAGTGATCAGCAAAAGATTGGTATGAAATTTGCAAAAAAAAATTATTGATTTTAGATCTGCAAATTCTAAAATCATTTTTTTTTAAAACAGAAAATGAAAATTTGTGTGAATTTTTCAAATTGTTTCAGTGAATAAAAACAAAAAAAGAGGACATCGTTGTATATTTTAATTGTTTTTAAAGCCCTTTCAAAACATTCAAATCAATTTTGCAAATAGATTCAACCAAATCGAGTCTGGCATTTCAACCAGCGTCCTCCTAAAGGTATTTGTATTTGATCGAAATCGAGTCTGGCATTTTGAACAAATCAATTCTGCATTTTGAGCATTTCTGCATCAATTGGTATGGCTTTCTGCGTTAATCCATTCAGTGTTAATTTGCATATTTTCTCTATTAGCGTTAATCCATTCAGAATATATTTTTAGCCATAGAAGAAAGTTGTGAGTAAGACAGAGATGAGGAGTGTATTTCTGCTCGATTAAATTTATGCTTCATGGGGTATGCATCAATTCAGCATTTGAAAGGTGTTTAAAGTCGTGTGGTATCTAGCGTTTTAAAATCGTGTGGTATTCATCGTTTGAAAGGCATTTCAAAAGCCAACAACATTCATCAGCGTTTTTAATTGCCATCGACAACGTATCAGAATTCTGCACTTTCAATCCAGCGTTTTTTTTTATGGCTTCTGCATTTATTAAAAGGTCTTCCAGCGTCTATAACACCAACGTTTGACTCCATCATTTGATAGCATTTGAAAAAAATTTTAAAATAAACGTTAAATGCATTCAGCAAGCTAAAATTGAGCCAGCGTTTATGCACAAATTGAGCCAGCGTTTTAAGTTGAGCCAACGTTCTGCCCAAGATCGATTCATCAAGTCTGAAATCTGCAATTGGCAATCTACAATTGAAATATCAATTTGCAATTCTGAATATCGATTCTGCATTTTTTAATATCAATTCTGAATATCGATTCTGAACATTGTGACAGCATTTACCATCAATTCCAGAATAAGAACAGCGTTTTGACATCAATCAGAAAATAAAATGGTGTTCATTTCGGCATTTTGAAATAGCGTTTTTTTTCAGCGTTTTTTTTTATGTGGAGGCGGACCAGTGTTCAGTTGAGTTTAAGAACCAGCGTTGAATGAAGCATTGAAATCTGTTTGAAATTCGATTGGTGGAAGCTTGGTAAGAAGATCCACATTTAGGGTGTTGCTTCACATTGTAATTTTTTTTTTTTTTGTGATTTGTAATTGAAATCATATTTGGAGAGATAAGGAAGTTATTTTTGGCAGATTGGGAGGAATTTGGAGATATAAGTAGATTTTTTTTGTAATATTTTCTAATTGGAGTAATAAGGGTATTTTTTCTTTTCTTTTTTGGAGTAATAAGGAGTTTTTTGTTTTGTAAATTTGTTTATGGACTGAAAGTGTGACTCAAAGTAATTTTACTTTGAGGGGGGGTAATTTTTTTTTACCAGATTGTGCAAAAGCACCATTGTAAAAAGTCAAATTCTGAAAGTTGCCTTGTAAAAATTTGAGAAATTGACTAGAGCCAAGTGCAAAGCTCAGTCAATTTTCTCCTGTTTTGACGACTATTCGAGGGTCAAGGCCAAGCCTCAATAGTTCGTTTTTTGCATCGTGTGTTGTTGTTGTGTTGTGCATCTTGATTTTTTTGGAGCTTGATTCGTGGTGTGAAGTCTTAACACTACAATGTCTAAGTTGAAAAATTTCTTTTCTGATTCCGACAAACTTGAAGGCTGAAAATCTTACAAAGCATGGCAACACCTCATCGAAAGCACTCTTGTTTATAATGAACTATGGCATGATATTTGTGATGGAGATGTAAAGCCAAATAAACCTATAGATGCAGCTGCACTAGCAAAATGGGAAGTTAAAAACGCCAAAGCATTAGCTCTCATTAAATCCTCTGTCAATGATGAAATGTATGTCCATATCAAAAATGCAAAAGATGCTTGGTATGCTTTGCGAACATTCAAAGAGTTGTTTGATACTAAGCCTCAATCAAAAAGAGTTGATATACAATTAAAATTGTTGCATCAAAAATTGACTGGAGATGGAGATATTCTTGAATACATCTCTAGACTTAAGAATATTAAGCAGGAAATTGTTAATGCTGGTTTTCAAGCAGCTGATGATAGTTTTATGGTCACAATTTTAATTGCTGGCCTTCCTTCTTCCTACACACATTTTTTAGAAACTCTACAGCTTACTGGAAAGTTAGAAAAGATAAAGTTTTATGAGCTCTGCGAAATGTTGACTCAACATGATAAAAATTTTGGGAAGAAAAAGAAAGTGGGTGAAGATTTTTTTCTTACAGAAGCCAGTACTAGCAACTCCCCAGCTGAAAATTCCAAAAACAAAGGCAAAGGTAATTTCAATCAAGCAGCACAAGGTCATGGTCGTAGTCAACAAAGAGGAAACAACTCCAACAAAGGCTCAAATTCAGGCAGAAACAATTCTCAAGGTAGAGGAAACAATCAAAACAGAGGATCTCAGCAAGGTACAGGACATAATCCAGGAAGAGGACAATCTCAAAACAGAGGACAAAGAAGAGGTCGAGGACAGTCTCAAGGCAGAGGACAGTCTCAAGGAAGAGGCACTGATTTAAGTCAAATTGTTTGCAAACGATGTAACAGAGTTGGTCACTATGCTTCAGATTGTTGCACATCTATCAATAAAATTTCTAAGTTTCAATAGCCTTCAGCACAGTTTGCAAATGATCTAGATAAAGATGATAATGACTCAGAATATGTCTTCACTTCTTCACCATCAATCCAAATTTCCTCTTATGTTAAGAGTGATTATGAATATGCTTGGATTTTGGATTCAGGAGCAACTCAGCACATGACCTGTAGACGAGATTTCTTTTGGAATTTTCAAGAGTGTCATATTAACTCCATATTTCTAGCAGATGATACAAAACATACGCCTTATGGAAAAGGTGCAGTCAAAGTTTTTCTCCCTGACATTGGAGAAAAATTGATTTCCAATGTGTGGTATGTACCCACCTTTAAGAAAAATTAGTTTTCCTTGGTCATAATTTGACAAGCAGGGCATCAAATAATTATGGAAGGTGGCTTAGTTAAGATTAATTTAGTCAAACAGAACTTCCAAACAGTGATGACAGGATATGAATACAGAAAACTGTTAAGGATGAAAGGGACAATTATTCCAAGGCATTCTGATTTTGCAAGGGCAGTTTCTACAGGAATTTCACCTATAAGATTATCGCATGTAAGATATGGACATTTGAATGTTCATAGTCTTTCTCAATTGAAGAAACAAGGGATGGTTAAAGGACTTCTGACTTTCAACAAAGAAAATGCTAAATGTGAAGCCTGCATTTATGGCAAACAGAGTCGAGAAAGTTTTCCAACAAGTACATGGCATGCAAACAGGCTACTGCAACTAGTTCACAGTGATGTGTGTGGTCCACTACAAATTTCATTAGGTGGTTGCAAATATTTCTTGCTATTTATTGATGATTTCAGTAGAATGACCTGGGTTTACATTTTGAAAAACAAGTCAGAAGCATTTGAGAAATTTAAAATTTTTCGACAACTTGTTGAAAATGAATTCAAAGAAAAGATAGGTACTCTCAGGATAGATAATGGGGGATAATTCAACTCAAATGAATTCAAAACTCATTGCAGTGAAAATGGCATCAGAAGGCATCTTACAAATTTTTACACTCCACAACAAAATGGAGTCGTAGAAACGATGAATCGCACATTGTTAGGCATGGTGAGATCCATGTTAACTTTCAAAGGGTTAATTCCAACATATTGGGCAGAAGCAATCCATACAGCCGTCTATGTAAGAAACAGATCTCCAACTGCTTCGTTAGAAGGAATCACCCCTTATGAAGCTTGGTTTGGTTTCAAACCTAAAGTCAAACATCTTCGAGTTTTTAGATCCATCTGTTATGCCTTAGTTCCCAAAGAAAAGAGAACTAAGCTTGATTCAAGAAGTTTAAAATGCACCATGATTGGCTATTCAGATGAAAAGAAAGGGTATCGTATTTTGACAAATGGAAAATTTATTGTGAGCAGGGATGTCATTTTTGATGAAACAGAGAGTAAGAGTGCTGAAGAAATCAAAAGTCTTCTTCACAAGTTAGAAACTAAAGGCAGTAAAAGGAAAAGAAATATGCAAAGTCAACCAACTTCACCAAATTGGTATGAACTTGATTTTCCTTCCTCTGAATATGAGTCATCTAGTCCAACTACTTCAACAAAGTCATCTGGGTCTTCTAGCAGTTCATCAACATCTCCAATCAGTAACAGTTCTTATGACAGTGATTCCCCAGATTCACCACCTGAATGACAAACATCAGTTTACATTAATCCCCTCTACAATGATGGAGACTTCTCAGAACCTCAATCAAGTGAGCAACAACTTCAAAAATGGGTAGTTCAACTCTTGAAATATGTAAAGCCTAATGAACAAAACAAAACAGGAACAAGGGGATCAAAACGAAATGAAGAAATTTTTTCTTTGAAAGCAAATGATTTTACTGAACCTTCTTCTTTTCAAGAGGTAGTAAAACATAAAGCATGGAAACAAGAAATGGTTGATCAATATCAGGGAGTTCAAGACAACAACACTTGGAAACTTGTTGATTGTCCTCAGCATGTTAAACCTATTGGATGCAAATGGGTTTATCGAATTAAGTACAAACAAAATGGTGATATTGACAAGTAAAAAGCACGTCTTGTTGCTAAAGGTTTTGCACAGCAGGAAGGGACCGATTATGAGGAGACCTTTGCTCCCACAGCCAAATGGAACACCATCCGCCTCACACTTCCCTTAGCAGCTCAGAAAGGGTGGAAAGTTCATCAAATGTATGTCAAAAGCACTTTTCTCAATGGGGACTTACAGGAAGATGTATACATGACACAACCACCCGGGTTTTAAGTTAAAGGGCAAGAACATAAAGTCTACAAATTAATCAAGGATTTATATGGATTAAAACAAGCTCCCCGCGCCTGGTATGCCAAAATGGATGAATACCTTCGCAAAGTTGGTTTTCATCGCAGTGAATCTGATGATACTTTGTATATGCGCCAACAGGGAAAATATCTGGTCATTCTCATTATGTATGTTGATGATTTGATCATTACAGGCAACAATGATGATGACATTGAACAGGTGAAAAAGGAGTTGCATGCAGGTTTTAAGATGACAGATTTGGGACTACTTCACTACTATCTTTGGGTTGAAGTATTCCAACGTCCACATCAGATCTTCATTTCCCAGAGAAAATATGCAGCAGAAATTCTTCAGCGATTTGGAATGCAGGATTGTAAGCCTGTCCTTACCCCTATGGAACAAAACTTAAAACTTTCAAAATTTGAAGGGGCGGAAAGAGTGGACAGCACGACTTACAGATAGTTGATTGGCAGCTTGATTTATTTGACAACCACTCATCCTGATCTATCTTATGCAGTCGGTATTATTTCACATTTTATGTAGGAACCATTAGACGACCACTAGAATGCAGCCAAAAGAGTTCTTCGATATATCCAAGGAACAAAAGATTTTGGTATTCTTTACAAAAAGACTAAAATTTTTTTACTTGGTGGATTTTCAGATGCCGACTTTGCAGGCAGTATTGATGACAGGGCATAAACCTCGGGTTACTTAATGAACATGGGGTCAGCTGAAGTTTCATGGAGTTGCAAGAAGCAAAGTACAGTGGCCACTTCTTCAGCAGAAGAAGAGTATATTTCAGCATGGGAAGCAGCATGTGAGATTGTTTGGTTATGTCGAGTTTTACAGGACTTGGGGATTCCTCCAGCAGAAGCTACTTCATTATTCATCGGCAATCAATCAAAAATAAAGCTTTCCAAGAATCCAGTTTTTCATTCAAAGAAAAAGCATGTGGACACCAAGTATCATCATATCATATCTCTCATTGCAAAGGACGTCATCAAGCCAATGTTTTTCCCTTCAGAAGATCAGACCTCCGACATTTTCACAAAACCTCTTGGTAGAATAAAGTTTACTAAGTTCAGGGATGAACTTGGTATCTGTTGTAATGTATCTTTGGATCATAGGGGGGAATGTTAGATGATCCAAAAATAATTTTATCATAGGTTATAGTATTTGAATAAAATAATTATTAATTTAAGATATTAAATTAATAATTATTATTCTAGAATATTTAATATATTTGTGAGATATTTAGAATTAGAAATTTGTTAATAAAAATTAGGACTCTAGAAAAGAGTCGTTTCCTAGGCTCTAAGTTAGGAGAAAAGTTAGCAGTTTGGTTAGAAGCTCATTTATTGTAAATGGACACTTGTTTATTTTCCAAGTGATCCATAACTAGATTAAGTTAGAGCATAGAGCATATAAATAGGTCAGTTTCCTATTTTGAATGTAATGTGTAATGAGAGAATGAGAGTGTGATTTTACGTGTGTAAACTCCTATAATTTTCCCTGTAATATTTTTGCTTGATCAATAAAGTTGTGTGTCTGAGCTCATGATTTACCATGGGTATCAAAAGACCTTCAAGGAAGAAACTCCTAAAGCAGAGCATAAATTATGCAAAAGGAAAATTTACCTATGTTAAAGAATTTCTACAGGAATGCTTTATAATATTTGTCAGCTAAAGAATGGCAGGGTAAGAAGCCAAACTCCTCAAGGGAATCCAAAATAGAAGAGAAACAACATGCCTATGTTCACAAAAAAAATCATGGTTTCATGAATAATTGGCTATAATGTGTTGCTCAGCAAAGAGCCCATACAAAGGATCATGAAGACAGAGGTACATAAGCACAACTGTGCATGAATTAAAGATTCATTGAAGCAAGAAATCATAGTGAGAGACCTCCTTGATGACAGCACGCGAAGATTAAAAAATGATGTCAGGGTATGACTTACAAGTTTTATTTAGGCATAGTTTTTCACTACACCAAAAAGATAGATTGAAAAAGTATCAGTGTCAAGGAGGAAAAACTCTCATGTACAGTCAATATCCATCTAAAAGGTTAAAAATGATAGAGATGCATCAGCACCATAAAACATAACATAAAAACTTCTACGAAAGATAAATAAGAAAAGGAAAAAGGCCTTTAAAAGCTAGAAGTCTAGCAAGGTAGGAAAAGGTGACCTAAAGGTCATAAAACTCCATTAAAGATCAGAAGGTTTTTAGAGGACATTTGAAAGGAGGCCCCTATGGTTGAAATAAGATAAAAGGGTTTTTTATTTGTCGCAACAAAAAAAGGGAAAAATTCTCATAAAAATATCAGTAAAGGTTGCCTAGTTTTCAAGTACATTCAAAGGATTGTCAAAAGTAGTATGAGGGAGCCTATTTTTTCTGTTATATAAGAAAATCAAAGTGAACATGATTTTCTACTATTGGGTGGGTAAGGCATCAAAATTCCCAAAAAATTTTGAGAAGAGAAAAAACCTATTTTATGGCACCACCCAGCAAGTCAGAAGTGGTCAAAGGAAAAGGTGTGCTTGAAAACATCCAACAAAGGTCACCGTTTGTTTAAAATCACCTCCTACACAAGAGAAAAGAAATATCAGTGAAATTAAAAAGACCAAAAGAAAAAAATTAGTCAAGGTGAGTTTTTTTTTCAATTTTTCAAAGGTGTAAAAGCATCATAAGTTTCATCACTCAAACTTCATTTCTTCATATGCAAAAAGAGTGGAGGATTTTCAGGGTTTTTAGGTTTCTGGCAGATTTTCCGGGCAGAAAATCTCACACTGCAGTCCTGTGAAGTTGCACTACACGCCTGTAGGTGCTACCTACATATTTTACAAAGAGGTGCTACGTGCCTGTAGTATGGCACTGTGCATAGGGCCATCACCCGACACTTCATGCAAAGGCGCCTGAACTGCTGTGCTCTTATGCGTGCAGTCTCCACCCGGAGGATGCGGTAGCCCGTGCGAGGTCTGCCTCGCTACGCACCGAGGCATGTAGAAGACCAGAAAATTCGTGCAAGAGCGCTTGACACTCCACCATGCTATGCCAAGCTGTTCAATGTTTGCTCGGAAGCCTGTGTAGGGTCTTCCTTGCTATGTCGACTACGCATGTAGAAGACCCGACTACCCATTTAGGGTCTGCTGCGCTACACACCTGGGTGTGCAAGAGGACCAAAATTATTTTTCAAAACTTGCCCATGCTGTGCTCCTGTTGTCTGTCGAGAAGATGCCTAACCCTGTGTGCAGAGGCTGCCCGACTATGCATTTAAGAGGACATGACCGACCCGTGCTACGTTCCTGTGCTACGCGTTCAGCCAGTGATATTTTTAAGTTGTTTCAAGCCATCTAACTGCGTCAGAAACTCTCCAAATTTTTGTTGGGCACTCTTCAAGATTTCTATAACATCTATTTATTTTTTATACCCCGTATCATGTTGTTTCTAAAGAGTAAATTTAGAAAGAGAGCTAGGAACCCTAGGGGAAGGAAATACTTGGTCTCCATGCTAAAAATTAGTTTTCCTGCCAAATAAACCTCTCCATTTGCACGAATAAACTCCACAATGCTAAGACTTGACACCACTACATCCTCACCATCTCACTCACCATCTTCATATCATTCCACAAGTAGTTTCAAGTTTTTGATTTGAAGGTAAGGGGAGAAAGACAAAATGCCTAGAGAAGGTAGTTTTGACAATGGTGAGAGAGGCCAAAGGCCTAGAAGACAACAGAGGAAGGGTGGGAAAGAAAATAGGTTTGAGCCTGTAAACACTAAAGAATTAACAGCCTCTCCTAATATAGTTTCATATTTCCAAGAAGTTGGATGCTATGAGTTATGTGAGAAATTGCAGAGAGTCCAAAGTTACCAATGCAATATCTATGGCCACTAGAATACCTTGCATGGGAGAAAAATGTTTCAAACAGGCTTATCTGGACCTAAGCCATTATCATCCCTTCTTAAAACCAGATTGCCAAGTTGATTGCAAAACCATTTTCCCCTTTTCTTATTTGTTGGATAGATATGCTCCTTTAATGAAGATTGTTATGAAATACATCACCTGTGAGGGTAGTTTTTCCAGGATCTATTCCTACCATATAAGTCTACTCATGCATTTCCCTAAGGCCAAGCTACTACATTTTCCCTACTACCTTTGTAAAAGTATTGATAAAATGTCATCCATTATGCAAAAGAGGCCTCCCTCACAATAGATGTCAAGTCTATTCCACCATTCCCTCATCAAAATGATTGTCTTACACCAATTAGAGCAACAAGGCTTCCCATGGGAATTTTTCATCACCCATGGTGTTTTCACAAATCCACAGCCCCTTCCTCTATGAAGTTTACCCTCATCATCCCATCCACCTTCCTCCACTCCTCCATCACCCTCCACTGACCATGATTCATCCTCTTCACATGAATCCTCTCCCTGAAAAATCCCCCCTCTTTCACCTTCTCCTAAAAAATCAGAACAAGAAGAAAGTGATGGCAAAGAGGAAGATGAAAATGAAGAAAGTGATGACAAAGAGGAATATGAAAGTGTAGAAAGTGATGAGGAAGAAGACAAAAAAGAAAGTGTTGATGAAGAAGAAAGTAGTGACAAAGGTAGTGAACCAAAAAGTGAACAAGAAGGAAAAGGCAGTGAGCTATATGAAGATGAGGAAATCAATGACACCCCAAGGACAGAGGCATAATTTGATGAGCAAAATTATGAAGGTAAAGAAGAAAACAATGAGCATAATAGCAGTGATAAAAGGATCAGTGACAAAGATGAAAATACCAGTCAAGAAGAGACATAGTTTGAAGGAAATTGCAGTGGGAAATACAGTGAATACAGTGAGCCAAATGTTGAAGGAGAAACTAATAAATGTGCCTCTGACAGTGAAACCACAAAGAATGCAAGCAATGATGCAGAGATTGAAGATGATGGAAAAACAGAGGCAAATTATAAAGACAAAGATAGTAATGAAGAAAATACATATTAAAGCAATGATAATGATGGGTCCAGTTATGAAAACAATGAAGATGCAGAGACAGAGGCAGATTTTGAAGGTGAAGGCAGTGGGCCAAATAATGAAGACATTGGGCCAAACAGTGAAGGGGCCAATGATAGTCATGATGAAGAAAACCTAATGACTAATATCCCTAACAAAAGTGATAGCAGTGATCCCATGAATTCAAAGGGCAGCCAAGTGGATAAAAATACATCAAGCAGTGATGATCACACCTCTAACCATGACAACAAAGAAAACGACGATGAAAATGATAATGTTGTAAGTATGGAGGATGATAGTGTAGAGGACATGGAAGAAGATAACTATGATAAATATCAAGGCAATAATACTAGCATGGGAGAAAATGAAAGTAGCTCTCAAGAAGGAAATCAAGGACAAGGAGAAAAAGACACACATACAGGGTTCACTGATGAGCAGAAGAACAACCCTAAGGTCACCAATGATCAAGGTATTCAAATGGAGCTTGTTGCAACTTTTCCTCTTACCTATCAAAAATGGGAGACGGATGTGTTTGCTGCCTCGAAAGGGCAAGGGTCCATGCCATCCTCCTCAACTCAGGATTGACAAAGGTAAGAAAAAAATAAAAGAGGAAGAGGAAAATCGTGAAGAAGAGAGGGAATTTGAAATTATTCACATAGAGAGTGATGATGAGAATGAAACAAGAATTTCAAACTCCCTTCTCCAAGACCAGAATGCACAAATAAAATATTTAGAAACTAAATTGGAAAGATAAAATGATGTTATTCACTTCTATCATATGAAAAACGCACAAATAAGCACCCAACAGACCATCTATGAAACAAGAGCACTCAAGTACTGAAAAGATGCCCACGGGGCACAGGTAAAGTTGGAGGAGTTCATGGTCACTTATGAATAAATTAAGATGAAGAAGGTCATACTAGAAGCAGACCTAGAACTATGGTTCTAAAGAAAGCATTGGCAAAGCAGAGGGAACAAGAATCAGCCCAAGCACAACAACTTTTTATCAATGAGCTCCTTGCCGTGGAAATTGAGCATAATGGAGAATCATGGCTTGAGAGGGCCAACATACACCTTGAGGCCAAGCTGGAGAAATATAACAAATACTTGGAGTTGCAAAGGAGAATCACTAAGCATTATGCCCAAAGAAACCAGTTTGCAAGGGTAAAACTCAAAAAGGCCCAAAATGAGATCCAAGCACTAAAAGAAGAAAAGAGCTAGTCTAACCTTGGTATTTTGGCTCAAGCTTCTCTACAAGTCTCCCAAGATCCATGAGGCATGCCTCCACCAAATTTGGGAGATTTTTGACAGGTTTTTGTTTTTTGCAAATTTTGAGGCTAGGATCATAGCACACCTAGTGCTACGATATTTTTTAGAGCATCCTTAGGAGGAAAGGCTTGCATTTTTGGGTTACTTATCATTCATAAATTATGCTCACCAAGTTTCAGATCAATTGGAGTTGTTTTGGTCCTCCAAAAGGGTCAAAAACACCCAAATTGTAACCATTCTTCCTGCTTTTAAGGACATGTCCTATGCTCCTACCATTATTGGAATTTTCCCTTTTTGAATAGGTTTCAGAGGTGAGATTAGAAAACCAGGTATATATATGGAAATTAAACATCAAGGGCCTTCCAACGAGCCATCATGGAGCCTTTTCTGATATCGGGAAGGCCTTCAAATCATGTCTATAAGAAGACCCATTGTTTCTGTTCCTGTGCTACACTCCTGACATAAAATTCATTTTAAAAAACAAAGTGCTACGCTCCTATGGTTTACAAGTCAAAATGTGTGTTTGGAAAGTTTTAGGAGGCTTATTAGAGCCTAAAGTTCAATTTAATTTCTAAAAATTGCAGAAAATATATTTATTTTAGATATTTTTGTGCCTTGGGCCTCGCAAAGCCTCAAGGACAATAGATATACTTCTAATTAGCCAATAGAATTCTAGATGCTCTACTAGGTTTTCCTCCTCCTTTCTTGTTATATAAGGCATGAGGATTCATTGTACTTATGGGATTTTTGATGTGTTGGAGAGCAATACATGGATTTTGGAAGTTGAAGAGAAATTTGGTGTTGTGGAGCTTGTGGATGATTTTCCTTGATTGATATTGATGAGGACTTGCTTGGAGGATCCCTGAGTTTAGTTAATGGTGATGTATCTCTTATTTGTTCATTTTTTCTAGTTGATCATATGTCCATATTTCTATATTGCAATAACTCAGAAGAGTATACGATGAAAAATTTTGTTTGAGGAACCTCACTCCTCCTGTTTGCCTATTGTCTTTATGTTTTCTTTTGTTGGGTTAGTTTAAGGAATTCTTAGTTGCTCCTTAGGCCCACCTAAGCTTGTATATTTAATTATTGGATTTATATGCTAGTTTACAAATATGATTCATGGTAGGCCTTGCTTGTTTGATGCTATCTAAACTTTGTCTTGAAATCTCTCTTTGATGTATTGATTGTTAGGTTAAGCCAAGGAGGTCTTGTTTCAACCTTGCCCTTTGTATATGCTTATCAATTTGCCTCAAAATTCTTTATAGTTTAATGAATGATGTTTAGGTGTTCCCTCTTCATTTATTGATGCTATTTTTCTCTTATATGTTTTCAAATATTGAAAGTATAATCATTGAAGTTAGATAAGTTTTCTTGCTTTCTTTATTCCACTTGATTGTTTATCTTAAATGTTTATTTGTTTAAAAGTATTGTAATTGAGTAAATGGTGTTCCCTATCTCATGATTAGTATCTTTTATTATCATTATTCGAGAACTTCTTGTTCATAGGTACTTGACAAAGGATTCTTAACTGCCATTTTCCCTACCTTGTTTCCCCAAAACTTAATGTCCATCTCACCTCACACATAAACTTAAAGATCCATTAACTACACTATATTGGCCCTGTGATGTACCCCGATTCACTATTAAGATATTAGTGACTTCATAAAATCCATAGCCCAATTTTTGACAACCTCTCATTCCACTTATCCTACACAATCATATTACCTCAACCAAACAAACAAACAAATCCTACACTTAACAACTAGCTTAAAATAAACCATCTAAAGTGAACAAGTTCACATCCTTCGCATAATAGAGAGAGCCCTCTCTAAGTCCAGGAAGGCCAGGTCCTGGGACTCTAAAGACTGGTTTGATGTTACCCTATGCATTTGGTCTACCAGTCTACTAAATCACGGGACACCAACATAATGGCGATCAGGGTGGGACCTTATGAGTTAGTGACAATCTAAGTACCCCTTAGGACTCCAGAATCCCTTGTTAAATAGTATCTATTGATTTATCGACACCTCATCATTATCACTAACAAAAAGGTGTTCATGATGCAACCATTGATATCAGTGACAATCTAAGCATCCCTTAGGACTTCAGAAAACATTATGAAATCATAGAGAACTCAAGTTGATAGCCAATGAGTGTAATCTGGTTGTCTCACCATCCTAGAAAAATGTTGACTCAGCTGTAGGACACTCTTACAAACCTTAGGGCTACTTAACAGAACTCATAAAACCCAAAAACAATTTTAGATTGGTTTTTTTGTCAGTATTGGTGGTGGACCATAGATAGATATCTTCAAAAAAACTAAAAATATCCACCTGGCGACTCCACTAGCCTCTAGTAGGCCTTATAACTTTACTAGTGTCCATAGAATCCTGTAGGATTGTGTAGAATTGGCCCTGATAAGTCTAGAATCTTAGTCACACACTGTACGAGTTCAAAAAACACCCAGAGAGGTTAGCCTTCCACAAGCAGTCATAAAATTTTAGCCTCTTTAAATTTTGAGTTTGAAATCTGGCTTCACGAAGAATCAGTACCAGATCTCATCTGGACCTAAACTCTCCTACTATACTTGATGACCCAGAAAGGATTTTGTGGAAAAATTCTAAAACTGGAAACTTAACTACTGTTAGGACCATTCATAAAACAATATTTGTACCTGAACAGCTCACAACCTTGCAAGATCCCCATTTTGACTTGCACCATACAAGAAACCTTTTCACAACAAAGTCACAAAGTACGATTGAACATACTGACCTCGAGCCCATAGACTTGCAGCGGAGTCCTAGAAGAGAAGCTTCTCATTCTACACCACCTGATTTCCAACTTCTCCACCAATTTGACTCTTTTCACCCCAACTCAGCTCAGAATTATTTTGTTGGACCAAGTACTTCCATCACACCCATTCACACCTCCACTCTGCAAACCACTCCATCTCATATCGCAAACCATCCTCTTGTAAATCCACCATTAGCTCCCATCATGGAAGCATGGTATGCGCCCCTAGTGTTACCACAATCATTGGTACCTTTGCTAAAATATTACCAATCCATAATCCCAAAATTTACCAGGGATGAATCTACCACTGCCCAATGACATGTAGATATAATAAATGATTCTTTTGACTACATGGAATTAGAGAGGAAACGATGAATATGAGGATGTTTTCCCAAAGCCTACGAGGAGAAGCTAAAAAATGGTTCAAAGGCCTAGCTCCCAACAAGATACACGATCTCCCCTCCCTTTACCAAACTTTCATAAAAAAATGGGAGATTAAGAAAAACCCTTTCCATATCCTCTCAAAATATAGCAATTTTAAAAGAAAAACAAGGGAAAGTGTCCAAGAATATTACACTAGGTTCAATAGTGTTTACAATGCACTACCACCAAACATGAAACCCCCACTAGGCCTAGCCTTAGCTAAATTTCCGAAAGGTTTTGACTCGGACATGGCCTATCAGCTAAGAGAAAGATAGCCCCTAACTTTAGAAGACATGCAAAAGGGAGCTATAAGTGTAGAGGCTAACTTAATTGAAAAAAGAGCTAGGCTAAGAACATAAAATAGGGCAACCTACAGAGATGAAACCATGCCCTAAACCTCCTCATCTGATTCCAAGATTGACAACCTACTTAGAACCATGGAAAGAATGATGGAGAGAATAAGTATAAATGAAAGAGAACCTCCTATGGAGAACCAAACAAATCCCCAAAATAGAAACCGAAATCAGAACTTCAGAAGAGACCCACCCCAAATTAGACAAAGGGAAAATGATCGACAAATCAGGCCACCCTTCAAAGATAATTATGTAGATGAAGGGGAAAGAGATATTGAACAGCCAGATGAAAATCATCTAAACTTAATAGGCTCTGATAATGAGGGAGATGTTTTTCTCACATAATAAGAACAAGGTTTCTTCTCCTCGAATCTAAATGAAACAAGATATAAATATTCTGAAGACTACGAGTTGGGATTGGAAAATTCCATAATGGAAGTCCATAGGAAATATGATCTTAGGAGTAAGAAAAACCAAGAAAACTCCAAAGAGAACAACTTATACACTGCTATTAGGAATACCCCCAAAAACATTCTTAAAATAATAGTAGACAATAACAACACAATGGCTAAGAAAATTGATCGTAACAAAGACAAAAATAGCCAACCAAGTGGTGACACAAGCTGCCCTAGTACCTCTACTAGTGGGCCTGAGAAAAATCTTTTGACCCAAGCCCCAAATGAAAATCAGCAAATTAAAAATGTAGAAAAATTTATGGCTGATAAAACTGATGTAAATGTGTTTAAAACACAAATACCATTCATCTTTGAAGGAGAGATTGCTAAAATTAAGATAACGATGCTTCTCACTAAACTGATTACCCAAGGCACCTACAAATATCAAGTTCTGAAAGTTATAAACATAGGAAATTATAACAATACTCTGAATTTGATAGATGACAAACCAGAGCTGTTTTTTGGACTCAAAGTAGATGGAAAATACCATGAAGGAGCCATTCCCCTTTTTTATGTTAGCCTAAACATACATGACAAAATCTTACATAATGCCATGATAGACTCTATTCCCTCTCGCAACCTCATGCCAAAGGTAGTGATGGAGAGATTAGGCCTAGAAATAACTAGTCCCTACAAATATTTGTACTCCTTCGATTCAAGCATAGTTAAGTGCTTGGGCCTAATCAAGGATTTTTGTGTCAATTTGACACAATTCCCTGCCAAGAGCCTCATCATGGACATAGTAGTGGCTGACATTCCCCCAAAATATGACATAATTTTGTCTCGATCTTGGGGAGCCAAGCTTCTCGGGAACCTCCAACTTGACATGTCTTATGCTACCATCTCGATTTTTAACCAACCAAGGAGACTGTACCGGGAGTGTCACATGAAGTATATGGTAAGTAGCCGAGATAGACCAAACAACACCCCTATCTATTCCATTCATTCAGACATAGACTCATTCATCTTGTATAATAAAAATTAACTTGGTGAACAAGTGAATGAAAATGGAAAAGATCTAGGCACACTACAATAGTCAAATCAGTCCCTCTATGATGATTTCAACAATAAAAACTATCACGACCTTGAAAAACCACACGATGATAAAACTGAACTTGACTTTCTGCAAATTGAGAATGAAATTTCAAGAACAAAAATAAGTTTAGAATGTGAATTAGGTTTCTCAAAGAAAGGACAAACCCCAAAAACACAACTTTCTCCCTTTGCGAATCTAGAATTACTGAAATACCCTCATAGAACAAAAATATTTGGGAATCTGGAGCAAGATAGTATTATGGTTTTTCCTTACCTAGATACTTCATCATCCAAAAGTTTTGTCCCTATAGAAGAGTTGTCAATTTCCACAAATATTGCTATGGTTCCCAAAGAAATCTCTGCTAAAGTTGATGTAGAGGATTATAACCTACGTAGCCTTAAGAAACCTAAAATGATTGAGTTTTTTAGAATTTTATCACTTCACACAAAACAAAAAAATGCAAGACTGTACAAAAGGTTTCAGAATTCTTGTGTATGTAGGGAGGAAAATTTAAAACCTTGTAACATAGACATTGTTCTAAGAATCCCTCCTTTCAAAAAGGTCATAAAAACCTTGAGCAATTAATGTCACTTAGAAAGAAGGCAAAGGGGCATAGGCTATGTATAGACTTTAGGAACCAAGATCAACCTTCCCTAAAGAACAAATACTTTTTTCCCAAGACAGATCATAGTTTACAAAAGGTTGGGGTTTCTAACCAAGTGTCATTACATGATATTGTTGAAGGTCACCATTAGATGCTACCAGCCCAGATCAATCAACTAAAGGATTTTTTCAAGTTTCCTTCGAGCGACTACATGTTTAACCAAATACTTCCTGGGCTAAAGAGTGTTAGAGACACCTTCCAAAGAACTATGGCTTTTGTTTTCAATTTCTTCACTATGGTATACATTTATGACATCTTCATTTGTTTTAAAGATGATAAAGAATACCTCTTCTACCTAAGGAAGATCTTTGACAGAAACAAATTTGGGAAGCAAGAGTCAAAGAAGGAACACCAAGGAGAACATGGATTTTTTGAAAATTCTTGGAAAAATCCTTATACCATATTTTTAAATGGAGGTAACTATGATTTATGTTTACAAGAACTGAATGGACAAATAATTTTAGGAGATCCCTTTGAAGACAGGATGCTCAAACACCATTACTTTAAACATCCTTAGCTTTAGGCCTTAACTCATTCTACATACCATTTTTTGATAAAAGACCATAAAGAGAAAAAGAAAAAAAAACATAGAAAAAATAGAAAAGAGGGTAGATTCAAAGAGAAGGTACAGCCCCATACCCAAAAATAACCATCTAGCCTAATCATGATTGAACATGTTTTAAATATGTTGTTGATAAGCTAGTAAAAGAATGCTGGTAAAAACATTTAAGCTTGAATTGTCGAAAGAAAATAGGTTAGGAATGAAAGATATTGGTTCCACACGCTTAAATATGAACCAAGGAGAAGGATAGGGATGATTATAAAATGATGAAACATACTCCTCACACCTTCTAGTTTTGTTTGCTTATGAAAATAATGTTTTTGAGCAGCTTCTCTCAATGCCACAACTCATGATGGATCATATTTCCTAATCCTGGTTCAATTCATGTTTTAAATTTCTTGTCAATAGCTTAGAGAATGGCGTCTGTCATACTGATTAATCATGACAGTAAAATAGTCTAGGTAGAGAATACGAAGAGTTCGCTAGCATAATATGAACTCTTGGAAGAAATAAGTGTAGAAGTATATAGTTTGTTTTTTCTTTCAAAAAAAGAAAAAGATGTCAATGGATTTTCCAATTCAAGTGCACCCAAGGGAGAGAAAATGTTAGGAAAATAGGTTGGGTAGGAATAGATAAATTTGAGTTGATCATGCTTTCATATTATCAAAATCACTACTTCATGGAAGTAGCAACAAAGTAAAAGAAGAAAAATATGCCCAATGAATGAGGCATTGGTCTTCATAAACCAAGAGATCTGAAATTCTAGACACCTCCTGAAAAGGAGCTGCCCTCCCCAAGTGGAGCCACTGTTAGTCATCAGTAATTATTACGTGTTTATATGACTAAATGCTTGTCCTATATTTCTAGAAACAAAATTCATGAATGTTGTGAGTTCTATGAAATCTCACAGCCTTCATTACCCTTAGGATAGATTATTCACTGTTCTACTACTCTATTAATTCATGACAAATCTATCATTCCCAGAAGACCAAATACTAGACCTATGTCCTTCATTCTCACTATGTTTGCCACCCTTGACTTTACCACTCTATTTCTGATTGTCTAAGCCTTCTACTTTTACACCTAGGTTTGCCAAGTAGCCTAAACCTTTTTCACCTACTCACCAAGTGCCTCTAGCAATGGTGATTTTAAAGTTATTTTCTAGGCTCTTTAGATAAATAAAATATTTCAGTTTCTTGGATGGAAACACATAAAGAGTTTTCAAAACCCTTTTTTACACCTCCAAACCTTGATTCCAGTTTTCAGTCAAAAACATAGTCCAAAATATATCCCAATATGTCATTGTAGGGTCTCCTAGGTTATGCATTGCTTTGGTTTCTTAAAATCACTATTTTTACATGTTCTCAAAGGTGAAATCAAATGAAAAGAAGGTGAGCTCATGATTGACCAAGGGTATCAAAAGACCTTCAAGGAAGAAACTCCTGAATCAGAGCATAAAGTTTGCAAAAGGAATGTTTTCCTATGTTAAATCATTTCTGTAGGAATTATTTATAATAGTTGTCAGTAGAAGAAAGGCAGGGTAAGAGGCCAAACTCCTCAAGGGCATCCAGAACAGAAGAGAAAAAAAATGCCTACGCTCACAAAAAGGATCATGGTTTCATGAATAATTTCCTATAAGGTGTTGCTTAGCAAAGAGCCCATATAAAGGATCATGAAGACAGAGGTACATAAGCGCAACTGTGCATGAATTAAAGATTCATTGAAGCAAGAAATCATAGTGAGAGACCTCCTTGATGACAGCAGACAAAGATTAAAAAAGGATGTTAGGGTATGACTTATAAGTCTTATTTAGGCATACTGTTTCACTACACCAAAAAGATAGATTGAAAAAGTATCAGTGTCAAGGAGGAAAAACTCTCATGTACAGTCAATATCCATGCAAAAGGTTAAAAAGGATAGAGATGCATTAGCACCATCAAACAAACATAAAAACTTCTACGAAATATAAACAACAAAAGGAAAAAGGCCCTTAAAAGCTAGAAGTCTAGCAAGGTAGGAAAAGGCAACCTAAAGGTTATAAAACTCCATTAAATATCAAAAGGTTTTTAGAGGAAATTTGAAAGGAGGCCCCTATGGTTGAAATAAGATAAAAGGGGTTTTTATTTGTCACTACAAAAAAAGGGAAAATCAACGTGAACATGAGTTTCTACTATTGGGTGGGTAAGGCATAAAAACTCCCAAAAAAGTTTGAGAATACCAAAACCCTATTTTATGGCACCTCCCAGCAAGTCAGAAGTGGTCAAAGGAAAAGGTGTGCTTGAAAACATCCAACAAAGGTCAATTTTTGTTTAAAATCACCTCTTGCACAAGAGAAAAGAAATATCAGTGAAAGTAAAAAGACCAAAAGAAAAAAATTATTCAAGGCAAGTTTTGTTTTTAATTTTTCAAGGGTATAAAAGCATCACAAGTTTCATCACTAAAACGTCATTTCTTCATATGCAAAAAGAGTGGAGGATTTTCAGGGTTTTCGCGTTTCTGGCAGAGTTTTCGGGTAGAAAATCTCGCGCTGTGCTCCTGTGAAGTTGCACTACCCACCTGTAGGTGCTGCCTACATATTTTAAAAAGACACACTATGAACCTATAGCACATCGCTTTTCATAGGGCCATCACCCGACACTTCGTGTAGAGCCGACCAAGCTGCTACGCTCTTACGCGTGCAGTCTCCACCTCGAGGATGCGATAGCCGGTGCGGGGTCTTCCTCGCTACGCACCGAGGTGTGTAGAAGACCAGACACTTCGTGCAAGAGTGCCCGACACTCCACCATGCTACGCCAGGTCGTTCAATGTTTTCCCAGAATCCCATGTAGGGTATTCTTCGTTGCGTCGACTACGCGTGGAGAAGACCTGACTACTCATTTAGGGTCTGGTGCGCTACACACCTAGGTGTGCAAGAGGACCCAACTAATCATTCAAACCCCACCCATGCTGTGCTCTTGTTGTCCGTTGAGAAGTTGCCTAACCCTGTGTGCAGAGATCACCTGACTACATGTTCAGGTGGACACAATTGACCCGCGCTATGCTCTTGTGCTGCGTGTTTAGCCAGTGAGTTTTTAAAGTTGTTTCAAGCCATTCAACTGCCTCAGAAAATATCCAAATTTTTGTTGGGCACTCTTCAAGATTTCTATAACAGGTGTTTAGTTTTTATACCCCCTCTCATGCTATTTCTAAAAGGTAAATTTTGAAAGAGAGATAGAAACCCTAGGGGAAATAAATACTTGGTCTCACTGCTAAAAAGTAGTTTTCCTACCAAGTAAACCTCTCCATTTGCACAACCGACCTCTATACTGCAAAGCCTTGACATCATCGAATCCTCACCATCTCACTCACCATATTCACATCATTCCACAAGTAGTTTCAAGTTTCTGATTTCAAGGTAAGCAGAAAAAGACAAAATTCCTAGAGAAGGTAGTGTTGACAGTGGCGAGAGAGGCCAAAAGCCTAGAGAACAATAAAAGGTGGGAAATAAAATAGGTTTGAGCCTGTAAACACTAAATAATTAACAACCTCTCCTACTATGGTTTCATATTTTCAAGAAGTAGGATGCTATGAGTTCTATGAGTAAGTGCAGAGAGTCCAAATTAACCCTCATTTGACCAAACTTTTTGTCCTTAACCTCCATGACGACCAAGTACATCTAGCTAGAGTGAATTTTGAGCTTACCACCAATGCAATCTCTATGGCCACTAGAATACCTTGCATGGGAGAAAAATGGTTCAAACAGGTGTTTCTAGACCTAAGACATTATCATCCCTTCTTAAAACCAAGTTTCCAAGCTAATTACAAAACCATTTTCCCCTTTTCTCATTTGTTGGACATATATGATCCTTTAGTGAAGATAATTATGAAATAATTCACCTGTAAGGGTAGGTTGTCCAGGATCAATTCCTACCACATAAGACTACTCATGCATTTCAATAAGGCCAAGATGCTACATTTTCCCTACTACCTTTGTAAAAGTATTGATAAAATGTCATCCATTGTGAAAAGGAGGACTCATTCAAAACATATGTTGGGTATTTGCCACCATTCCTTCATCAAAATCATTGTCTTACACCAATTAGAGCAACAAGGCATCGCATGGGAATTTTTCATCACCCATGGTGTTTTCACAAATACATAACCCCTTCCTCTATGAAGTTTACCCTCATCATCCCATCCACCTTCCTCCACTCCTCCATCACCCTCCACTGGCCATGATTCATCCTCTTCACATGAATACTCTCCCCGAACAAACCTCCCTCTTTCACCTTCTCCTAAAAAATCATAACATGAAGAAAGTGATGGAAAAGAGGAAGATGAAAATGAAGAAAGTGATGACAAAGAAGAAGATGAAAGTGCAAAAAGTGATGAGGAAGAACACAAAGAAGAAAGTGTTGATGAAGAATAAAGTAGTGACAAAGGTAGTGAACCAAAAATTGAACAAGAAGGCAAAGGCAGTGAGCTAGATGAAGATGAGAAAATCAATGATAGCCCAAAGACAGGGGAAGATTTTGATGAGAAAAATGATGAAGGTAAAGAAGAAAACAGTGAACACAATAGTAGTGATAATAGGAGCAATGAAAAAGATGAAAATAACAATCAAGAAGAGACAGAGTTTGAAGGAAATTGTAGTGGGAAAAACAGTGAATACAGTGAGCCAAATTTTGAAGGAGAAACTAATAAAGATGCCTCTAACAGTAACCCCAAAGATAATGCAAGGAATGATATAGAGATTGAAGATGATGGAAAAACAGAGGAAGATTATGAAGACAAATATAGTAGTGAAGAAAAGACAGATGAAAGCAATGATAATGATGGGTCCAGTTATGAAAACAATGAAGATGCAGATACAGAGGCAGATTTTGAAGGTGAAGGTAGTGGGCCAAATAATGAAGGAATCGGGCCAAATAGTGAAGGGGCAAATGCCATTCATGATGAAGAAAACCTAATGACTAATAGCCTTAACACAAGTGATAGCAATGATCCCATGAATTCAAAGGGCAGCCGAGAGGATAAAAATGCATCAAGCAGTGATGATGACAGCTCTAACCTTGACAACAAAGAAAATGACAATGAAATTGATAATGTTGTAAGTATGGAGGATGATAGTGTAGAGGACATGGAAGAAGATAAAAATGATGAAGATCAGGGTAGTGAAACTAGCATCAGAGGAAATGAAAGTACCTCTCAAGAAGGCATTCAAGGACAAGAAGAAGAAGACACACATATAGGGATCATTGATGAGAAGAAGAACAACCCTAATGTCACCAATTATCAAGGTATTCAAATGAAAAAAATTTCACCTTTCCCTCTTACCTATCAAAGAGGAGAGAGGCATGTGTTTGCTGCATCCATAGGGCAAGGGGCCATGCCATCCTCCTCAACTCAAAGGATTGGCAAATGTAAGAAAAAAATGAAAGAGGAAGAGGAAAATCAAGAAGAAGAGAGGGAATTTGAAATTATTCACATAGACAGTAATGATGAGAATGAAACAGGATTTTCAAAATCCCTTCTCCAATACCGGAATGCACAAATCAAAGATATAGAAACTAAATCGGAAAGAGAAAAAGATTTCATTCACTTCTATCAGATGCAAAACGAGAAAATAAGCACCCAACAGGCCATCTATGAAATAAGAAAACTCAGGTAGTGCAAAGAGGTTCACAGGGCACAGGTGAGGTTGCAGGAGTTAATGGTCACTTATGAAGAAAGTGAAGATGAATAAGGTCAGACTAGAAGGAGACCTAGAACTATGGGTCTAAAGAAAGTATTGACAAAGTAGAGGGAAGAAGAATCAGCCCAAGCACAACAACTTTCTCTCAATGAGATCCTTGCCATGGAAATTGAGCATAAAAGATAATCATGGCTTGAGAGGGCCAACATACACCTTTAGGCCAAGCTGGAGAAAGCGAACAAAGACTTAGAGTTGCAAAGGAGAATGACTAAGCATTATGCCCAAAGAAACCAATTTGCAAGGGCAAAACTCAAAAAGTCCCAAAATGAGATCCAAGCACTAAAAGAAGAAAACAGCCTAGCTAACCTTGGTATTTTATCTCAAGCTTCCCTACAGGTCTCCCAAGATACATGAGGCATACCTCCACCAAATTTGGGAGATTTTTGACCAATTTTTGTTTTTTGCAAATTTTGAGGCTAGGAGCGCAACACACCTGGTGCTACACTCTTTCTTAGAGCATCCTCAGGAGGAAAGGCTTGAATTTTTTGATTCCTCATCATTCATACATCATTATCACCAAGTTTCAGATCAATTGGAGTTGTTTTGGTCCTCCAAAAGGGTCAAAAACACCCAAATTTTCACCATTTTGCCTGCTTTTCAGGACATGTGATGTGCTCCTACTAGTCTTAGAATTTTCACTTTTTGAATAGATTTCAGAGGTCAGATCAGAAAACTAAGGATATATATGGAAATCAGACTTCAAGGGATTTCCAACGAGTCATCATGGAGCCTTTTCCGACATCGGGAAGGCCTTCAAAACATGGTTGTAAGAAGACCCATGTTTTTGTTCCTGTGCTACGCTCCTGCCATAAACTTCATTTTAAAAAACACAGTGCTATGCTCCTATGGTTGAAAAGTAAAAATGTGCATTTGGAAATTTTTTGGAGGCTTTTTAGAGCCTAAACGTCAATTTAATTGCTAAAAATGGCCGAAAATATATTATTTTAGATATTTTTGTGCCTTGGGCCTTGCAAGGCCTCAAGGACAATAAATATACTTCTGATTAGCCAATAGACTTCTAGATGCTCTACTAGGTTTTCCTCCTCCTTGATTGTTATATAAGGCATGAAGATTCATTTTAATAGTGGGCTTTTGGATGTGTTTGAGAGAAATACATGGTTTTTGGAAGTTGAAGAGAAATTTGGTGTTGTGGAGCTTGTTGATGAAGACTTTCTTGCAGGATCCCTGAGTTTAGTTAATGGTGATGTATCTCTTATTTTTTCATGTTTTATAGTTGATCATATGTCCATATTTATATATTTCAATAGTTCAGAAGAGTATAGGATGAGAAATATTGTTTGAGGCACCTCACTCCTCCTGTTTGCCTATTGTATTTATGTTTTCTTTTGCTGGGTTAGTTTAAGGAATTCTTAGTTGCTCCTTAGGCCCACCTCAGCTTTTCTATTTCATTATTGGATTTATATGCTAGTTTACAAATATGATTCACGGTAAGCCTTGCTTGTTTGATGCTATCTAAACTCTGTCTTGAAATCTCTCTTTAATGTATTTAAGCCAAAGAGGTCTTGTTTCGATATTTCCATTTGTATATGCCTATCAATTTGCCTCAAAATTATTTATAGTTTAATGAATGATGTTTATGAGTTCCCTCTTCATTTATTGATGCTATTTGTCTCTTATATGTTTTCAAATTTTGAAATTAGAATCGTTGAAGTTAGATAAGTTTTCTTGCTTCCTTTTTTCCACTTGATTGTTTATCTTGAATGTTTATTTGTTTAAAATTATTGTCATTGAGTAAATGGTGTGCCCTATCTCATGATTAGTATCTTTGCTTATCATTACTCGATACCTTTTTTTTCATAGGTATTTTACAAAGGATTCTTAACTGCCATTTTCCATACCTTGTCTCCCAAAAACTTAATGTCCATCTCACCTCACACATAAACTTAAAGATTCATTAACTACACTAGATTAGCCCTGTGATGTACCCCGATTCACTATTAAGATATCAATAAATTCATAGACTCCATAGCCCAATGTTTTCCAACCTCTCATTCCACTTATCCTACTCAATCATATTACCTCAACCAAACAAACAAACAAAACGTACACTTAACAACTAGCCTAAAATAAACCATCTAAAGTGAACAAGGTCACATCCTTTGCATAATAGAGAGATCCGTTTCTAAGTCCAGGAAGGCTAGGTCCCGGGACTCCAAAGACTGGTTTGATGTTACCCTGTGCATTTGTTCTACCAATCTACTAAATCACGGGACACCAACAACTGATGTTCAAGCCGTCCAACATTTTCGCCATTATATTCTACTTCACATAGTAACCGTGATTTATGATTGCAACCACATCACCTATATATTGACTTGACAATTGTTGGCGGGGAAATACTCAATGTGGATAGATATCCTCCAAAAGTTTGATTTGGAGCTCACTACTGCCAAATCAAAGAAATCATTGGTTTTTTCTGATTCTCTTTACCGTCTGCCTTTGCTCCCTTTGGTTTTGTAAAATGCATTCCAGACGACACCCTTTTTCTCATTAGCACCGTCGATCCATGGTATGGTGATATCAACGTCTATCTCCAGACATTCACTTTCTGATCCATGTTGACAAAGCATGATCATCGACGCATCCACCATCATTCACAACCTTATCACATAGTCAGAGATACACTATATTGCATTGGAGTTGATTTTGTTCTTAGCCGGTGTTTACCCCTCGAGGAAGCTGAAAAATCCTCAGTAACTGCCATTATGGCACATGTGGTGGTCACATGTTTGGATATGATACTGCACAAAAAATCCTTTGGGCTGGATATTTATGGCCTACCACTTTTAAAGACTACATTTTCATTGTCTGTAACTGTCATGATTACCAGATTTACCACAGCGATATGTGCGCGCCACCTTCTCACCTCCATCCTGTCATTACCATTGGCCCTTTGCAAAGTGGGGCATATATTGTATGACATGTAACCCTCACTCGACCGAGGGGCATGCTTATATTATGGTAGTCATGCACTACTTCACTAAATGGGCCGAAGAAATGCCTACACTCACAGCTGATGGTAAGATGACTACGTAATTTCTGTTCAATCATGTCATTACCATGTTTAGTGTCCCTCAAGCCATTGCCACTGATCATGGCTCTGATTTTCTCCATTACATGATGGCTGATTTGACTTCCAAGTTGTGTTTGTGTCACAATAGCTCAACGTCATACTACCCTTAGGCTAATGGCTAGGTCCAAGCCATGAACAAGGTTCTAGTCACCATGCTTTAGCGTATGATTGGGATGCACAAGTCCAATTGGTATCTCATGTTGTTTTCAACTATCTAGGCTTACCAAACTTTAATGAACGATGCAACCAGATTCACTCCATTCCAGCTTGTTTACGGTTTGGAAGCTACCCTCCAATTGAATGCAAAATAACTTCTCTCAAAATAGTTGTTTTATTACTACGTAATACCTCACCAAAGGAAGAGCGTCTTCTATATTTGGAGAGGCTTCATGAAAATCGTCTCTTTGCTGCCCTAGTTATAACGACACAGAAAAATAGGGTCAAAGCTCATTTTTGATGAGACAGTTTCCCCTCGTACTGTTGTAGAAGGAGACCTAGTTCTCTTATATGACCAAGCTCATGATAAGCTGTGGGAAAGAAAATTCGAACCCATGTGGCATGGGCCCTATATCATTAAGTGTGTTTTGCAGAACTGGGCTTATAAGCTAATTGACTATGAAGGCTATCCTTTGAATCAACGCAGAAATGGGTTGTACGTCAAAAAATACTATGCATGAGTTTTTTGTGCATGTCCTTTTGTACATAAGTTTGTTTTTCATTTTTGTACATTTTTTGGTTTGGGGTGCTTTGTGAGCATTTTTTCCTGCTTATTATGTTGTTTCTTACTTTGCATATGTCTCTCACTCCTTATGTTGGTTTCGCGGATGGTGCCTCCCATAGTACCCATAATATGTCTTCCATAGCCTGAGTGATTTATAATCCTAATGGTGAGTTGATAGACCTTCAAGGTATTTTTCTAGGATGAAAAACTAACAATGTCATTGAATACACTGCTTTCATTGAACTCTTAATCGAGGCCATTTCTCTCAACATTCGTGCATTAATTGTTAACCTATAATCTCAGCTTGTTATTATAAAGCTTAATGGGCATTACTCTGTTAGAAATCCTCATTTTTTAGGGTTGTGTTTGCGTGCTCATTTATTAGAAAGGAATTTTGATTATATCACATATCAGCATAGTCCTAGACGAATGAATGTGTTAGCAGATGCAGTAGCCAATTTTATATTAGATAGACATTTGTGTAATTTGTAAAAGCATCATCATCACATAATAAGATTTAGATAGGAAAATAAGCACACACACACACACACACACACACACACACACACACACACATAGATATATATATATATATATATATATAGCGAGTGCTTGCATCCATGTGCATTATAAGTTCAAAAAATATGTGTGTTTTGGCTACATCTCCAGACACCATGTCTCTCAAAAAATATGCAGAAATAAAGCCTAGGCGTCTAATTAGCATGATGCTCATGATATCATGTCACTACACACACAAGATGCCTCAATAAGCAGTGTATGTGGTTAGATACCCCTGTAGTATCCCTCTGGTATGCATGAGGAACATCCTCCAATCTCACGTAATCTGAGATTCTGCTTATGAGTCCCTCCAGGTTGCGTGCAATCTCTTCTTCCTCACTTCCCTCACCATGAAGGGCCACCTCAAAATCACGTGGGACCCTGTGTGCTTTAGGAGACATCCCCACAGGTCTCTCTGGGCCAACATATGCAATACATGGATAAATATCATAACATATATAAACAAAAAAAAATCATAATAGTCATCAAAATCGAAAAATGAGTTTTTACCCAATGCTTCATCCCAATCCTCTCCTTTAGGGAGTGGAAGGTCTGGATCACCCATGAAATTGGTGCCAATATAGCACCAGTCCTCCACGATGATGAGTTTTTGGTGGAGCCAGTCGAAGAATTCTAGCCTCGATGACATATGTTGACCAGCTCCCGATCGAGGCATCAAATCCGCCCAACAGACCATCCATGGCTCTCGTGCTAGTGGTGCATGTACTATTACCTCCTGACGTTGAAATATTAGAAAACGTTCTAAGATGAATGGCACCAAGATGGACCCATAACCAAATTGTTTTAGCTTTCTGTTCTTGCACTTCGTTAACTGGCGCTTTAGGTTGATTGTTACGGCTTCTACCCAGTTGAAAATGGTTGAAGTCATACAATCCATGACAAGTTGAAGCTATGTTTTTGTAGCTTTGTGAGGGGCTTGATATCTCGCAACTTGTGTTATATTTTGCAACACTCCTTTTAGTGCCAAATCAGGTATTGAATGGATATCTATTTTCCCGCTCTTCGATCCTTTCTTTGCTCCTGGGAATAATTTGTCTATGAGCATACCCACACTCTCCATCGTAGGATGGTTACCTGTCAGGATCGATGCTTCTCCCCTCCGTGATAATCTGGTGATGAAATATATGTCAGATACTTCTATCTCCAACTCTTGATCGTGAATCATAAATATTTCTCAATCGGTGTCCCAAAAACTGACCATATACTGTAGTAACTCCAACTGAGCTTAGAGACAAGGTTCCATGAATAATTTTAAGAGTCCACAATCTCTTAGGGCATCCATGCATCTCACATTTCTCATGGCTAGCTCATCTTATGCTCTCTTTCCTTTCATTCAATGACCATTTTGGCTTTAAATTGCCTACAAAACTGTCATTGGGACTTTCATTAGTAGAATATTTCACTTTTGAACTGTTTGAATGAAACTATTTAAGATATTTTTCAAGAAAATATGGTTGCAGCAATCGGTGTAGTTGTTGTAGAAACAAAAACGCCGATTGGCACATCCCCATTAGAATTTAAGGCAGGATGGTGTGAATCCATGCCTGGAACCCTCATTGACTGCCACTCCCAACCTTGAACAAAATTCCCTCAAAATCATAAAAAATTAAGAATGCAGAAAATGAAATCTAGCTTGGAATGAAGCCAAGGATAATAGCTCTTACCTGAAGAAAACATATTTTCGATTGGTCTCTTGGATTGTCCGCTTCCAACTCCACAATATCACATTTAAAAATGGTAAAATGCTCACAAGAGGTGAAAATGTGAAAAGTAATTTATTTTTACTATTTCTGTCATTTTATAACCTTTTCAGAATCCTAATTAGGTTTTTGAGATTATTTTTTTATTATTTTAATAGCTTATCTCAAAAATTGGAGTTTACGTGCGTTTCTTGTGCATCAACAAGTCCTAAACATGATGATGATGAAGTGATGAGTTGTATTTTATTAATTTTTCAAACTTGGTAAAAACACGAAAAATTCAACCCTTAGAGTCATCTTTTAGCTCTTTTTTGACTCTTGAAATTGAAAAGATTGTCGAGACTCTTGTCATTTTGAACTCGTTAAAATTTTTGAAACATCATCTACCCACTACACGTTTACACATTTTTTGGGCCGAGACAGATTATTTAGGAAAAAGGAATACCTTAGCTAATCACAATTAAGAGGTTCTCCCAGATATCATTTTCTACCTTTCCAGATCTGTGACGCTATGTACGAAACGAGACCTACTGGAGTTTTATTTTCCACTTCTTTTCAAAATCTATAAACATGAAAATATGTCGAGTTATTCCTTTTTCATACTCGTTAAAACCTAAATGAAACCGGAAATCATTACCATGACATAACCGAGTTCCTCCATCCTAGGGCTCATAAAATGTACTAAGATTGATTTTTCTGAAGGAAAAAAATTATATGAAAAGCATATGTTATGCCCTTCAAGCTTGTTTCCAAAAAAAATTGGGGTACTCGCCAGAAACGGTGGGGGAAAATTGAACTAATCTCAGTCGCGTCGGCAGTATGCTGCTCTTGAACGACACTTGTTTGCAATTCATGTGAAGTTTCATCCATGGGTTTGGGTTATTTTTTTTTACCTCTCATCTACTCTTTGGCACGTCACCATGACCTCATATCCCTCGATGTCAAATACTGCCAAATTCTGGAGTTCTGTCGTAAATATGATCAAGAGAAGTTCCTTTTGCAGTTTTCAACCCCTGATCCTCTATTTAGTGTTGATTCACTATAATCTTATTCCTCTATCTCATGTCGATGATGTAGAAAACATTATGGCCCTCCTTCGACTGGTCATTTTTTTTCGTCTTCAACTCATTATCCAAAAAGTTGATATAGAGACTCCCTTCTGGTACGTTAGAGCTTGCATGCCTCAATGGAAAGTTCTTCACATTCAATGATAGGTCCTCATCATTGGCCTTCGATCAAGTGATTTCATGGATGTTCGAATCCAACTCACTGTTCACATTATGTGGATTGTACTATTTGTACCTTAAGATCCATTGTCATTATTGTTGGCTTCTCTCGCGCATGTTAACAACTTTCATCATTAGCTAGTAATTAGGTGGCTTTCTTACATGTTCTACTTTAGTTCGTTAATTTGTATGCTTCAATTTGTACTTTTTCGAGTCGAGATGGAGTACAATACCATGTGTTTTGTCTAATGAAATACAAGATGCAAAACAATTAGGTTTATCATGACTATATGCATGACTCTTCTGATTGGATGGCTGCAACCATCCCTTAGTCTATTTGATGATCCTTCTTACTAGATGGCTGTGTCCATACCTTAGTTCCTATCACTAAATGTACTCTATTATGGATGGTTGTGCCTATAACACATATTCATATATCAGAGATATCAGTTTTACTTGTTCTTGCAGGTCTTCCGACGGTGACGTTTTAGTTTGGGCATGTTATCGTAAACCATTTCACCCCTCCCTCTCTCTCGGACCTCAAGCTTTAGGTGGCATCTGCTACACAGTATTTTGTCACCGCCCCTACAATCTCCATCTTGAACATTAGAGGACTATTTATGTGACTTCTGTGTATTGTCATACCTTGCTATAAGTGTCATTGCATCCCTTGGCATGTCAAGAACATTTTCTCTATTGATCATTCCTCAAGCAGACTCTCAAAAACATTTGATTTTGGGTCAGCGCTGGTAGCCATTTATGGCCTCGCACCCATGGATAAATTAACACTGGTTCCCATGCCCATTGGTGCTTTATATTAGAAGGGCACCCACGTCGAGTCATTTTTGGAAATTTTTTTAAAATAGAGATGAAGTTTCCATGCCTAACAACTTCGTGAGTGAAGTCATCATGGTTTTTTCGACTAAATAATGTCGAGTTCCTCCCTTTGTATTCTTGTTTCCTACAATTATGCAACTCACCAAAGGGATAGAATCTTCCTCCATGTTATGAGGGATCCAAAACCACCTCCTCCTCTCCTATAAATACTTCCTTCTCACATTATTTCAGCTAGCTGAACAATCCTTACTATATCACGGTGTGTAGAAGAAGGAAGAGAAGAATCCATTGTCGAGAGAGAGTTTAGGCCCGTTGCCTCACCAAGTCCAATACCCGAGGAATGCTTGAAATGCACCCAACTAAACCCATCCAAGGAGGCTGCAACGTCAAGGCATTAAGGTTGTAAACTTATTTTCTCTATCATTAATACATGACTGGTATTTTGCTTCTAATTTTTTGTTTAATCATATGCGAAATGTTTGATTCACCTTGACCAACCGAATAATTGTAAGTCAAATTATGTTTTCGTATGCTATTATCATTCAATTGATCTTTGTGCAGGTACACAGACATTATCACTAAAGGATCATGATGTGTGAAGACAAATATTGGAGGACCACCGTTGCAAGCTACCACAAGAGCGTTAGACCAAGGTAGGTCATCTATCCCAACTCATTTTTCATTTATAAGCTAGGATTCAAAAAATCTAGCATGTTCCCTTATTGCTAAACCCACCCTAGGGCTAGAGGGATCACCTCTGTCCACAGAGGGGATTTTCTTGCTCAACATGGGTCACGTCATGTGGATTGAGGTGTGTTATGCAACTTCGTTGTGCTTCTACTGCAAGAAGAATTTTTAGGGTTTGAAGGTTTGTGTTTGGACTATAATTTTTCTCATGGGTTTGAAACGTTGTATGGATAATTACAGACCATCCCAGTACCATAAGCATGTTAGATGATGGTTGTAGATAGTATAATATTGGAGATAGTATAATATGATCCACACAATGTCTTTGATTCATGATGACTTTCCTTGCATGGACAATGATGATTTCTGTCGAAGTAATTCTAAAAAAAATAAGGTCTTCGGTGAGGGAATTGATTTTATTGGAGGGGTTTCACTTCATTCATTTGAGTAACATTGAAAAGTACAAAAACTAAAAAGTGGGGAGTAATCATATTTTGGGGCTGATATGGGAAGTGGGTAGGGAAATAGGGTGTGAAGGAATTATGGGTGGCCAGCTTGTAGATCTTGTGAGCGAGTGGGGATTTTTTATTGAGCTTGAGACTCTGGAATGGATTTATATTCACAATACTAGAGTGCTATTGGAGTGTTGTATAGTGTTTGAGGTGATCATTAGTGGTTCTTTGGAAGATGAAATTGAGAGAATTTGAAGGTTTACCCCTTCTTTCGGGATTTTGTCATCACAAAATCATCAGAAGAAATTGGGAAGATGATGGGAAATGATTTGGTTCATGATAAGGACACTTATCTACAGCTGATAGGATTGGAGAAAATAAAAAATTTTATTGTTGAATTTCTGGATAGAGCTAAGGAGGAGATACGTTGTTTCGATCCAAGGAAGGTTGCATCTTTGTTGGGTTTTTCATATTACATTACACTCAAAGACAAGTGAAAAATACCTAATAGAAGCATTCCCGTGTGTACTTTTCTTCTTTAATTTTATGTATGTTGCATCTTCCCAACTCAATTTTGCATGATTAGATCTCCTGGGGTTAATATGGTTGCAATACGAATGCTTCTTATTCTATTAAAGTTGGCCATATCCTGCCAAAAACTTAACAAACCATATCATGTTTATAACTGTGTACCTCTTTGAATAGTTACCATGGTTAATAAATTCATTTTAGTATGGATGGATGTTTTGATTTCTACATGGAGTGTAATTATTCTATGGTTTCTTTTTTTTTTGTCTTTTTAAAATTTACTTATAAAAATTTTAGTTACATTTTGGATTAAAATTGTTTTAAAATGTATTTTTAAATATAAAAATAAATTCAGTATCCTAAAAAATAAGACAATTTATCTTTTATAACTACATAATTAAAACATAAAATTGAAGAAATCCATATCGAATCTCCACAAAAATTAATGAGAAAAACTCAAAATAGTGTTGAACTTTTCAATTACTCTTTTATACATTTTGGTGATTGAGAGCAATTTTTTAGCTGAGAAAATTCTACCACTTCACTTTGGTGTGCTTTGAACCTTTTGCTTAGTATTTTATAATATTTATTTATAAGATGAGATACTGAATTTTTTAACTAATTTTCGGTTTTTTTATTATTTTATAATAATATTTATTAAATTCCATTAAATTAGTATAGCTATATAAATTAAATGTGTGATAAAAACAAATATACATAAAAAGGTTTATCTTATTCTACATCTCACATTAATAATACATATAATAATAACAATAATCTTAAAAATTAACTAAATTATAACTTTACTTAAAATTATTATTAACTATAAGAATAATTAATATATGAGTTAAATATATATACATTTAAAATAATGTGTAACTCAATTTTTAAATTGTAAATAGCCTTTGTTAAAATAACATGGCTTAGTAATACCATATGCCCAAAAAATCATATCTCGTATTTATATGACATATATCAGTATGATTTTTTCTTAATTAATTAGTTTAATTAAAACCTAGAAAAAGTACAACTACTTTAGAAATAAATCACAACTTTTGATTTGTGTATAATACTAAGAATATTTTAATATATTTTTTAGAGGTTAAATCTTTATCATCTACCTAATGACTTTTCATAGGTAAATTAAAATTCTGGAAGTTATATTAAAACAAAACCATGGTGTAAATATATTAAATATATATCTTAATGTTTGTCATAATTTATTAAAATATTAACCATATTTAAAATTGATTATGGCTAAGAATTTATTTATTAAATTTTATTTTAAATACACTCATCAAAATAAACATGAATAAAGAATGGGTTTCACTCTTGGGTCAAATTCTTCTCTGTGAAAGCCTCCATTGAAGGCTTCTAAGTTTTCTCTTGAGTCATTAGACTCATTGTCATTTTTATTAGGCCCTTCTCAGGCTTTTTCATCATGTAAAAAGAATCATTTTTGAGTCAAAAGAGTAATTTTTCACCTCCACACCAAGTCGGCCCTGTACCCAAGAAGTCATCCTACATGAGGGAAATTCAACAAGCAGAAAGGCTATATAAGGAGATACATTCAACCAATTTCACTCAGTCACTGAATGATCTGAATGGAAAATGACATCGACCCATGGTATTTATCCACCCATGGTATTCATTCACCCATGGTATTGTAAGTGAGATCCACCTATGGTATTGTAACAAAAAAATACTATAAGTAAAAATTCACATTCTGTAAAAGGAAATATTGTTACAAATCCATGGGAATGAGGGTTTGAAGCATATTTCAGTTTCAATGTTTTGCATCAATCTTTAGGAAACTCCATGAATTTTTTGGGTAGTGAGTTTGCAGATAAAATTTGAAATTTTTGGTGAAAATTTTACCAAAAAAAGATTAGATTTGGATTCCTTGCAAAAAAATACCCAAATTCAAAACAAAAAATCGACAGAGTTGGAGTTTGAATGAGGGAGATATTGTTGATTCAAAATTAGCAATGTTGCAAAAAAATTTCTAACGATAATTTGTGGATGATGACTATCCTGTCATTTTCTGTAGCTTTCACTACAAAATTTCAGAGAAAGGGGTGTATATCTGAGCCCCCCTTAAAAAATCACATGATTTCAAAAAACACATCAGTCAAATTGGAGTCTGGACATGGGAGTTATCGCTCATTTAAAATCAGCAATTTTTTTTAGTAATTTTGTGATGTTGTGACAATTCAAGCATGAAACTGAGAGTCTAGAGTCTCCATAGAGTGATTTCAAGCACGTAGGAAAATGCATAATGATCATTTTATTTCCAAAAATAGGTTATACTAAATATTCGGAGTTATATTGACCAATTTATGCCCATTTTAAATCTAGAGAAGTATTCGGAGTGGGTTCCCTTTGGAGACGTGCCCTCCCACTTGGCTTTAGTAGGAACCTTCTTCACATTCATCAGTTTCAGAATAGCACTTTGGGCTTGGGTTATTTGGAGATGTGCCCTCCCACCTCAATCTATGTAGGCACCTGCTACTTCAGCAACAATAAGCATTATAGTTATGGGTCAACCGCACAAAATCCTTCTAATCAAACTCCATTTTCTAGGCCACACACTATTAGTAATAGAGTTGGTCACAAGCATTACAAGGAATTTCTATCCTCGAATCTTCATTTTTCACAGTTTTGGGTCATCCAAAAACCCACACTTTATCGAACTCCATTTTCTAGGCTGAACACTGTCAATATCATAGTTGGTCACAAGAATTATAGGGTATCGCTATCCTCAGATCTTCATTCATCACGGTTATGGGTTAATCATACAAAAAACTTCTCTTAAGTGGCTCTTCATATTCAACAAAGGCTTCTTAGAAGGGATCTTCACACAATGGGGAATATTTCGTCTTTATGAGGGAGGAATGATTTGAATGGAAAATGGCATTGACCCATGGTATTCATCCACCCATGTATTTGAAGTGGCATCCACCCATGGTATTCATTCACCCATGGTATTGTAAGTGAAACCCACCCATGGAATTTACCTGTGGTATTATAACAAAAAAATACTATAAGTAACAAGTCACATTTTGTAAAAGGATAGATTGTTACCGAATCTTGGGGGTAGGCCCCCAAGATCTAAAAAATTGAAATGGATCTAACAAGATATGCTAAATTACAATGCCAGAAAAAAGAGAGAACACAAAGAAAATAAAACCACAAAGAAACTTGTTTTATTATAGAGAATAACTGTAGAAGCTACATTGTGGTGGAAAATCTATCCTTTTACAAAATGTGACTTGTTACTTATAGTCTTTTTTTGTTACAATACCATAGGTAAATTCCATGGGTGGGTAAATAGCATGGATGGATCTCGCTTACAATACCATGGGTAAATACCATGGGTGAATGAATACCATGGGCGGATGCCACTTAAAATACCATGAGTGGATAAATACCATGGGTGGATGAATATGAGGGGTCAATGCCATTTTCCATTCAGATCACTCAAAAAGTTGGATCTACAAGATAGAGGAACAAGAAAAATGAGTGAGGGAGTTGGAGAAGGACAAAATTTGCTGGAAAACCTTAAGTTGAAGTTTCGGGCTACCTTTCTCTCACATGTGCGATGTTTTATGGGGAGTTGATGGGGCCGAAAACCTATGTCAAATTCATGTTCTACATTCTAAAGTTGGGGGGGGGAAAATTCTGGACTGAAGCTGCTGCTTGGAAGTTGTCACTTGGAGTATTTTTTTGAGATCATATATTGCAGGGATGGTCCGAATTAGTGGTCAGAGAAGGTATTTTTCTAGGTCTACGAAGTTTGGAAGTGTCTCATTTTGAATTCAATCTACTGAACGTAGCGTTCTTGACTGGTTTTTACCCTTATATGGGTTTTTCCTGGGATGTGCACCTACATGTTGTGTCTCTTGTTGTTGTGATATTCATACACATATAATTTGGTAATTTCTTGATGAAATATAATCTAATAAAGAAGTAAAATATGCCAAAATAATTCATAAGTAATTATCAAAAAAGAGGAATCAAACCCTAAACCCTACTAGAATTGATTTCTCAACATAATATTAGAGCTAAGGTTAAAGAAGGTTGTAAATCACTTTTTTATCTTAAAATAAAAGGTTACTCCCTCTGTGGAAAGTTATTTGAAGATGGGAATCAACATTATAAAAATGGAAGGAAGCTACATTGGAAGGATTATATACAACCTATGTAAGAAATTCAAAAGCCAAGGGTTCTTCGCTGCACTCACAGGTACTCCTGATGATGAAAATGCATGGATCATTCATTGATAATGGAGGATCAAGGCACAGGAAGGAAGAAAGTGGAAAAATTCATACTCTATTGAAGGAATCATAATCTCATGCAATGGAGTTAAGAGAAAACAACAATTATGCGGTCAAGGGCCTACGATCTACATCATTAAAGTTGGAAAATGGAGCAAAGCTACACCTCAAAAATATGCACTATGTCCCAGGTTTGAGAAATAATTTACTTTCAATTTATTTTTCAGAGGATAAAGGAGATACGGTTTCCTTTATATATGGTAAATTTCTATTGTGGGGAAAGGATTCAAGCATTGATAAGGAAAATTTTATTGGAGTATGTGAAGGAAGGATATATAGAGTCATAACACCATCTCCTGAAGCCCGAGTTCACATGAAGATAAATCCTATCGAGCTATGGCATATAATATATGGTAATATACATTACAAGATCATTCCATCTCTTAATAAAATGCTAAATGACATCCCCAAAATCAAGGAATATTGTGAAGGAGTATGTAAGGGATGTGCTTTAGGGAAGAATAAAATGAATCCTTTTAAAAGCAATGATACAAGGGCTAAGGAAATATTAAACCTCATTCCTTTTGATGTGTGTTGCAATATACCTAAAAAATATCTTGGATTCCATATTTATTACATGACCTTCTCTTCACTAGGGGGAATTTTGAGGTCTAAAATGGGCCACTAAGAAAAATGTACCGGCAAAATAAAATTTATAAGAACCAATACGATTCAAGATAATTTTTTCAAACATGGAGCATGATTTGTCATTTTTAAGTAAAAGGGTAAAAACATTAAAAAATAATAAAATAATAAAACCACATTTTCAACATGTATTTTTAACCTATCTACCAAATTTTTTACTCAAATTTCGAGCGGGAGTACTCTTTGGATGAAAAATTTAATTCCTCATCCGAGCAGTACCCATGTTGAATATTTTTGATGGACTCTGCTACACAAAAAAGGACAAATACATGAAAAATCATGATTGAAATCACGTTTTTCATGTATTTATCATTTTTTGTGTAGTAGGATTCATAAAAAGTATGCAACATGGGTAACCCTTGGATCAGGAATTAAATTTTGCATCCAATGAGTACTCCTGCTCGAATTTTGAGTAAAAGCTATGGGAGATAAGTTGAAAATACGAGTTGAAAAAGTAGTTTTTTCTTTTTTCCCTCCAAACTTTGATGATGTAATAAAATTTTACTTTATTATTTCCACTATTATTTTATAATTTCCTTAGGAGGCCTATTTTAGACCCCAAAATTCCCCTTATAGTAGCGGCTACAACAACCCTCCAAAATATCTCCTTTGCTTAGATTTTGGAGCGTAACCTTCTTTTCACAATAGCTTACCTTGCACTGTTATTAGGTAGTCATGCTTTGATTGATACTTGTCCTATACCTATGCTTGTGTTCACTTTTGTTTTACTTAGCTAATATTTCTAAGTCACAATATAGCCTCCTCACTTAGTATTGCACAGTATTTTAGGGCTTACCTCCAAAAACTGTGCAATGCATGAGCGAAAGCTTAACCTTGATGACTAGAATTACACTCTCATGACTGGCATTCAACGTTGAGCTTGGAAATTGTGGAGTTATGGAAGGAAAAACAACACTGAGACCATAAACTACGTAGTGCACTAAGCCAAAAAGTTTCCAAGTTCCCAAAATTGCACAATATTTCTCAGTGATGTGCATGGAAAGTTTTTCCTAAAAATGTAGAAAACCTAAAAAAAGAAAAAACATCCGTAAAATATAGGGATCTATTTTTAGTTACACAAATGAGGCACACTCACTATTTTTGGAAACTTCCTCCACGTGTCACTTTTTCCTTTGTTTTAGGCATATGTTTTGTAAACCCTCATTTTCTTAATGTTGAGATTCAACATGATGATGATCCTAGTGAAAATTAAACACCTACACTAGGATGGAGCCTCAAGCTATTTTTAGAATGGATCAGAAAATTCTATTTATAGATGATTTTTTATTTTTAAATGTATGTGTGAGTTTTATTTATAGATCGCATGTCTATTTATAGATGCATGTCAACTATTATTATCCCTTAATAATAGTTGGACAATAAACATTAATATATTCTCAATGAGAACTTGGAAATAGTTAACCGAAGTGTAAAATCAGTTAGCTATAGGAAATTCGAGTTCAAAAGTTGGTTGGTGGGACATGCAAGTGGATTTAGTTGTAACTAAGTGATTCAAAGTTGTAATAGAGTTGGATGTGTAGTTATGCGAGTTGTAAAGTAGTTTAACTCAGTTAAGTGAGTTACACTCAGTTCTGCTAGTTTTAACTGAACATACACTCGTCAGAGATCAGTGAATTAATTATTTAACTAATTCAAAAGTAGTGGTCTCACATGCAACTGAATATTTACTATTTTTAACTACATGCATGTCAGATCTAGTGGAGACCCAGTTGAGAGATAGGTGAAAGGGACAGTTTGACTACCAGTTGTGAAACTAGTGGGTGCACTCATGCAACCGCACACACATTGGAGATGACAATGAGGATTGAGAATTCAAGGCAAGAAGGATCTCATTCATTCAGGGATTTTTATCAGCAGGGATTGTGCAGTGGAGGTAGGTTGTCAAGAGGCAGTAAATTGGCACATGTATTTGCCAATTTTTGTATGAAAGTGTGAGATGATTGTATATTGTACCGAGAGCTCTTGTATTATAGCTTTGCATTATATTGTTTCATGATCCATGATATACAAATAATATATGATATTTGGTTTTTTAGCTTCATTCCTTCTCGGTAAAAGCATCTGTTATGTGTGATTGATATTTCTTCATGTGTTTGCAATTGGCAATTATGTTTTAAATTTCCACAAGAATTTTTGTAGAAGAGATTATGTATTTAATAGTGGCATATAATTGTTATATTAGGAGAATCTAGGCAATGCATAATTTGTATTAAAATTTCTACATGGTATCAGAGAGAAAAATATTGAAATTTTGAAGCAGGAGTTGAGTTCGTTGGTGGAAACAATTTGAATTTTTTGCAATAATTTCTTCGTGCGACAGTTGAGTAAACATCGAAGTGGCTTTCAATGGCTTACAACTAGAGTATGCACTCGAGGGAAACTAGAACTACATTTCCTGGAAGGACATGATGTAGGCGGTGCTTGAAAATAATGGCATGACAGAATTCATCGACAGTGATGTTCCTAAGCCCACTTCAATGGATGTTGCATTACTTGATGCATGGAAAAATAAAGTTGTGAAGGCGAGAAGGATTCTATTGGAAGGGGTACGAGACAACATTGTCTCAAGCCTTCATGGGAAATCCACTCCATATGCTATGTGGAAGGCTTTAATGGATATTTTCCAAAGAAATAGCGACCATAGGAAATTGAGTCTGAAGGATAAACTCAGAAAGATCAAGATGGAAAATGGCGACAATATTCCAAAGTATCTCACAAATATTGTCCAATGTCGGGATGAATTGGGGAGTGTGGGAATCATTGTTGTTGATGATTATTTGGTGAGATTGGCTCTCTTGGTACTTCCTAAGATTTTGAACAGTTATGAAGACTCTTATGTATCAAATCTTTTGGTGAAAATCACAATGGAGAAATTTTTGTTGACGCGTTTCGAACCAGCCAGTGTGGTTCATCATCAAGACAAGATACAAAATCTGATCTAGGACTCAACTTAAATAGATAAAGCAGCTCCAAATAGCCATTGTACAATAACGACTAGTTTGACCATAAAAAATAAAAAATAAAAATAAAACTATAAATAAAATAAAATAAAATAAAATAAAACTAAAAACTAAAAATAAAAATAAATAAAAATAAACAATAAAAATAACTGCTAGTTTGACCAATAAATAAATAAATAAATAAAATAAAAATAAAATAAAAAATAAATCAATAAAAATAAATAATAAAATAAAAAATTAAAATTAAGAATAAAATATAAAAGTAAAAAATAATAAGAAATCAATAAATAAATAGATATAAAAATGAACATTAAAGTAAATAAAAATGTTAAAAAAAAAAAAAATATTAGGAAAAAAAAATTAATAATAGTAATAATAATAATAAAACAAAATAAATAAATATACATTACTTGAACACAATTCAATATATAATTTGAAACTAAATTAATTCCTTTATTTTTTATTTATTTTTATTTTTAAGGTTTTCCTTGAAAATGGTTATGGCAAGATTCAATGTTGTAGAGCTTTCCAAAAAGCGGAAAAAGGTCCTAGGGTTAAAAGTGATAATTATGACAGGTCTGTTGGTGTTCACTTCCCTTTTATCCAGGGAACGACTGATAAGATCGCTAGGATACTAAGGAAACATAGTGTTCCTTCAACCTTCAAGCCCCTCCTCACGATTCGGAATTCGCTCAGATCGATTAAGGACCCAATTTCCCCTAAGGAGGGTAAGGGTGTTTACTTGATTTCGTGCTCTTGTGGGACCCCTTATATTGGTGAAACTGGTCGATCTATCAGTCAACGAATTCATGAACATGCAACTGAACTAAAGCATAATAGATCTCACTCCTCTGCCTTAGTAGAGCATGCTGAAAAGACAAAGCATCACATTTGCATTGAAGATGCTGAGGTCATTGAAAAGGTGGACCATTTTCACCATCGAAAGTTTAGAGAGGCCCTTGAGATTGAAAAGAGGCCTGTTAACCTTAACAGAGATGATGGGTGGAGTGTGAGCAGGTGCTGGATCCCTGCCCTTCATTCGTAGCTTTTTGAGTTTTTTCCCTTCTGTTTGTCTGAGGTTCGTCATTTTCTCCCCTCTCATCCTGTTTTTCTTTTCTCCTTTCTGTTATTCTTTGTTATGTAATTAATTATTATTTTTTAGCATAGTTATGTTTATTATTTTTTTTTAATCTAATTTGTATTAATTAATTACCTTTTTAAAAAATATAAATAAAATAAAAAATAAAAATAAAGGAATTAATTTAGTTTCAAATTATATATTGAATTGTGTTCAAGTAATGTATATTTATTTATTTTATTTTATTATTATTATTATTATTATTATTATTATTATTATTATTATTGTTTTCTTCTTCTTCTTCTTCTTTCCTAATATTTTGATTTTAATTTTGATTTTGATTTTGATTTTGATTTTGATTTTAATTTTAATTTAATTTTAATTTTAATTTTATTTATTTATTTATTTTAACATTTTTGTTTACTTTTATGTTCATTTTTATATCTATTTATTTATTAATTTCTTATTATTTTATATTTTTATATTTTCTTCTTAATTTTTAATTTTTAATTTTATTGATTTATTTTTTATTTTATTTTATTTTTATTTTATTTATTTATTTATTTTTTGGTCAAACTAGCTGTTATTTTTATTTATTTTTATTTTTAGTTTTAAGTTTTTTATATTTTAGTTTTATATTTTATTTTATTTAATTTATAGTTTTATTTTGTTTTTTATTTTGTTATTTTTTATGGTCAAACTAGCCATTATTGTACAAAGGCTATTTGGAGCTTCTTTATCTATTTAAGTTGAGTCCTAGATCAGATTTTGTATCTTGTCCTGATGATGAACCACACTGGCTGGTTCGAAACACATCGACAAAAATTTCTCCATTGTGATTTTCACTGAAAGATTTGATACATAATTTATGGATCACAGAAGTCAAATTCCAAATATGAAGAATCTATCAAAAGATGATAAAAATTGCCAGAATCATGATGACTATGGTCAGATATAGTGCAGGAGGAGTTCAGGAAAAACACCAGAGATGTCTCTTCATCAAAGAATGATGATGAAGAGGATTGTGCTTTGGATACCAAGGAAAGGAAAGGGAAGGGGAAGAAATTCCATTCCAAATGTGAGCATAAAGGCAAGAAGCTAGACTTGTCCAAGGTGAAGTTTTTTCATTGTCACGAACATGGGAATCTTACGACTAACTAGCCACAAAAGAAGAAGAAAAAGAAGTTTGTTGGAGCTGTAGCTAGTGAGGCGCTTGCCTCACAATTTGAACTTGATTTCTCTTTGATCGCATGCATGGTGTCAATTGCATTAGGATCGGTGTGGTATCTTGATAGTGGTGCTTCCTTCCACATAACGAGAGATAAGGAGCTTTTCAGTGACTTGGAGGAGAAAGATCTCCAAATGCATATAGAGATGGGCAACGATGGACAATACAGTGCGACTAGCATTGGTACCATTACCTTTGATAGGGAGTGAGGTAAACCATTTCAATTGAAATATGTTATGCATGTTCTAGGTCTGAAGAAAAACTTGGTCTCAATCATGATGTTGCAGGATAGAGGCTACGACATTGTTTTTAGCGATGGAAAATATTTTCTACGACATAAAAAAATGGGTCAAGCCAAGAGGATAGGGATTTGAGTTAAGAATATCTAGAAGTTGGAGGTAGATGGATGCGTTGCCATGATGGGAAAGGCAGAAAAAGTGGTGAGAAAGGATGAGGGAAAATTATCGCACAGGTGATTAGGCCATCTTCATCATGGAGCCTTGAAAGTCATGCATAAAATATCTACTGGACTTCCAATGGGAACACTTGCTCAGTTAGATCAGTGCAAGGGTTGCACCATGGGGAAGTACGTAAATTTGACCTTTCATGAAAAGGAGAACTATGCTTCAGTGATCCTAGAGAGAGTTCACACAGATGTGTGTGGACCATTATTGGTTGCTTCAATAGAAAAACATAGGTATTATGTTATTTTTGTTAATGAATTTTCTCGTAAATGTTGGAACTTTTTCATGTAGAAGAAGGATAAAAAATTCTCAAAGTTTTCTGAGTTTAAGGCATTGGTGGAGAAAGAGTCAAGGAAGCAAGTGAAGGCTCTGAGGAGCGATAATGGTGGTGAATACATCTCTAATGAACTCAAATACTTCTGCAGCAAAGAAGGAATTCAAAGATAACTCATAGTGCCTCATAACCCACAACAAAATGGGGTCACAGAGAGGAAGAACATAACGATCATGGGTGCAACATAAGCAATGCTACATGATCAAGGCCTACCAATGCATTTGTGGGTAGAAGCATGCAACGCTATGGTTTATGTGAAAAATCGTTGTCCTCATAGAGTACTCAGCATGACTACACTTGAAGAAGCTTTCACTGGTAAGAAACCAGATGTTTCTCACTTTAAGATTTTTGGCCCATCTGTTTATGTGCATGTGACCAAGAATGCCAGGAAGAAGTTGGGGCCGACTACTGAGTTGGGATATTTTTTGGGTACAAAAAAACATCCCATAACTATCGTGTGTATTTTCCCAACAGTAAGATGACTATTATGTGATGAGATATGAAATTCGATGAGGGGAAATCCATGCGGTTGTCACTTGAGAGGGAGCTAGACTTGCATGCAGAGGAGGAACTACTAGTTCGAAGATGAGTCTCTAGATGTGGATTGGCCATAGCAGGAGGTTCATGGAGTGGAGGATTCCAATCACGTAGAGCCAAACATCAGAACTGGCAGAAGGCATACCACAGAAGCTGATAGGCTGAGACTTGATGCTACATAGAATGTAGGAGCCCCTACTTCACAGCGCAGGCAAAGACAATATCAGCACCGATTTACTAGATATGTGGCTCTCATGAGAAAATGTATTGTGACGGATCCATCTTGCTTTTAGGAAGAAGTGTAGGAGCCCACATGGGTAGATGCAATGGTGGATGATTATGACTCCATTGTCAGAAACAGTGCTTGGGAAATTGTTCCAAGGCTGGTTGACAAATTAATGGTAGGTTCGAGATGGATATAAAAGGTAAAGAAAGATGCTGATGGGAGTGTTGAGAAATAGAAGGCCAGATTTGTGGCCCGGGGCTTCTCATAGATCGAGGAGATTGATTATGAAGAAACCTTTGCACCTATCCTACAATATTCTTCCATAAGGACCATCCTTTCTCTCTCAGTGCAGATGGGTTTGAACATTCATTAGATGGATGTGAAGGTTGTGTTTCTCAATGGGATCATTGAGGAAGAAGTGTACATTGAGGAGCCTTAAGGATTTGATATCTTCAACAGTGAGTTGCATGTGTGCAGACTCAAGATAGTGTTGTATGGGCTCAAGTGAACACCCTGTGCTTGGTACAGTTGGATATACATCTATTTCACTAGACTTGGCTTCACCAAGAGTAAGACGGATGCAAACCTATACCAAATTGTGGTGGAGGGTAAGATTTTAATCATTTTTCTTTATGTTGATGATTTAATATTGACTAGTGATGAGTAGCTAATACACTCATGCAAGGAAGATCTTGAAAAGGAGTTCGAGATGAAGCATATGGGCCTCCTTCATTATTTCCTTGAATTGGAAATATGGCAGTGATATGGTGAAACTTTTGTGTCTCAAGGAAAGTATGCAAGGGAGATACTAGGTAAGTTTCGCATGGAGGGTTGCAAACCCATGGATACTCCTCTTCTAGGAAACTGGAGGAAAGAGGATGCTACATTTGGAGAGGTAATGGATGCTACTGTTAATCGACAGTTAGTGGGTTCACTAATTTATTTAGTGAACACAAGACCAGACATATGCTATGTGGTAAACAAACTTAGTCAATCGATGGTTAAGCATACCAAGCTCTTTTGGAAGGAGGGAAAGCATGTCCTGAGATACCTGAGGGGAACATCTGAGTATGGCTTGTGGTACAAACAGAATGATGAGGTGAAGTTGCATGGCTTCATGGATGCAGATTGGGCAGGTAGCCAAACGGACAGGAAAGAGCACATCAGGGGGGATCTTCAGTATCAGACCTACAGTTGTTTCTTGGTACATCAGGAATTAGAGATCTGTGGTACTCAGTTCAGTGGAAGCAGAATACATGGCAAAAATTCAAGCTGCATGTGAGGCTATCTGGATGAGAAAGATCCTGGATGGTTTGTTTGGTTCTAATTTAGATCCTATAGTGATTCATTATGATAATTAGAGTTGCATTAAAATATCCATTAATCCTATGTTTCATGATAGATCTAAGAATATAGATATCAGGTATCATCATATCAGAGATTGTGTGCAGCAGAAGATCGTGTTTCTTCAATACATTCCTACGGAAGATCATGATGTAGATATTTGGACGATGGCGTCACCAGGATCAAATTAGAATACCATAGAGACAGGATCAAGGTGAAGGATAATCCCTTTCTTGTTGAGAGGGAGATTTGAGATTCGAAAAGATGATGATCCTAGTGAAAATCAATCACCTACACTAGGATGGAGCCTTAGGATATTTTTAGGTGGAAGTCTATTTTTAGAATGGATGAGAAAATTCTATTTATATATGGTGATAAAATTCTATTTATAGATGATTTTTTGTTTTTAGTTGTAAGTGAAAGTTCTATTTATAGACCGCATGTCTATTTATAGATGCATGTCGACTATTATTATCCCTTAATAATAGTTGGACAATAAACATTAATTTATTATTAATGAGCACTTGGAAATAGTTAACTGAAGTGGAAAATTAGTTAGCTATAGGAAATTCAAGTTCAAAGGTTGGTTGGTGGGACATGCAAGTGGACTTAGTTGTAATTGATTGATTCGACGTAGTTGGATGTGTAGTTATGTGAGTTGTAAAATAGTTTAACTCAATTAAGTGTGTTAAACTTAGTTGTTCTAGTTGTAACTGGACATACACTAGTGATAGATCAATGAATTAATTATTTAATCAATTCACAAGAACTGGTCTCACATGCAACTAAATATTTACTATTGTTAACTACATGCACGTCAGATCCAGTGGAGACCTAGTTGAGAGATAGGTGAAAGGGACAATTTGACTATCAGTTGTGACATTAATGGGTGCACTTATGAAACCAAAAACACATTGGAGATGCCAATGAGGATTGCGCAGCCAAGGAATGTAGGATCTCTTTCATTAAGGGATTTTTATCATCAAGGATTGAGCAATTGAGGCAGGATGTTAGGAGGCAGTAAATTGGCACATGTATTTGCCAATTTTTGTATGACAGTGTGAGACGATTGTATTTTGTATTGAGAGATCTTGGATTAGATATTTGTATGAGATTGTTTCAAGATCCATGATATATACATAATATATGATAGTGGGGTTTTTAGCTTCATGTTTTTCCGATAAAAATATATGTGTTATGTGTGATTGATCTTTCTTCATGTGTTTGCAATTGGTGATCATGTTTTAAATTTCAGCAAGAATTTTTGTAGAATCAATTCTATATTTAACAGTGGCATATAATTGTGATATCAGGAGAATCCGGTAAATACATAATTTGTATTAAAACTTCTACACTCAAATCTATTTAATTGACACCCCTAGAGCTCATTTTCACACTCGATCTTTGAGATATAGCATTCCTGAGGATATCAAGGAGCCTTCAGTGCAATCATCGTTGCTTTTCTAGGTGAGTTTTCCATTTATCGCTTTTTATCACTTTTTCTATTGCTTTTTTTCGTTTGGCTTGTTTGAGTCTTTTTTTTCTTGTTTCATTGCCTACATGTGAGAATTTCAACTTGATTTAGCTAGTAGAAGTGTTTTTTCAAGTTATCATTTTCCTTTCACAAGTGTCGCATTTGTTTCTTCATTTTGGCACCAATGGTCACCATTGTGGTGAGTCTCCTCATTGATTTGGAATTCATCCCATTTATTCAATATCTGCACTTTATTTTTCTTGTTTAATTCCCACTTACTCATATTTGCACTCAATTCAATACTATCTTTCAAATATACTATTTTTTCACACTTCCCTTGTGAAAATATTCCATTCCCTTTAGTGGTTTTTACTTTTCCCAGTAGGTCACTGTGAAATCTTAAGACTCAAGCCAAAATATTTTCATATGGAACTGCGAAGTGTGCAGTACGAGATGGCCCAACTGTGCATTACACATTTCTAGGGCTCAGTCTGCATTCCTTGCCACTGAGACTACGCAAAGCGCAATATCTCCCAGACCACTACCCATGCTAAACAATCCATTACATAGTATCATACCTCAAGGTTTGATCCTGACTATTGGGACTGCACAATGTGTAGTTCCCAAAGGTATCCAACCCCTCTTTCTAGTCAAAATTGTGCAATCATTGCCATCAAATACTCATTTTGATGCTTGAACATGCTTTGAAAGTGTTTTTCTTAAGACTGATCTTTGCTTTCCATGAGTGCCTTTTTTGTCCCACATGTGAAGAAGTTGCCTAGCACCTCTCTAGCAGTCATTATTACCATGGAACCCAAGAGATATGATTCAAAAGAAACCACTGAAAGTATTACTAGGGAATAAGTTGAGCAAGCATCGGTTAACTTGCTAGTATATGTGGATACTCATTTCTTTGTTGAAAAGGAATCGAAACTGACATGGAAAAAAATTAATATTGTTTTACAAAGGAATTTGGGCAAGATTTAAAGGACCAATAGGTTTATCTCAATATCTGTCAGTTAGCACTATACAAGGTTGCATTTAGGTATGCATCCTTCCCATGTGCAGATGTGATCATTTGGGTTGTCTCACACATTGATGAGAAAACTATGACACTGAGGAACACCAACAAACATAATCTTGCTACATTTATGGAGGCATATTTTTAGCGGATGTATCATCTTCCTGAGCCAGCGAATATCAAGTACTCATTCTTCTATGCCACCCACAACTAAGCGAGCACAAAGGATATTTTTAGAAGTTGGGTGAAGGAGCCATTGAAGTTTAGACAAACACCCACCCACACATACAAGACAAAGACGCTCAGGAAGGATTACCGGCTCTTGGTCATCTTAGATTGTAGAATATATGGTCGAGCAAGCACATATACCTTTCCTCGGGGCTGCGTTATATTATTGAACCAGGTGGTGAGTGAGGGGAAGTTGTTCAACTAATTAGATCTTTTGGCTGATCAAATGAGAGCCCATGTAGCACAAGCGCAAGATCCTATGAAGGGAGAGAAAGCAAGGTTCTATATGTTTGAATACTTACTAGATGCAATCTGTGCACAAAATCAGTTTCCTGGCATGAAATTGATGTGGATAGCGAGAGAAAATGTCATTCATATTTACTGTAAGCTCCTTTCGGATTGCAGCCATATAGGAGTTATGGAGCAACTAACTGATCACTTCATCATCCCTCTATACAAGGTTATCTTTCAGGATGACCCACCTTGAATGTCACAAGGAGAGATGGAGGAGATACTAGAGATTGAAAATTAGTTCGCCTTACCTAACGACACATTGATTAAATTGTTCGGCGGGAAGAAGCTACCACATCGTTTTCCAAGATATGTCACCAGAAAACTTGTTAAGAAATAAGAATGACACCATCTCACCACAGGGTTGTCAATGGCATTTCATAGGAAGAATAAAGCTCCATGGCCCATGCGTCGTTTTCATACAGGATTATACTAGATTAAGAATATCAAATTTATAGATGTCGAAGCTAAAGCCATAGTGAAGTTTGATCTAGGTACAAAAAAAATCAATCTCTATTATTTGAGATGAGTTTGCAAGGACCACTGTGTGACAATCTACTACAGTTATATTAGTAGGGAATTTCATTAGCGAGAGGAGGAACCTTGGAAGAAATGTTATAATTCCTCTAGACCCCATGAATAGATCAATATAGTTGGGACTTCATAGGCTACTCCATAGATGACAAAAGTTCCAGAAGAAACAACTATAGAAGTCGACAACCTAGTACAAGATAAGGGAAAGAGGAAGGCTACTGACACTGCGGAGAAGAAAAAAATTTGGAAGATGGAAGCATAACCTATTGTTTCAAAAAAAACTTTGGAAATAGAAGCAAAGAGGAGGCAGAGGCTAAAAAGAGAAAAGCAGAGGAAGAGGGAGAGGTAAAGCTTGGAGGAATAAGTTCTGAAAGCGTATAAAGCATAATAATATCTAAGGGGAGAATTTGATGTAAGGATAATATAATAGGAGGAGAAGGAAAAGCAGGAATAAGAATGAAGGAAATGTGTCATAGCGGAAGAAACAATACCCATATAGGTTTAAGAGAAGGTACATAATCAACCAGTAGCAGAGGGAGTGAGAGAACAGAGGCAGGATTAGGAGCTTGCTCAACAGATTTAGGAGTTGGATCTAGAGTCAGAAGATGAAGATGTTGACCTGATGCCTAGTGCACCATAGGTCACTGCTCAGACTCCACCAACTCCAGCTGCAAATCCATCCCTGAGCGAGAAAGGGTGGATATTTTTCCTTGATGATGATATGATGATAGATGTGTGCAATATTTCATTTAATTAAATCCAAAATAATAATTCACAAGTTTGAAGAAATCACTTCCCGAATGATCATGAATCACCTACATTTTTGAGAGAAATGGTGATAGTGGCAGACACCGGCAATAATCCAAATTTTATTTCTGAATCCAACTTGGCCTTCAAAGTTGTAGTGAAATATAAGACTCGATATTTGATTGCTAAGAATAAATAGTTCGTACAACATCTAAATATTTCTCAACAAGATATTGAACATCTTCGCATAACATCGCAAAATGAACCTTCCACATTGGTCTACTTGGAGAATATGATAGAAATGATACTTTCTAAAGTATCCACACTTGGAGAAACTATGTCAGACCTCTATGATGAGATTGTGGCCATACATAAAGTAGTTGTACCCTTACATCACTTGTAATGAAAGAGCAGAGAGTTTGTCAAGATCCTTAGGAATTTGCAAGCTATTATCATTGTCCTACATGATTAGACAATGCGATACAAAGAATAACTGCTTACCTTCTTGAGGAAGATGAAGTCGTGTGCAGAGATAGAGAAAGCAAGAGTTTAGATGTTTATCCAGAACAATAAGCAGCTTGTCTCTTTCATTGGAAATATTCAGGCCTCCTATCTACGAATATATAACAGTCTGGATTTCATGGTGAGAACCCATAGGATCTTATCTATTGGGACACTCACGGAAACTAAATGAAAATGTAAATTCAGATAGGAGATCGATCATTTTTTGGAGCAATTGAAGCAGATTCCCTCCAAGGAGGACTTAGATCTGAATAGAAAGAACATGCAAACCTACAACGGTGGTCCTGTTCAGATCATAACAATGTTGCTTTTCATTGAGAAAGAGTTTCATACTGGTTCCAAGACATTGTACCCATATGTTATGGATGCAAGAGTTCGCTTCCAGCCTAACACTTTCACATATTTTTGGGAGACCGTCGAACAATATCCAGCTTGGAATCAAAATGTGATCGAGAAGCATGAAGTCAAAGTTTCCTAGCTAGAGTTCACCAAAACTCAAGAATCATATTATTTTGTCTTTTCAGGGTGTTAAGTTGTCTCTACCCTACTTTGCCTTATATGGGTACGAGTGTAAAATATAATATTATTTATAATTATTCTAATAAATGTGAAATTCAAAGTGTCCTTGTTGGAATGTGAAGAGTCATATCTAATGTAACGAGTTATTTTGTAAGAAGTTAAAGAGTCATGAGGGGAGTCTAAGAGTCATAAAGGGGGTATGCCAAGATTCAAATCCCTTATCTATATATATATATATATATATATATATATATATATATATATATATATATATATATATATATATATATATATCCTCGCAGCTCATAGAAGAGGCTTTTGGGAGGCAAGCTTTTGGCTAGGATTAATCTTAGGAAGATCTTGGGAATTTTGTGTGAGCCTTGGCTTCTCCGTAGCATAGAGGGAGTATACTTATTTGGAGGAGTAGGTGTTGTATACTTCATGTTCCACTATTGGGGCAAGTGGCTTGTCAAATTTTGTATGTATGATTGGAACTATCAGTTTTAATAAAACTCAGAGCGGAAACACATTCATGCATATGTTGTGGATATAGTATGGATAATCTTGTTGTATTGGAAATATATTTTATTTAACTTACACATATGATTATGAAATATTTAGTTTGGATTTTTACAAATCTTGTTGGATGTATGTTGATGTCTTAAACTGTCACCTTAACTTGTGGACTATTCCTCTTTTTAGTTCATGTGATGTCATTTGACTTGAGTGTTCCTTATAAGATGTGTACAAAGACAAGCTTCCAAGGGGAGCACTTAATTTTCCCTTCATGTGATAGAACCTTCATGCATCGCACTTGAATCTCCACCGGGTGACATAATTTTTCTCACCAAAGACACCATGCACCACTCTATGTGTTTTTCAAACCACGACATATCATCAACACTCCACTATTTCGATTCCTACTCCAAATGATGTGATTTTTGGTTGGGACTTCCTATCTCGGAGATCCCCTTAATGTTGGCAGGTCTAGCACCATCAACATTTCTGGTGCTAGAAGGAGGGCCAGATGACAAACTAAGCCCTTGAAGTTTGTTTTGAATTCTTGCACTCATTTAATGACTATTTCCACAATCATAATCCCGTAAAGTTTTTCGAGAGACATAAAACTACAAGTTCCATTGAATATCATTGATGACTTGTCACCTTTTAAATTTTATGGTGAGGGTGAAACAAAATTACTTGAGAATATTGATCATTTTCTTCAATTTTGCACAAAGAACATCCCCTTGAGGATGTTTATTGTTGGTTGTTCATTCTCACATTCGAAGGGCACGTGAGGCAATGGTGTCACACATTTACCAATGGCTCCATACACTCTTTCAAAGATATTTTCATAGGAATATTTCATGCCTTTGAAATGTATGATAATAAATGTTTGTTTAAAAAAAAAATTAGAATTGTGAAAATCACCCAATGAATCATTGCATCATTTTTACAGTCATCTTATGCATATTTTTTTTGAATTTCCAAAAGATGAAATTGATTGTGATTTATTGTCTGGAATATTTCAATATCTTTTTCACATTTCAGAATATTCGCACGAGTTGTAATATTTCAAACTACTCCCAGTCTTCCTTGGTGTTATAGCTTCTAAATCTGTGACAGACAAGGTTTATGTTCCATATGACCCTCTATTCTCTTCTCATAAAACAACTCTAGCTTTGTAGATTGAGGTGGGAGATATTTAGAATTAATTCATTGATATACCATCATCTACTCCTACCCCACATGCTCAAAATTGCAATGCAGGTTTGGAATATGAGCCTTCTGATTATGATCAAGTGTTATCTCCTTGTCCTCCATCCTTTTGTTCCTTTGATCCTCCAGATTATGAGTTTTTTCATTCAATTATTTCAAATATATTTCTTTTGATGTTCATGAGGATCAAGAGTTGGATGGATTTGGTGTTGATCATCCAACTTGCGATATCATTTACGATGTGTATGTGTGGGAGCCCATTGTTGAACAAGAGTCTCTGATGGAAAATCACTTTCTTCCTTCAACACCTTTCTCGCATCATCCCGAAATTTTCCATGATTTTGTCACTTCTGTTTTTTCTTGTGATAATTTAGTTTCTAATCATGTTAATACGTATGATCATTCACAGAACATGTGGGATGTTACTTTTTCATCCAGATATGGAGAGGGCCAATATTTCACCCTTGATATTCCCAATATCTCGTCTCACCTTTTTGAAAACATAGAGGGTGAAATTTCTCACTTTTAATCTCCCCCTCTTTACGATTCATCAGATTATGAGAATACCTTAAAAAATTTTCTTGAACTTTCTTATCATGGTTGTCATGACCTTTTCATTGATTCAGTTGGTCACAATCCTGAAACTTTCACTGTTTATTTTTTGAAGCCACTGATATTTGATGATCTACGTTCGAATGAGTTGGAGCTTCCTCAAGTTGTTGAGGAACTTTAGCCAAAGCTTATGGTTATTTCAGGGTCTCATATCCTTGAGGTCAGTTTCACATCTGATTGGAAGAGTGTTGAATACCTTGAGTCTCCTCACCACTCTATTGCACATATTGAAGATTAATTTTTTTTACAATTTTCACATCCTTAATCTACATTACACTATCTTATTTCTCAGTCACTAGAGGAGTCATACGTAGAGAGCATTGTGGAAAAACAAAAATTTTCCTTCTTTCTTTATGTTTTCTCGCCTTTATTGTTTTACAGTTTGTGTTTGTAATTCTTTGACTCGCAGTGTGTCACAACACTAGGACATAACCACATAATGTATTTCATGTGCTTTTCGTCTTTACTTTTATTTTTGTTCATTAAAAATTTGGAATTTATGGTTTTCATGGTTCTATATTTCTTGTTTATTTTTATTGTCATATATATTTCATAACTTGCATTCCCTCACCTTCATAGGCCAACCAATGCATTGTGGCTACATTGGAAATATCACTTCCCATGATTTTGGCTTCTGCCCTATTTAGGTTAGGAGTTGGAGTAGTGTTTTTCTTTTTGTTATTGTTTTCTTTGATTTTATTTTCGTTCATTTTTTTCATCCCGATTCTTTCATTTTCTTTTTTTTCATCTATAGGTTAGTTTCTGCATGAGACTATGTTTCACTTATGAGGTAAGAATGGTGAAATCCAAGAGGAAATTATACTAATACCAATGTTTGGTTTGTTGTTTATTCCCTCTCTTTTCATGAATCTTTCATTCTTTTAAGGTCATGATACTCTGATGGAAAATACGTTCCTTGTTGAAGGAAATAGCAGTGAAATCACGATGTTTGGATTTTAACTAGTACCACCTACTCTAATCATTTTTTTTCTTTTTCGATTAATCCTTATCAAAGTAGTCAAGTAGAGTAAAGAGGGGAGGAAAACCTTAGAAAACATGCCAGAGGTGTATATATATATCCCTCTCTGAAAGAACAACCTATTCTTCTCTGAACGTTTCAGGAAGCCTCTTCAACCCCATGAAATAATTAAGTGACTATGCATAGTTCTTTGGAAAAAAAAAAAACTAAAAAATATTAAAGGGTGAAAGAAGTGAGAGGCTTCATGTGCAGATATATGAAGAAAGAAACTTTGTCAGGGTACTATCTGAGCTCGCTGGAAGTAGAGAAATATTTGTGTTCCCAAAGTGACTCATTCGGGGTCTTTTCCAGCCTACTAGCATCGAAGAAACACCAGAGATGAAAATAAAGCTCTGAAAATGTCTTTCACTTGTGCACTTATATATTACTCATCCCCATTTGAAACAAATTAGTTTGACTTGGATTGGCTAGTGTGTCAATGATGAAGAGCATGGATGGGACTATGTATTTAACTCAAACTCAATGAGGAAGTTGTGGTGATAAATTAATTGAAAAATACTTCTGGAAGGGTGAGACCAATTTTACATGAGACAAGATTCATTCACAGAGCTTGAGTTCTACTAGTTTTTCACTCATGTTGTAGAGACAAAAACCACCCTTCAAAATTTTTCCTTTGATTAGATTTTGGAGCCTAACCTTCTTTTCATAAGAACTTATCTTACAACATTATCATGTAGTCATGCTTTGATTGATACCTTTCCTTTATATGTGTTTTGTTCACTCTATTTTCACTTAGCTCATATTTATAATTCATAAGTTAACGTACTGACTTAGTCTTACACAACAGTTCTGATCTTACCTCCAAAAATTGAACAATCAATGAGGGAAATATTTTTCTTGATGTCTGGAATTTCACAATCATTATTGGAAGTTATACTTGAGATCATGGATTGTGCATTCATGGAAGTAATCTCAGCGCTGAGCCTAGAAACTATGTAATCCATCATTGGGCTTAGAAATTGCACAATTCACTAAGCTACAAAGTTGTCCAGTTCCTAGAATTATGCAACCTTTCCTAGTGATGTGCGCAGAAATTATTTCCTGAAAAATAAGAAAAGATGAAAAAATAAAAAATCATCCCTAAAATATAGGGATCTATTTTTGGTAACCCAAAAGAGGCACACATGCTATTTCTTAAAGTTTCTCCATTTGTCACTTTTTCCTTTGTTTTAGGCATGCATGTCATAAACCCCAATTTACTAACATATATTTAATCAATGCCCCTAAAGCTCATTTTCACACTCTATTTTGGAGCTCTAGCATTACTGAAGAGATCAAGGAACCTTGACTGCATTCATTGTTTCTTTTCTGGGTGAGTTTCACATTTATCACTTTTTGTCATTTTTTTGTTGCTTTTTTCCACTTGGATTGCGGGAATCCTAATTTTATTATTTATTTGCATGCATGTTGGTGTTTCAGATTGCTTTAGCTTGTAGAATTGTTGTTTCAAGTTATTGTTTGTGTTAGTATGAAATTTCTTGGAAGGTGTACCAAAAATATCCCACTTAATGCATAGGTGGCCAGTGACCCTAACAATAATTGTGGTAGCTTATACTTCATATTTGCAACAAATATGTGAGAAAAACCTTCAGAAAAGTAGATGTATGCAATCTAAAATAATGCACAAAAAAAAAATTATATGATATAATAACCCAATTATGGAAAAACTTTGAAAGAATGAATCTTTTATTAATTGCACCTAGCGAAGGAGATTTCCTAAGGGTCGTAAATACCCCTAAGTGGGATAGTTCCTTTGTTTTCCTTGTCACTTATGTATTCTAATCTTCCTTTCTTAATCCACAAAAACCCGAAAAATGTGTAGAACTCTCGTGGGGGCTCAAAAGTATGAGATGATAATGGTGATGATGATAATGATCATTGTGAGAATTGAATGAAAAATCCTATTTTTTATAGAAAAGTAATGGGTTGAACTCGAAAATGGAGAATAATAATATATTATTGACCAAAATCTAGATTTCACCACTTGGAATACTTTATTATATTTTTGGAGAGGGAAAAGATATTTAAAATGGTCAAACACCTTTATTTAGAAATAATTAACAAATAAAATGAATTATTAATTCTTTTGCAAATAATAAGAAAAGTGTGAAATGAAATAATTATTAAATAATGATTTAACAATTATTCCAAGGATGGAGTTAAGGAAAAACAAATAAATAGTGATTTTTTCAAATATTCCTAGGTGATTTACTCAAATGTGACAAGGAATAATTATCAAACAACGATTTTAATAATTATTACTAGAGAAAAATAAATAAATAATGGTTTATTTAATTATTCTCATGGATTTTAATTGAAAATAACTTAATAAATGTGGTTTATTAATTTAGTTTTTATAGTGAAAGTTATTTTACCATGGTAAAATTAGACCTACATGGTGTATTTTGATCCACCTAGTTAGAAATGCCTCGGTGATGATTTTTTAGTGAGAAGAGTTTTCCTTTCACAATTATCGCATCGTTTTCTTCATTTTTTCACCGATGGTCATTGTTGTAGCGACTCTCCTCACTGATTTGGTATTATTCCCATTCATTCAATATCTACATTCATTTTTTCATGTTTCATTCACACTTACTCAAATATGCACTCAAGCCAACACCATCTCTCAGATATGCTCATTTTTCACACTTCCCTTGGGAAAATTTTCAATTCCCTTGGCCATTTTTACCTTTGCCTAGCTGGGAACTATGAAATATTAAGGCTCAGGCTGATAACTTGGCCTATGGGACTACGTAGTGTGTAGTAATGTTTTTTCCAACTACACATTGCACATTTCCAGGGCTCAGTTACATCCCTGGCCAATGAGACTGCATAATGCACAGTCTCTCTGACACCATTGCTGAGTATGAACTGTGCATTGTGCAGTCTCATACCTCAATCTTTGAACCTGACTGATAGGAATACATAGTGCACAGTTCCCATAGGAAGCCAACCCCTCTTTCTAGTTAAAATTCTGTAATACTTCCCATTAGATGCTTGGTTTGTTGCTTGAACATGCCTTGAAAGTTTGTTTTTGTAATACTGATGTTTTCTTACATTGAGCGTATTTTATATCCCACAAGTACAAAAATTGTTCAACACCTCTCCAGTAGTCACTATTACCATGGAACACAAGATAGGTGCTTCAAAAGAAACCATTGAAATAAACATTGGGGAAGCAGTTGAGCAAGCTTTGGTTAAATTTCCATTATATGTGGAAACTCAACTGTTTGTAGAAAAGGAATCCAAACTGATATGGTAACAAATGAAATATTCTTTTGCAAAGGAATTTGGGGAAGATTTAGAGGACTAATAGGTTTATCTCAGCACCCGTTATTCATCCCTATACATGGTTGCATGTAGGTATCCAATCTTCCCATGTGAAAATATGATCAACTGGGTTGTCTCATACACTGATGATAAAATTGTGACACTAAGCAACACCAGCGAACAAAATCTTACTACATTTCTAGTGGAATATTTTCAGCAGATGTATCTTCTTCCCAAGCCAGTGAAGATCATGGACTCATTATTCTATGCCACACATAGCTATTCGAGCACAAAGGATATATTCAGAATTTGGGTGAAGGAGACGTCGATATTTAGACAAACACCCACTTGAACATACAAGAAAAAGTCACTCAGGAAGGCCTACCAGCTCTTGGTCATATTATCTTACAGAATTTATAGCCAACCGAGCACATAAATGTTTCTAAGGGGTGGGATAAATTTTTAACAAACCTATTGAAAATTTGATGTAATAAAATTTAATAAAGGAAAAATGATAACCATGGTTGATGGTACACTTATTCCAAGCTAAATGTTGGGAAAAACATGCCAGTATGTGTTCATTTCAGTTATTATGTCTAAAGGAAATTGGAAAAGGAAATGGAAAAGGATTTCGAAAGAGAAAGAGGAATTATTGGCATTTATTTCTGAAAATAATGGAAAATGGGAGAAAATGAAGGTGAAAGGTCACAGCTTGCATGTGAGGAGGAAAATGCAGAAAATAGAGGCTTCATTGATAAAAAGGCTTTTGAGGATCAGTTGAAAAGATCTTGGCTTGAGATTTTGGTCAGTTCAATTTTGGAGCTCTCTCATTATTATCTCTCTCTCCAACACTCTTAGACACTAAGAGTTTTCTTGGAGCACTTTGGCATGGATCAAGAAAAGAAAAGAAGGCAAGAGGGAGGAAGGTGCAAGCAAGCAAGAGAAAGATAAAGAAACTACAACATGATTAGTTGTCATTATCTATTTTCATGTGTGATTTGTCTGCTATATTTGGCATGCATGATATTTCATGTGGTTCTTTGTTGTCATGGCATGGTTTTTTCCAGGTTTGACATTGTTTTCAGCCTAGCCTTTCCATTTCCAGATAGCCATGGCATGATGGGGTTCTCATGTTCTGGTTGAGCGGATTTCCAGATGGATAAGAATCTTAGTGAGGTGGAAAAAAGGAAAAATTCATGGCCTAGTGATCCCTAAACCAAAATCTGGGTTATGATAAATCCACTAGCCTAGTGACCCCTAAACCAGAATATGGGCTACGATAAATGTAGGTATTGTGTGCCTTGGTGGACCTAGGAATCCTTGATTGGTGAATGGATGGATATACATTAAATCCTAGAGGTGGATTCTCTCTCTGAGGCCTACTATTCTCTAGATGGGATATACGGTAAATCCTAGAGAGTGGGTCTCGATGTAGGGCCTAGTGATCCCTAAATCTGACTGATGATTGCAGTAGAGCCTAAGATACTAGGAGACAATAAAATTCCTCATGGTGTAGGTGTAGAAATCTGTTATCATCCATGCTTATTTGGTTATTTTTGGTTGGTTATGAGTACCATGCCCATGCTTGAAATATGGCACGGGGGTGATCAGATGAAGAGATATTCGGCTTAATCAATCTATGGTTGCATGGAACGTGGCAGCCCCATCCCCGACTGCTTTTTACATTCACTAATAAGAAATTAATTCATTGTCATCTTACGTGTAAATGTACTGGTTATATTTGGGTTATATGGCTAGTGTATCCTTGATATTTTTTTTGTTATTGTTCTAGTTATAAGAGTGTATTCTGAGAGTGATGATGTATGACTCTCCTCTTGTTTTTATTTATAAATGAAAAAATAATGTATCTATGACGTAATAGATGATAATGCAGATAATGATGTAAGGTAGTAATGCTTCTTAGCATTTCTCGGATAATTATTAGACCCATATGCTCAGATCGGTTGTTTAAACATATAAGATACATATTTTTAACATGTTTGATGAAATGCTTGTCATGGCTAGTAGGGGTCCAATTAAGACTTTGTCAATGTTTTTCAAAATGTATCATTATTCCATTTTTATAAATCATTTCTAAGCTTGTCATTGAGTTCTAGGTAGCGACCTCGTCTTTGGGCTTGAAAAAGTGGCTCCAATCTTGAGGACACTGGCATGGGTCCAAGGAAAAAATTTCGTGGATGCATGCATGCCCATGTTGTGGGAGCATCCATATCCTCCCAGATGCACCATTTCCGATATCAAGGGAGCGACCAGGAATTTTATGGTCTAAAATCCCAATGGGAACTAGGGGATGGTTACCTGAGTGGCCAAGATGGATCCTAGGAGTTATATTTCTAATGTATAAGGTCTATGTGATGTGTTTCCATCGATTTCACTTCCTTAAGGTCACCTAGGCAGTTGATTCAGATCATAATAGCATCTCATCATATTTTTAACCTGGTTGGCTGGTTACTTAGGTAGATGTGGGTGGAGGGTGTTACATAGTGGTATCAGAGCATGGTTCACCCCTTCGATTGGATGGATGGAATGTGTTTTTCGTGCATACATGTTAGTTGCATATGTGTTATGTATGTTTGTGGACTATGTGTTTGTTGTGTATGCATGGTGGTGGTCATTGTTGCAGTTGTTTTTGAATGTGATCATCTTCAGTGCACGTTAGTTATGCATTTGTTATCGATTTTAGTGTCTATATGTTGTTATGCATGGAATTTCATGGTTAATTTTTTTTCCATGAGGTGATTGTAGGAATTTTAGGTCATAAGGATGTTTTTTATATGTTATTATGTTGATTTGTTGGCTAGGATAGAGCAGGAGATGAAGATCATCAAAATGAAGTTGCAGCACCAGACTTTGGGGCAAGAGCTGATCATCATATAGGTATTGCATGTTTGGCCTATAGGTAAATTAGTTAATGGATAGTTATAATCATTAGGGTTACGTACATGTTTTTTATTCTATTATTGTTGTGTTTACATGTACGATAGATTCTGGTGAATTAGTTTGGTCATATGCACATGTGTCGAATAGTCATGAAATATAGTAACTTGTTGCTATATGAATTGTTGTAGTTTGATGAATATGCTATATGTTGTTGATAAGTATCACTATATATTAACTTGTTTATTTTTAGAGGATATTTAGCTTGAGGATTATGTTATATGTTGTTTATGAGTATGTTATATGTTAACTTGTTTTTGTTATATGTTAGTTAGCTTGATGATTAAGGTTATTGTATTGATATCTTGTTGTTATATGTATCGTGTTGATCTCGAGTGGTCTATGAATATGGTTATGGTTAAAATATTTAGGTATGAGCCAACATATTTGTGATAATTTGTTGTAATAATTTGGACTGATTGTGTAGATGTGTTTGTTATGCATGAATGACAATTGTTTATGGATTTATGAGGTGAACTTGTTAGCTAGTTACCATTATGGATATCATGACCTTAATTATGATTGAGTTGATATATTTTGAATTTATATCATGCTAATTAGATTTATTATGAAGACAAGATAGCCTCCCCTAAGATACATTAAGGTGGATTACATGTGCGTTCAGTTACAAGGAAACGTGTTTGGCACAACAAGGTAATATAACTAGTATATTGTTATATTTATGCAGTGATAGTTATGTGGTTATGGAAGTATGATGCAGGGGATTTCATTGCAAAAGAATGCCATGAAGTCTTGAAGAATATTCGTGTTGATATTTACTTTGGAAGAACTAGGAACCATGGCGATTGAGTCATGGTGGTTTTTGTTAGTCTTGTGCTTTTGGTCTTTTGTGGTTGTTGCACTTGATTTGTGACTTTGGTTATGTCTAGTTTATGGCCATACCACTTTTCTTGCAGTGTCGTATTGTTATTTTTTTCATGGTTTTCATATTGGTTGTTTCTTATTCTTTCCTTTTTTTGAGAGTCTTGGGAATTTTTTGGGAAAGAGGAAATTTGATAGCACTCAAGGAGCATTTTGTTGTACCCAATAGGTAATATAAGGCCCAAATGAAGCTTGGTGCATGAGTAAAGTGTAGCGGAAGGAAAGCATATGATATTCAATTGTATTGGTGGGGTTCATTGGGATAAATGTGAAATGTAATAGAAGTAATGAGAAAGGTAATCAGTGAAGATTAATTAAAGGGATTTGATGCATTAGATGCATTGGCTAAGTTGATAATTGTGGTTCTCAACTTGGTGCATGTTGTACATAGATAAAGGAAGTTATCTTAACCTTGAAATTATGTTATCTGGAAATTATGTTTTCAGCATAATTATGATAATGTCTATATATGTATACATGAATGTATTTATTTCTCTTTCTAACAGGATCATTAGTGAATTGTGTTGATGTTTATATATGTATATATGTATGTATGTACGTAGTTGTCTAACAGGGTCGTCAGAAATCAAGATTATTTTATGCTAATGATATGTATGTAAAGAATAAAACCATATGGTATTATGTAGTATTATATAGGGATCCATATATTTGTATGATAAATTTATTGTAGTAGAGTAGAACATGTGGAGCCATAAGAAGAATTCTAGACGAAAAGTGGAGTATGAATAATAAATCAACATTTGTAGATTGAATAACAAGTGAAAGTGTCTATAATACATCTTGTACAAGGATTGAAATGAAAGGACGGAAATGAAACATAAAACATGGAGAAATATAGTAGATAACATAATAATATAGTGAAATCCTAACTTATATTGATAAATAAAATAACCTAATAGTGGACAAGACAAACTGGCCAAAACGTTGGTATCTATATTTGAAGGAAAAGAGATGGTGGCTCCACGAAATTACAAAATATATTACAAGAGGTAAAAATAATGATTGTTTTAACATAAATAATGAACCATAGATATATAAAAACCTAATCTTAGAAGATGAATCACCAAAAGGTTTGGAGGACTATTGGGCCTTGTTTTTTATCTCTTTTTGCTTAAGAAATACATTTTATTTTGCTACATTATCCATCCATTTACCATCATATTCACCTCACATAGACCTAAAGATGCATATACAGGTATTTAATTTATGTTTTTCAATTATTAGATGTTTTTTTGAAAATTGAAATTTAAGTGCAATTTTGGACAGCCGCAGAAATTCCCGTAATAGCATAATGGTTTGCATATATGCAGGACACTTGGGCTCGAGATGGATATGTTTCTAGAAATCTCGGGAACTAGGAGTAGTATTACACCTGTTGGTACAGTCAGATTGTGCTTTAATAGGCTCAGTCAAAGGCGGTAAAACAGGACCAATCTTTATGGAGGATCCCTAGAAACTAGGTCAACACTCTTATTTTATGGGATTTTCCAGATTATGATGGATATGATAGATGGATTCAACTTGATATGATAGGATATAGATATTTATGATTACTTGAGACATTTTAGATCAGTTTTTTTGATATTTCATCTATTTAGGCCTCACACTTTGAAAGCTTTGACATATGGAAACTTGTATGACTTATTATTATTATTTTTGAGACTGAAGACATAATAGAAGATCTGTTCTACCATATTTTGATGCTGCTACATGATGATTGATTTCTTGAAGTATTGAGTAGCTGATTTTACTTTCAGTGCGCAAGGTAAGGGTGGAAGGGCCCCCACACCGAGCTAAGTGCACTTCTTAGTTTTCATAGCTGTAATTTGTGAACTAGTTTACTTAGATTTATTATTTCCTGCTTCCATGATTTTGCAATAGTGTTAATGATGTATGCAACCAGTAAGTAAGGACAGCCGAGATCTCTAAAGTTAGAGCCTCTTGATTATTATTCCATATATCTTAACCTATTGTTTAATATTAGATTTCATGCTTTCATGTTTTCACAATGGTATTAACGATGTATGCATGCAACTAGTAATTAAGGAAAACCGAGATCTCTAAGCATGGAGCCTCTTGATTATTATTCCATATACCTTGATCCATTGTTTAGAGGTTATATTTCCTTCTTTTATGATATCACAATAGTGTTAGTGATGTATGCAACCAGTAATTAAGGACAACCGGGATCTCTAAAGTTATAGCCTCTTGATTATTATTCCATATATCTTCACCTATTGTTTAGTATTAGATTTCCTGCTTTCATGTTTTCACAATGGTATTAATGATGTAATGCAACCAGTAATTAAGTACAACCGAGATCTATAAGCTTAGAGCCTCTTGATTATTTTTCCATATATCTTAATCCATTATTTAGAAATTAATTAAATTAGTTTTTATATTTGTAATATGCATTTCACTAACCATCAACAAGTTTATCTTCTAAATTTTACTGTGATTGAAATCGATATACTTTGGGGAAGCTTCTAAGTTCACCAACCCGGATTGATATTAAATACTTGCGTTAATTTGCAACAGTAAATTGACCCAACATTTTGGCGCCATTGCTGGGGAAGCATATTTCCAAAACGGTCAAAATAGGAAGAAAAAAAATTAAAACACAAAAACAACATAAAATCACCAAAAACAACAAAAACATAGTTTTCATTTTAAGTAATGTTTTATTATGCCTAGAGATAGAGATAAAAAAGGTATATTTGTGAAACGAAACCCCCCAAAAACATATTCATCCATAGGATTAACAACACCAATTGCTGGAAAACCTACTGTAGAAGAGTTAGAGGAGAAACAGAGATCGGGACAGAGATTAACTTTAGTTGAAAGAAAAAATTTGTTATCTTATGAGGTAAAGAAAAAGAAATCACCTAAAGAACCTCCTTCTTTTTGGAAACAAAAAGAAATACCAAAGCCAACTGTCGAACAATCTGTCCTTGAGAAAATTTTAGTACAAAATCAACCTATTGAAACACTACAAATCTATGAACATGAAATGGCTGAAGAGGGAGAAGGATCAACTAGAATAAACATGACTCCTGAAAAAAATTAGAGTATGAAAGACAACAAAGGGAACGATGAAGACAAAGAGAAGAAGAAAGAAGAATTGAAGTGGAAAGAAAGGTTGAAGAAGATAGAACATAAGCACATCGGAAAATAGGGGAAGAAGCAAGAGGAGAAAACCAAACTCAAAGAACACAAGAAAATGAACAAGAAGATAATAATGATAAGGAGACTACTTTTGGCTTTCCTATTTTAGATGCAAGAGCAATACTAGGGGAAGAAATAAAAATGAAAAATGTTGCACCATCTGTATTGCCAAATTTCTATGGAATGTCAACAGAATATCCTAATGCATTTATGTTTGAGTTTGATATCTTGTGTAGAACATATGGATATACTGATGATACACACAAACTTTGACTTTTTCCTACTACTTTAAAAGCTGCAGCCTTAAAATGGTTTATGGGATTAGGAGAACACACTATAGCTTCTTGGGAAGACATGAAGAAAACATTTCTTAAAAAGTATCAAGCTTACTGCAGGGCTACAGACTCGAAAGAAGACATTTTCAGAATGTCCCAATAGGAAGATGAAAGTTTGGAAGAGTATTTGGAGAGATTCCTGTATAACTTGCAAAAATCTAAACATCATTCTCTTAGTCAAGATACTATCCGCACTATTTTTCTAAAGGGAATTAGAGATGAACATTTATACTTTCTTAATGTAATGGGAAAAGGAGATATTTCTAATTTACCATTTGAAGAAATTTGTGAATTATGTCAAAAATACTCTAGAGGAAGAGCTAAGAGTGGAAAAAGAGATATTTCATCAAAAGCTTCTAAATCTGCAACAAGTGCAGTAACAAGAGCAGAGATAGGAAGCCTGTTAGAAAATTTTAAAACAGATCTCAAGCACTTTAGGTACACAAGTAGATGTTTTAAAAGCTAAGAAGAGGAAAGAAGAGCAAGATGAAGACTTAGCAATTTTATGTCCAAAGTGTATACAAAAACATCCACTCAAAGAATGTCCTTTGCAAAATATACAAGTATGTGGACTATGCACAGAAAATCATACAACAGAGAAATGTCCAAAGTTAAAAGAATTTCAAGGGGAGGAAGTACAATGAGTAGATTACCTCTACTATATGGCACCAATAATACCTTGGCAGCCAATAATTCCTCAACAGTTCCCTCAACAAAACTTTCAATATCCTCAAAACATATGGAATACACCAATGCCATTGTAGGCTTGGCCACCACAACAATATCAAAACCAACCTTCACAAGGTTGGAGGGGATATGGTTATAGAAACCAACCACCGTAGCAAATGTATAACTAGCAATATCAATATCAATAGCCATATCCTCCACAATCATTCCCTCAATATCAACAATTCCAACAACAACAACCCATGCCATATCCAACTCAAAATCCACCAATGCTAACTCAACCGCAGCAACTTCAACTGCCAACTAACCAACAACCTCCTAGACCAACACAATTGCCAGCTCATCCAGTAGCTAATCCAAGCAATAAGGTGGATAGACCAGCATATCATGTGGAAGAGGCAACATATTATCCTACATATTCAATTCTTCCTATAGAGGATGTCCACCTAAGGTCTGGGAAGGTATTATAAAATTATTCTCCTCCAATAATTGAAGAAAAAAATGAATAATCCCAACCAAAAAAACAAATTCAAAAAGGTAAGACTATCATGAAACAAACTCCACCATATCTGGAGAGACTTATACAACAGAACATTCCAATATCTCTCCCTAAATTTAGTATTCTGGATTAATTGAAAAACATGTATGTTAAAATTCCTTTATTGCAAGAAATTAAAGACATTCTTATATATGCAAAAACAATAAAGGAATTATGCATAAAAAAATCTGGTAGAAGAAAGAAGGATCCACCAACAGTCCAGGTAATTGGAATTCTATCAACTCTCATGTCTAAGAATACGGCTATTGAAAAATATGTTGATCCAGGAATTCCTATGGTTACTATTTCGATTAACAAATTTTTGCAGTACCAAACACTTTAATAGATTTGGGAGCAGCTATCAATGTTATGACAACGGAGACTATGAAACAATTGAATCTGAACAACATTAGACCTACTACTACAGTCTTAGAACTTGCAGATCATTGGGTCCCTATATTACTAGTCTAGTCCCTTATTGTTACTAGTGTAACCCCCTTATTGCTATTATTGTACCTTTGTAACCCCCATTTTGTTATTATTATGCCCTTAAATTATTATTGTTAGGCCGGCTAGGATTACATTGTGGCCCACTAGGATTACATTATTGCCACATGGACTCCTATATATAGAAAGGAGTTTTTGTAAATTGTATCATCCAAGAATTATTCATTTATGTAATCTATTAGAGGTTTCCCCCTTGAAGTGGCTTATTTATAAGGCATTGATATCTATTTTCTTCTATTTTTGGAGCTGGTTACACAACATTTGGTATCAGAGCTTTGGATTCTAGGGTTTCGCTGCTGCAAACAGGTCATCGTGGAATTTTCGCTATAATTTTTTTTCTACGAAGTTTCAGAAGCTGAACTTTTTAGGGTGCGAAGCCAAAATCCCAAGGAAGATCGTCTAAAAATTTTAGAGCTTGGTTCACGATATTTTCAGAGATATGATCTATGGAATTTAGGTCTTGTTTCAGGCTCCTAAATAGGTTATCGTGGAATTTTCGCTATAAATTTGTTTTTACGAAGTCTCAGAAGCTAAAATTCATAGGGTACGAAGATAAAATCTTGAGGAACATCATCAAAAAATTTCAGATCTTGTTTCACAATATTTTTGGAGATATGATTTGTGGAAGGTAGTGCTTTTTCAGGCTCCTGAATTTCATCTCAAAGAGGTGATCGTGGGAAAATATTCATAACTCTCTCTTTGAGCATCGGATTGGAGTGCTGTAAAAATTGGTCACTAGTACACGGACTGTAGTTTCTTGGATATAAATTTCAGAGCCGAAGGATGAAACAGTGACACGTGTCAAGTCGTACAAGTTTGCTGTACTGAATTAGTCCATAATTAGGTCATTGTGAGAGATTGGACACAACTTTGTCTTGGAGAATCAAAATCAAGTAAGACCTGTGGCATTCGAAAGATAATTCAGAGGGCTACATCAGTACTGATATTCAAATATTGAAGTGCTTCAATTACAAAGATAATCCAATTTCAATATCGAGCTCCTTAAAAGCAAGAAAAAGGTGTGTATTTTTTTTGCGAATTGCATAAGTCTTGTTTGAAGAATCAATTTGAATTGATTCCAAGGGCATATTGTAGAATAGATATCAGTATTGGGTTCTAAAATATGCCCCATAAAAATAATTCGACACCCATTAAGCCTTCAGAAGGCTCTACTATGACTCATGAAGATGAGGAATAGCAACATGATCTATCAAAATTACAAGAGAAAGTGCAACAAATTTCACTCTCGCAAAGAGCAACAAAAAATGAAATGAAAGTTTTGAAGAAATGCGTGGAAGCTAAGATGGATGGCATGGAAGCTGGCATGGAAGCTAAGATGGATGACATGAAAGACAACATGGAAAACATGAAGAATGATCTAAAAGCAGACATCGAAGGTTTGACAAAGTTGATACAAGAAATGTTTCCTAATGGTGAAAATATAGTAGAAGAACCTCATGATGAGAACAAAATAAATGTCAATCATGATTTCACAAACTCTAATGTTGGCAGCAAGAACCACCATATTCCAAAAATGGATATGAGGATGTTTGATGGAAAGGATCCTGTAACATGGATACTATAGATGGAGCAATATTTTGATCTCCATAACGTGAAAAACACACAAAAGGTATGCATTGCAACTTTACATTTAGAAAAAAATACATTTGTATGATATTGATGGCTTTGCTCCCGTAAAAAAATTGTCACTTGGTCAATTTTTACGGAGGAAATGATAGCACATTATGAGGATACAAAGAGCAACACATTCTTTAGTCAATTGATAAATCTCAAACAAAAGGGTTTAGTGGGGAAGCACATTGAGGACCTCCAAAAAATGAATATAAGGGTAACTGATATTCTAGAGGAACACAGGATCGATCTCTTCATAGGCACTCTAAAGGATAAAATCCAACCTGAAGTTCGCGTTTTGGAACCTGATTGATTGGAGAAGGCATTCAGGTTGGCAAGAAAAATTGAATGTAAAATTATGGTGACAACGAAGCCTACCACTCCTAAAACTCTCAAGATAGAAGGAAATATCAAGAAGAAAAAGGTAATAGTGTTGATTGATTCAGGTAGCACCCATAATTTTATTCATTGTAAGGTAGCCAAGGAATTAAATTGTTTCCTATACCCAGCACCAGAATGTCAAGTGACGGTTGCAAATGGAGGAACTATAAATTGCTCTGGAAAATGCCATAATATCAAGCTAACCATGGGGGAATATGTATTGACTATTCCAATGCTTTCCATTCCTATTGGAGGTGCTGATGTTGTACTAGGAGTACAATGGTTACAATCTTTGGGGACGGTAGCTTTTAATTTTCAAGAACTTTTCTTGAAATTTTTTTCACAAGGAAAGGAAGTCGAATTAAGGGGTATTGCGGGGAAGCCAGGAAGGATAATAAGCTCTAATGTCATGACAAAGCTTCTAAAGAAAGAACAGCGAGGCGTAATTGCACAATTATGCTCACTAGAAGTTTCAACATCAAAATCATCTATTTCTGCAGATCTCCAACAAGTCTTGGACAATCATTCCAAGGTGTTTGAAACTCCCAAAGGACTCCCACCTATTCGTGATCATGATCATGCTATTCATTTGATTCCATGAAGTTTTCCTCCAAACATCAGGCCTTATAGATATCCTTACTTCCAAAAGAGCGAAATTGAACGTATGATTGCAGAAATGTTAGAGGCGGGTATAATCCAACCTAGTCAAAGTTCTTTCTCTGCTCCTGTAGTATTGGTACACAAGAAGGATGGATCATGGCGAATGTGTCCGGATTATAGGGAGCTCAATAAGCTCACCATTAAAGATATATTTCCCATTCCTGTGATTGATGAATTATTGGATGAATTACATGGAGAAATTTATTTTACCAAGTTGGATCTTCGTTCAGGATATCATCAAATTAGAATGAAGACTGAAGATATTCCGGAAACAACATTTCGAACTCATGAGGGTCATTATGAATTTTTGGTCATGCCTTTTGGCCTTACCAATGCACCTTCTAGATTTCAAGGGTTGATGAATTCCATTTTCAAACCCTTCCTTAGAAAATTTGTGCTAGTATTTTTTGATGATATACTAATCTACAGCAGGTCTTGGAAGGATCATGTTGAACGTGTTGACAGGGTGCTCAAACTATTGCAGGAGAAACAATTATATGCAAAAACATCCAAATGTTTCTTTGGAGTACAAGAGGTGGAATATCTGGGTCATATTTTATCTCACGAGGGTGTTAAAGTAGACCCTAACAAAATTAAAGCCATTAGGAATGGAAAGTCCCCACAACCATAAAGCAGTTGCGAGGATTTCTCAGGTTAACAGGGTATTATCGCAAGTTTGTTAAGAATTATGGGAGAATAGCAGCACCTCTAACAACATTATTGAAGAAAGATGCATTTTCATGGACTCCTGAAGCAAATAAGGCCTTTGAACATCTTAAAGAGGCAATGTGCCTAGCACCGGTCTTAGCTACGCCAGACTTCACAAAAACCTTTATTGTGGAATGTGATGCCTCAGGAAATGGAATTGGTGCTATTTTAATGTAGGAAGGAAGACCCATTGCTTTTGAAAGTCGTCCAATCAAAGGAAAGTATTTACAAAAACCTATTTATGAGAAGGAAATGTTAGCAATACTGCATGCACTAAAGAAATGGCGAACTTACCTAATGGGAAGACACTTCAAGGTAAAATCTGATCATGATAGTCTTAAACACTTTTTGGAACAAAGACTATCTTCAGAAGAGCAGCAAAAATGGGTCACAAAGATGTTGGGTTATGACTTTGAAATAATCTACAAAAAAGGAAAGCTTGATGTTGTTGCAGATGCACTCTCAAGAAAGAATGAAGAGGTGGAAGCATTGCTTTGTGCCATTTCTATTATCCAACCAGATTGGATAACTGAAGCAAGAGATGAATGGAAGAAGGACAAAGATGTATGGACACTCAGTCAAAAGTTGCAGCAAGATCCTAGTACATCTGATACATTTAGTTGGAAAAATGATTCCTTATGGTACAAATATCGCCTATATCTTTGTAAGAATTTCCAACTAAAACAAAAGATTATTCTGGAATTGCACACTTCTCCTTTAGGAGGACACTCAGGATTTTTAAAAACTTACCACAGGGTGAAGAAAGATTTTTTTTGGGATGGCCTTAAATCTGATATTCAAAATTTTGTGGCGGAATGTTTGGTTTGCCAGCAGAATAAAGTTGAGACAATTAAGACCCCGGGACATCTACAACCTTTATCCATTCCAAGTCAACATTGGGAGGAGATTTCAATGGATTTTATCATGGTTTACCTAATTCTGAAGGAAAGAGTGTCATCATGGTGGTAGTTGATAGACTTACCAAGTATGCACACTTTTGTGCATTATCTCATCCATTCAAAGCAATTACAGTTGCTACTACATTTATGGACATAATTCAAAAGCTACATGGAAGCCCAAGGGTTATTGTGAGTGATAGAGATCCCGTTTTTACTGGAAATTTTTGGACGGAGTTATTTTCTTGTTTGGGTACTCAGTTAGCTCATATCTCATCTTATCATCCTCAATCTGATGGTCAAATTGAGATAGTAAATAAATGTTTGGAAGTACATCTTCATTGTTTTGTATCTAATAAACAAACACAATGGGTCAAGTGTTTACCTCTCGCTGAATGGTGGTATAACACTTCCTTCCATACTGCAGCAAAAATGACCCCATTTATGGAACTTTATGGATATCATCCACCACCCATCACATCATATTTAAGGGAAAATTCGCAGGTTCAAGTAGTGGAAGATCACGTCGAGCATCAGCAGGAAGTTCTCAAACTCTTAAAGGATAACTTGAATTTGGCACAAAATCAAATGAAACAATAGGCATATCAACATCAGAGCGAGAGAAGTTTTGATGTAGGAGATTGGGTACTTTTACGGCTACAACCATACAAAAAAATGTCCCTCGAGCAAGCTAAGAAGGATAATAAATTATTTCCAAAGTACTATGTTCCTTACAAGGTGTTGCAAAAGATTGGTACTATGGCATGCAAATTGGATCTTCCTACTTCTTCGCGAGTGCATCCAGTTTTCCATGTTTCATGCTTAAAGAAGGTTATAGGTGAAAATATTCCAGTTCAAACAATATTTCCAGAACTTGATGAGGAAGGAAAAATCATTTTGGAACTTGAAGCGGTCACAGAAACAAGAACTCGATAGCTACAGAATCGATCAATTTCAGAGTATATCATCAAGTGGAAGAACTTATCCACTCAAGATTCTACATGGGAGGATGAGAAGTTTATACAGAAGCACCCAGAGCTACTCAAGCATTGAGGACAACACTTTTTTGGAGGAGAGGGGCATGTTAGGTCCCTATATTACTAGTATATTCCCTTATTGTTATTAGTGTAACCCCCTTATTGTTATTATTGTACCTTTGTAACCCCCATTTTTTTATTATTGTGCCCTTAAATTATTATTGTTAGGTCAGCTAGCATTACATTGTGGCCCACTAGGATTAAATTATGGCCACATGGACTGCTATATATAGAAAGGAGGTTTTATAAGTTGTATCATCCAAGAATTGTTCATTTATGTAATGTATTGGAGGTTGCCCCTCGAAGTGTCTTATTTCTAAGGCATTTATATCTCTTTTCTTCTATTTTTGGAGCTATTTACACAACACAAACATATCTAAAGTTGTTCCAAAATGTATACTAGAGGATATCATTGTCTCACTGGATTCTTGGGAATATCCCGTATACTTTTTGATTTTGCAGCCAAAAACAAACCTGGGAGGGCATCCCTTAATTTTAGGCTGACCCTGGTTGGCCACCGCAGATGCTTACATTGGATGCAGATCAGGAAGCATGATTATTGCAAATGGTGATGAATGGAAGCATGCCACATTATATCCTCCTGCTCAATCTCCTTCTATATTTACATTACTTGAATAAGATGAACAACAAACATTTAAACCTGTTCTTAGTCTTAATCAAGTTTATAATTTTAGAGAGGACGAAGAAAATGAGGACATTAGATCTATTCATATCAGAACCAAATATTTTAGAGCAGCTTAGAGTGACTCAATATGAAGCTGCTAGTTATCTTCTAAATGAATGTTTTCAGGAAAATTGCACAGTAAAATCATTGCAAAATACATTTGAAAGCATTTTTCCTGTAAATTCAATTACCAACTCAAATAGAAATATCATTGAAATTATTCCTCAAATACATTTTAATATTGGTAACAATTTCTAATCATCACAAGAGGAAAAGCTAGTAACATTATTGCAAAAATATTCAAAAGATTTTGCTTGGGGTTATAAAGACATGCCCAGAATTCATCCAAAAACATTCATCCATCACATTTCTATTGATAATGAAATCAAACCTGTTAGGAAACTAGAAAGATGAATGAATCCCATGATGAAAGAAATAGTGAAAGAATAATTATAGAGACTATTACAAGTTGGATTTATCTATCCTATTTCAGATAGTGAATGGGTCTCACCCTTAGTTGTGGTGCCTAAGAAAAATGGGAAATGAAGAATTTGTGTTGATGACATAGAGCTTAACAAAGCTACATTAAAATATCATTTTCCCTTACCATTTATTGATCAAGTGTTATATTCATTAGCTGGAAAGAAATTTTTCTCCTTTCTGGATGGGTTTAGTGGATCTAATCAAATAAAAATAGCATTAGAAGATCAAGATAAGATAACATTCACATGCCCTTGGGGAACATATCCATACAATATATTACCCTTCAGTTTATGTAATGCACCTGCTACCTTTCAAAGAGTAGTTCTTGCTATTTTTTTTGACTTGATTCATGAATGTGTGGAAGTTTACATGGATGATTTTACCATGTATGGTACAACATATGATGATTGTTTAAATAATATTGAAAAAGTATTAAAAACATGCATTGAGACAAACCTATCACTTAGTAATGAATTTTTTTTATGATGTTAACTAAGGGGATAGTGTTGGGACACCATGTTTCTTCTTTGGGAATTAAGGTGGACCTGGAAAAAAATCAAGTCATTGTGGATTTAACACCACCTACAACACAAAAAGAGGTTCTAAGTTTCTTGGGTTATGCAGGCTATTATAAGAGATTTATTCAAAATTTCAGTAAAATATCTTTACCATTATTCAAGTTACTTTCAAAAGATGTAGAATTCCAATGGACTAATAAATTTCAATATGCATTTGAAAAATTAGAACACAATTTATCAATTGCACCAATTATTCGAGGACCCAATTGGTATTTTCCATTTCACATTTCACCTGATGCATCTGATATAGATATTGGAGCATCGCTTGGAGAAAAAGAGAATCAATTCAATTACAATATATATTTCATCAGTAAAAACTTAACAATAGCATAATTGAATTATATTGTTGTTGGGTGTGTGTTATATTCTTTCCATGACTAGCCCCACGTGTTGTACATTGTGCCGAGCGCAACAAGGGGGGTCACAAGGGGGGCGGCAACCCCCCCTATCAGGGTTCGGGGCAGTGCCCTCGCGAAATTTTGTTTGTTGTGTGGACCCACTCATAAGCGGACCCACCCATGTTTTGTGCATAAGTTTGCACATGGTTTTTTGGGGTACGATGGTTTTCGACCCCTGGTATTTTGTAGATCTGGTCAAGGGAGCTACGATTATGTTCTAATCCAGGGTTAATGGTTTGGGGTTTATGTATGCTTTGGCATGTATATATATATGTGTTGTAACACTAAAAGGAATATAATGAAAAATCAAGTTGGTCATCCCGATTTGGGATCCAGGGGAAAATCTCTGTGTTTATCTATTTTATGTTTTATGCTCTCGCTATTGTTTATTTTCTGTTATAATATTCGTGTGTAGATAATTTCTGTTCAGGGTTAAAACCTACATTTGGTATCAGAGCTATTTTGGCCTCAAGGGGACGCCTTCGCTACTGATGGTTTTTTGCTCGGGCCTGAGGTAGACCCTGTTCAATGGGAGATCCACGGGATCGATTCTTGGGGTGAAAGAAGATGGTGAGAGGCGGAAAGATAGAGATCAAGAAAGTTAATGGTCAGAGTTTTGAGTTGTGGAAGCTCAAGATGGAGGATCTGCTGGTGGATAAAGATCAGTGGATCGCGGTAGATCCAGGTACTAAAACAATGGAAATGTCAGATGAATACTGGAAGAAACTGGATCAGAAGGCTAAGATCACAATACGGTTGTGTGTCTTAGATTCATTATTGTTGAATGTATCTGTGGAAGGTACAACAAAGAGTTTGTGGGAAAAACTTGGGACTTTGTACCAATCTAAGTCTCCGGTGAATAAGTTGTTCCTGTGGAAAAAGCTGTATAACCTGAGGATGAAGGATGGAGACTCGGTGACAGAGCATCTGAACGCCTTCAATACTGTGGTAAGTCAGTTTTCATCTATTGATATTAAAATCTCAGATGAAGATAAGTGAATTATTTTTTTGTGTTCTCTACTAGACTCGTGGGATAGTCTAGTTATTTCAATAGGTAGCAATACAACTACCTTGAATTTTGATGACATTGTCTCAGCCTTGATGTCGGAGGAAATGAGACAGAGAAATATGGAGGGTCAAAATGGAGATGCCTTATCTGTACGAGGAAGGTCCCAAAACAGAAACAAGAATAAGGTTTCGAGTGGGAGATCTAAATCTAGAGGGAGATCTAAATCTCCTAGAAAGTTTGTAAAGGTATGCTGGAAATGTGGAAAGGAAGGGCACTACAAAAAGGAGTACATATCTAAAGCTCCTGAGAAAGGAAAGGGATTTGATGATGCTCCTTCTCTAGAGGAAAAAAACACCTCGGATGAAGGTGGGGATGTGTATTTGGCTTCTTCTTCAAATACACGTGTAGATCGTGAGTCATGGTTGATTGACTCAGGTGCATCCTTTCACTTCACTCCCCATCGGGAGTGGTTCTCCGAGTATGCAAAATATGATGGTGGTGATGTCTTCCTAGGTGATGGCCAGAATTGTCGGACGTGGAAAGGTCAAGCTGAAGCTGCAAGGTGGAAGGATTAAAACACTTCTTGGTGTTCTGCATATTCCTACATTTGCCAAAAATCTGATTTCTGTAAGCAAGATGGATGATGCAGGTGTAAAAACAGTGCTCGAGAAAGATGCCTGCAAGATGGTTCGAGAGCACTGGTATTAATGTGGGGAGTTCAGACTGGAACTCTGTACAAGCTAAAAGGTAGCACTATTATTGACGGGTGTAACAGTTATGTGGTTCCTGAAAGTGGAGTGGAAAGCCTAACTGTCTCTGGGGAAAAGACCATGCTATGGCATCAAAGGCTTGGACATATTGGAGAGAAGGGCCTTTAGATACTACATAGAAATAGTATGGTAGAAGGTATTTCTAATTTCTCTCTGGATTTTGATTTCTGTGAACATGGTGTATATGGGAAGCAGAATTGGGTGACTTTTCCTTCTGATGCTAAGAGGGCGAACAATATATTAGAACTTGTGCACAGTGATGTGTTTGGACCTTTGTTAGTTCCATCACTGGGAAATTCTGTGTATTACGTTTCATTCATAGATGACTTCTCAAGGAATACATGGATATATTTCTTGAGGAATAAATCTGAAGTATTTGACAAATTTAAAGAATTTAAGGCTCTGGTGGAAAACCAAACAGAGAAGAATATAAAGGCGCCGAGGACAGATAATGGCGGGGAGTTCTGAAAGAAGGAATTTGAAGAGTTCTGTAAGAAGTGTGGCATAGCACGACAAAAGAATACTCCATACAAACCTCAGCAAAATGGAGTTGCAGAACGAATGAACATAACACTAATGGAAAAGGCAAGAAGCATGCTCAGTGGTATTGGGTTAGGACAAGAATTCTAGGCAGAGGCAATGGAGACTGCATGTTACTTAGTTAACAGATCACCTTCATCAACGTTCGATGATAAGACTCCACATGAGGTATGGACTGGTAAGAAACCCTCTCTTTCACATCTAAGGGTATTTGGATGTGATGCATATGTACATGTTCCAAAGGAGAAAAGGACCAAGTTGGATAATAAATCTGAAAGGTGCATCTTTATTGGGTATAAGGATGGTTTAAAGGGTTACAAACTATGGAACCCAAAAACAAGGAAGGTTGTGTACAACCAAGATGTGGTGTTTAGAGAGGTGAAAGATGTTGTTACACATGAAGTCCTACCAAAGGAACCTGAGAAGATAGAGTTTAAGCTAAAGGAGGATGAATCAGACTCTACAACAGAAGAAGATTCAGAAGAGGAAGAGCCACAAACCACAACTTTGAGAAGATCGGTTCGGGAAAGAAGGAAACCAGAAAGGTATAGTCCATCTATTTTTTGTTCAGGTTTTCCCTTAACTATAACTGATGATGATCCCAGAACTATCATGGAGGCAGTAGATTCAGAGGATGGAAAACTCTGGAAGGAGGCCATGGTTGATGAAATGGAATCCTTACACAAAAATGAGGCATGGGATCTGGTGGAGTTGCCGGCTGGAAGGAAGCCCATCGGGAGAAAATGGGTGTTTAAGAAGAAGATGAATGTAGAAGGTAAGGTGGAGAAATACAAAGCTCGCTTGGTAGCCAAAGGTTATTCCCAGGTGTTGGGAATTTATTTTGGTGATATTTTTTCTCCTGTTGCCAAAGTTACTTCTATTAGATTACTTTTATCTGTTGCTGCTGCATTTGATTTTGAGATAGAAAAGATGGATGTGAAGACAAAATTTCTTCACGGGGATCTAGAAGAGGATATCTACATGAAGCAACCTGAAGGCTTTATGGTGAAGGGTAAGAAAGAACTAGTATGCAGGTTGAAGAAGTCTCTGTATGGGTTAAAAAATTCACCAATGATTTGGTATCAAAAATTTGATACCTATATACGGAGACTTGGCTTCAACAAAAGCAAGGAGGATCACTGTGTTTATTTTAAATTAATTGGTGACTGTGTTATTTATTTGGTCTTGTATGTGGATGATATGTTGTTGATTGGAAATTACAAAGAAATTATCCAAGATTTGAAGACCCAACTATTCTCCAAATTCGACACGAAGGATCTTGTTGCTGAAAACTATATTTTGGGCATGGAAATTAAGAGAGATCGGGCAAAGAGGAAGTATGTCGAGACTATATTGCAGAGGAAGTATGTCGAGACTATATTTCAGAGGTTCAATATGCAGGATAGTAAACCGATGAGTGTTCCTATTCCTGTAGATGCAAAGTTCTCTACTGAACAATGTCCCAAGACACAAGAAGGAGAGGAGGATATGTCTCGTCTTCCATATGAAAGTGCAGTGGGTAGCCTGATGTATGAAATGGTCTGTACTCGACCAGACATTGCACATGCAGTGGGAGTATTGAGTAGGTTTATGTCAAACCCAAGGAAGGAGAATTGGACAGCAGTGAAGCAGGTTTTCAGATATTTACGTGGCACTAGTGATTATGGCTTGTGCTACCAAGGAAGACCAGGATTAGAAAGAATGTTGGAAATTCATGGTTTTGTTGATGCAGACTGGGCTGGAGATCTAGACCAAAGAAGATCTACAAGTGGGTATGTGTTTAGCCTATTTGGAGGTGCAGTCAATTGGATGAGTAAAAGACAGTTTGTAGTGGTGCTTTCAACTATAGAGGCAGAGTACATAGCAGCCAGTCATGCAAGCAAGGAAGAATTTTGGTTGCAGAGATTGTGTTCAAGTATGGGGTTGGTACAGCAAGCTATAATGATAGACTGTGACAGCCAAAGTGCAATTTTCTTGGCTAAGAACCCTGCTTATCATTCAAAGACAAAGCACAATGATGTTCAATATCACTTTGTTAGAGATGTGGTTGAGGCTAAAAGGGTGTTGTTGGTAAAGGTGGACACTTTGAAGAATTTTGCAGATGCATTGACGAAGTCTATAAGAACTTAGAAGTTCTCTTGCTGTAGAGAAACAATGGGTGTTGAAGAATAGTCCAAATGACTAAGATCTCCTGTGGCCCCCTGTGGAAAGAAAACATCAAGTGGGAGAATGTTGGGTGTGTGTTATATTCTTTCCATGACTAGCCCCATGTGTTGTACATTGCATTGGGTGCAGCAGGGGGGTCGCAGGGGGGGCGACCGCCCCCCGGCGAAATTTTTTTTGGTGTGCGGACCCACTCATAGGCAGACCCACCCATGTTTTGTGCATGTGTTTTCACATGGCTTTTTGGGGTACGATGGTTTTTAGCCCCTGGTATTTTGTAGATTCGGTCAAGGGAACTACGGTTATGTTCTAATCTAGGGTTAATGGATCAGGGTTTATGTATGCTCCGACATATATATATATATATATATATATATATGTGTGTGTGTGTTGTAACACTAAAAGGAATATAATGAAAAATCAAGCTGGTCGTCTCGATTTGGGATCCGGGGGAAAATATCTGTGTTTATCTGTTTTATGTTTTATGCTCTCGCTATTGTTTATTTTCTATTATAAGATTCGTGTGCAGATAATTTTTGTTCAGGGTTAAAACCTACAACTGTGATAGACAAAGAAATGTTAGCTATTGTACATGCAATAAATAAATTTCGAAATAATATAATATGTTATAAATTTTATATTCATACAGATCATTCTGCTATAAAATACTCAATGAAAAGATCCATTACAAATAGCAGAATAACTCGATGGTTGTTATTGATGGAAGAGTTTAATATTATTGTACAAGATCGACGAGGGAAAGAAAACCAAGTTGCTGACTTTTTGTCAAGATTAAATTTACCTGGTGATCCTAATTCGGTATCAGACAATATTCCAAATGAACATTTATTTGCTATAAATATAAAAACCCCTTGGTTTGCAGATATAGCTAATTATTTATCATCTGATATCTTACCATATAATTATAAAAGTAAAAAAAAATGAAGAATAATTAGAGATAGCTCCATATATAGCTGGATCAATGGAGATCTATTTTACACTAGTCTTGATTTAATTATTAGAAAATGTGCAAGGGAGGATGAAATAACTCAAATTTTGAAAGATTTTCATGATGAACCCTGTGGTGGCCATTTTGTAGAAAAAAGGATGGCATACAAAGTGTTGAAGCTTGGCTACTATTGGCCATCCATATTCAAGGACTCCAGAAATTATGTTAAAAGGTGTGACAGCTGCCAAAGAATTGGTAAACCAGTGGCATCAGATCAAATGCCATTAAATCCACAAGTACTTATTGAACCATTTGAAGAGTGGGCTTTAGATTTCATAGGACCAATCAATCCTCCATATAATGGAAATAAATACATACTTGTATGTACATATTATGTGACTAAATGGGTGGAGGCCAAGGCAGTAGTACGTGAAACAGAGGAAATAGTTACGTCTTTTTTATATGAAGAAATAGTTTTCAGGTATGGATTTCGTAGACAAATAGTGACTGACCAAGGTGCACAATTTACATCAAAATTTTTTCATGAAATTACAATGAATTTCCAAATCAAACACAGAAAATCCACTCCATATCATCCTCAAGTGAATGGACAAGTGGAGTCTACAAAAAAAGTTCTAGAAAGTATTATAACAAAAAAAATGAAAATGAACAGAAAAGATTGGTTAGATAAATTGAAAGATGCATTATGGGCATATAGAATCACTTGGAAAAATACTACATCTTTCAGTCTTGCATATCAGTTAGTATATGGGAAAGAAGTTCTATTACCAACTGAGTTTCAAATACAAACATACAAGCTAGTAGCTGAGTTAGGGATGGAATTGTTACAAGCACAACAAGAAAGGATCATGGAGTTAAACAAACAGATGAGATTCGACAACAAGCAGTTGAACATACTACTCTAGTACAAGAACAACGAATTAAATGGCATGATCGATTTATCAAAAATAAAGTCTTTAAGAAAGGAGATTGGACACTCTTATTTGAGTCCAAATTCAAATATTTCAAAGTCAAATTTACAACACATTGGCTTGGGCCATATGAGATTGAAGAAATATTCGATGATGGAGTGGTCAAGATAAAAAAATTAATGAATCATCTTTATCATTTGTGGTAAATGGACATAGGCTAAAAATTTATCATAAGCCTATAAACAAAGAATATTTTTTGAGAAAAAATTCCATGGATTCTGATTTGGAAATATTGAGATAGCATAGTAATATGTTTTCAAAAACTCCAGTAGACGATCCATAATAATAATAATAATAATATAAAAAATTAATAATAATAATAATAAATAAATAAATAAAAATCTTGGTTGTGAAAATCCAGGAAACTGGCACAAGACAAACTCAAATTTCTATTGGAAAACCAACTTGTGTGGACAATTTGAATTCCATTTTTGTTTTCTGCTTACTTTACTTACACTTTTGTAGTTTTACCCACCTAATTTTTCAGAATTGAGGACAAGTCAGAATATCAATTTGGGGGAAGGTGTGAAATAATAAAAAAAAACTATGAAAATAGTTTTGAGTAGTAGAATTGAATAATATGAACTACAATCATGAAGGGACCTGGTACATCATTTGACTTATGAAGAATGGGACCTGAATGCAACAAAAGAAATACTAAATTATGGAACATAATTGTGAAATTACGCCAGAAAGGGGACCTAAAAATTTCAAATATGTCAGTAGGGACCTAAATATTGTTATGGAAGTTCACGAGAAAGGGACCTGAAACATTTAACATATTAGAAGGGACTTGAGAATATCATAGCAGATGTCAAAGAATAAACTTGTATAAAAGGGACTTGAACAATAATTCAAAATAAAAACAGATGTATACCAAGTCAAAAAGAGCCATCGTAAAAAAAATACACAATGACGATCATCATCAAACGTCAACAAGGCAGTATATTTGTACAGTAAGTAAACTTTTTTCTCTTAAATTTTCATATTTTTCAGAAATAGTCTAGAATTGATGAACTAATTTAACTACTAGTTAATGCATCTTTTAGCTACATTACATTACATTTCATCACTAATATTACCCACATTTGATATTCCTTACCCATATTTTATAACCTTCTTCATATCATTTAACCATATCCATATATTACTATTTGAAATATTTCATATCACTACCATATCATTTAACACTAACCCTATATTACCATTTGAAATATTTCATATCACTACCCATATCCTACCCTATCTATTTCTTAATAAAAATAATGATAAACAAGAGATCACAAGTTGAACCCATAAGAAGAATTTTGACAGACCTAAAAAAACCATGAAACAAAGGTTAGCATTCTCCATAAGGGAATAATTTTAAAAACTTAACTATTGCATTAGTCAATTTAAAAAAAAAAAAAAGGTTCAATACTAAAGTTTAAAAGTATATGGCGCAAATGAAAATGAAATAGTGAGCACAATTATGTAAGTATATGAAAAATGGAAACACAATACAAAGTAATGAATGCAATGGTAACCTACGAATGCAATGGTAATAAGCGATATGCATATATATGATGGCATGCATGTAATGCAAAACAAATCATGATGTAATATGAATACATGCAAAGTATGGGAATTATGACGCATAAGAGGTATGAGAAATGCAAAGCATGGATGCAAAGGTTAATGATGGAGAACGATAACATTCAGGCTTAATGATGGAGCACGATAACATTGCAGGTAGATAGATTTACATACCATGAGTATGAAATGTGAATGCAGTGCAGAAGGACAGGTACGACAGTCAAAGAGAGGAACGTACATGGAGGGTCAAAGAGTTATTGAATGGATAGGAAATTCAAAAACAGAACACTGTGTAAAACAAAACAAAATCATTTCTGTCTCTGCTAAAAACCATTTCTGCTTTGTTGTAAGCCATTTTCGCTACTGTAGGAAGCCATTTCGGCCGTTTTTAAACTCAGAGAATAGTACCAGAGAAAGGTTGTCATCATCATCGCCATTGGAAGGCTCGGTGAGGAAAAAGGAGTGTGTATTCAAGCACGTCCTGGTGTACGTGACCACTGTGAAAAATGCAAAGTAAAGATAAGTTGTGAAGGCCGAGAGGTGAAAATGCAGAAGGAGAAGCAAAATATATAGTGAGAAAGGGAAAATCAGAGTGATAAGAAGTATTCGCGACTAGAATTCCAGATAAATTAATGGTGCCATCCAACAGAAATTGGAATTCTTTAAAGTGAGGTAAGATCTAATTGTTTTAATGAATTTCAAGATTGTATCAATCAGTCAAGCTCTGAGTTAAATAGGGAGTGAATTTATTTTGATATGCAAGTCTGTCATGTAGCAAATTCCACATTCAAACGATTTAATAACGTGTTGACAAGTTTTAAAAATTCTCTGCCATTAGTCAATCACGAATTTTATTATGAATGAGTTTCTAAAAGAGAAGATTTTAATGGATTTGTTATGGATTTAAAAACTCCATTTCAACTGAGGAAGACCACAAAATTAGAGAGAATTCATAAAGAAGCAAGTGCATAGAAGAAGGTAAGGTCGACACATCCTCCTCTATAGTGTTTTAATTCAATAAAAAAATAGAGAAGTGGAACTACAATTCGAATGCATAAGAAAATTGTTAGTTTAGTTATAGGTTTGTTTTAAAAACACACTCAGTCTAAAAATATAGAACACAACATAAAAAGAATGTGAAGAATAGATAAATGTGTTTTTGACAGAAGATAGAATTGAGGAGAAATGGAGTAAGACAGTTTACAATAAATTTTTGATGCAAATGATTGAAGTTTCTTTTGGTAAATGTACAGTGAATTTGGATGCAGTGTCTTGGAAAATTTTTGTATGAAATAAGGAGTGAAAAACTACTATGTATAAAAAAATTTCAATTTTTTGTACATAGTTCAATTCATGTGCAAAACAGAGGATGTTTTTAAGAGAATACCTTCCAATTATTTGCAAAATAGAGATTGATTTTTAAAGAGAATTAATAGAAGGTGTAACATTAGAAACATAAATTATGTTTTCTTGTAACATTTCCTAGAAAATTCTTTTTGTTTAATTACAGTAAGAGTACATTCTTCAAAAGAAAAGAGAAAGAGAATTGGTTGGTCGTCAAAAACAGTGAACCAGAAAGGTAAGCCTACTACCACAGGTATACTCAGTGTTTAATTTTTATTTGCGAAATGAAATTAATGACAAGGGATGGTCACATTAAATGGTTTTCAGAACAAATGAACTCCAGAGTAGAGTCAAAGGATTTTCAAATAGAACACTAGAGTAGGGAGACTGTGGAGAAACTTTATCAGTCAGGGTTGATAGAGTTTTTACGAAAATTCAGAGTCCATAATGAGAGAGTGACAAAATAATTTGTAAATAACTTTACACAGAATGAAACCATGGTGGGAAATATGCACATCTCTTTAAGTCCTTTATATATATCTAAAGCATTACATTTATCATTTTCAGGAGAGTTATATCATAAAGGTTTTCATTTTAGAGATAAAAGGTGGACACTCTTCCTAAATAAAAATAGGAAAGGCTCCTTTGACAGGTCAAAAGATATTATGAGGGAATGGTTTAATGAACCATGGGCTGAATTGGTGCTAATAATTTAGAAATATTTCACTTGTGATACCAGATTCAGTGTAGTACATCTTTACCATGTAAGGATACTACAACACATCAAGGGATACATAAGGATAAATTTTCCATATTTCTTCTACAAGAGTTTGATGAAAATTATAGAAAGCATTAAATACGAAGCCAAACCAAAATAAGTTCAATTCATTCACCAAGGACTCATTAAAATTCTTGTAGATCATCAATTGAAGATTAACGAGATATTTTGGGAGGATTTCCTAGCATAAAATGGGTTTGTGGAACAAATTGTGGAAAACAAAACTAAACCCATAGAAGAAACAATAAATATCATGCATACATATCTTTATCCATCTACAATATCAAAGAAACAATAGGGAGAAATGGTATTAGAAAAAGAAACATATTTTGTGACTATTCCTAGCAGGCAAAAGTGAAAACATTCAGTAGAACCAGAGGTCCAAATATTGGAAACTTCTCCTATTAGAAAATAGGCCACTGAAATTCTTGGAAGATTGGAAGAAAAAGTTAATGAGGATGATTTAGATAAAGATTCATTCTTTGAGAACAATGAAGTAGAAGCTATTTCAGTTTCTAAAGATTCAAAAGGGGAAGAACAAAATATTTTCAGAGTTAAAGAGCTTACTGACAGCTTAGAAATAAGTAGGATCATGGAAAGACACTTGAAAGAAGAAAACGAAAATTACAAAATAACCAATGAAAAATTGATAAAAGAGAATGAGAAGATTAGTGAAGAGATGGAGAAAATGAAAAACAAAAACAATCTTCTTTACACATAGGCTTTCAAGTGGCTTCAAGAGTAAAACTCCTTGAAAGCTAAGTATGAGAAGCAGAAAGTAAAAACTTCCATATATAAAGAAGAACAGGGTAAGGACATGGATTTATTTTTCACACAGCACAGCATGAGGTTACAGGATCATGGATAGGATCAACATCAGGACTCCAAAGGTCAAAGAGGAAACAACAAACATGACGACATGCTTGATCTTCAGTTTGGGGGAGATGTTGGGCCTTGTTTTTTATCTCTTTTTGCCTAAGAAATACATTGTATTTTTATACATTATCCATCCATTTACCATTATATTCACCTCACATAGAACAAAATATGCATATACAGGTATTTAATTTATGTTTTTCAATTATTATATGTTTTTGTGAAAATTGAAATTTAAGTGCAATTTTGGACAACAGCAGAAATTCCCGTAATAGCATGATGGTTTGCATATGTGCACGACACTTGGGCTCGAGTTGGATATGTTTATACAAAGCTTGGGAACTAGGAGTAAGAATACACCTATTGGTACAATAAGATTGAGCTTTAATAGGCTTAGTCAAAGGCGGTCAAATAGGACCAGTCTTTATGGAGGATCCCTAGAAACTAGCTCAACACTCTTATTTTATGGGGTTTTTCGAGATTATGATGGACATGATAGACGTATTCGACTTGGTATGATAGGATATAGATATGTATGATTATTTGAGACATTTTAGATCATTTTGTTAGATATTTCATCTATTTAAGCCTCACACTTTGAAGGCATTGACATTGGAACTTGTATGACTTATTATTATAATCTTTGAGACTTGAATACATAATAGAAGATATCTTCTACCATATTTTGATGTTGCTACATGCTGATTGATTTCTTGAAGTCTTGAGTAGCTAAGTTTACTTTCAGTACGCAAGGCAAGGGTGGAAGGGCCCCAACACGAAGCTAACTGCACTTCTTAGTTTTCATAGCTGTAATTTGTGAACTAGTTTACTTAGATTTATTATTTCCTGCTTTCATGATTTCACAATAGTGTTAATGATATAATGCAACTAGTAATTAAGGACAACCAGGATCTCTAAACATAGAGCCTCTTGACTATTATTCCATATATCTTAACGTATTGTTTAGTATTAGATTTCCTGCTTTCATTTTTTCACATTGGTATTAACGATGTATGCAACCAGTAATTAAGGACAACCCGGATCTCTAAATATAGAGCCTCTTGATTATTATTCCATATATCTTAATCCATTGTTTAGAAGTTAAATTTCCTACTTTCATGACTTCTCAATAGTGTTAACGATGTATGCAACCAATAATTAAGGACAATCGGGATCTCTAAATATAGAGCCTCTTGATTATTATTCCATATATCTTAACCTATTGTTTAGTATTAGATTTCCTATTTTCGTGTTTTCACAATGGTATTAACGATGTAATGCAACTAGTAATTAAGGACAACCAGGATCTCTAAACGTAGATCCTCTTGATTATTATTCCATATATCTTAATCCATTGTTTAGAAATTAATTAAGTTAGTTTTTATATTTGTAATATGCATTTCACTAACCATCAATAAATTTATCTTCTAAATTTGACTATGATTGAAACCCATATACTTTGGGGATGCTTCTAAGTTCACCAACCTAGATTGATATTAAATACTTACGTTAATTTGCAATAGTAAATTGACTCAACAAGGACCTAAGGTGGTTAGTTGGTACATTTACTTCCATGGATGCAAATTTTGCATATAATGTCTGTTTGGGGCACACAAAAGTCCATTGGAAATAACGATTTAAGGTTTAAAATTTTTGGCTAGGGCTAGGGGATTCCATTGTAACCTTTACCCCCATTTAATATCCAAAAATCATCATTTAGAGCCTAAAAGTTAACCTAGAAGTTTAGGACCCAAAAGCACAAAAAAAATTTTCCAAGAAGATAAATAACCATTGAGTTCTTGGAAGATTTGGGTGGCCACTAATATCCTCTGGGATTAGTACTCCCACCATAAAAATAAATTCTTTCCATTATGTTGAGTTCACTCATCATATGGGGAAACATCAACTGAATTTAGCTTGTGGTGAGCCACTTTCCATTGTGGAGTAACTGTCATGGCTTAACAACATGATAGAGTTGTATGTTATACTAGCAATATATTTTTTTTTGGTTTCCATGCTTCAATCCATTATTTCCTTCAATGTAGTAAGGATTGAGTTATGGGGGGGGTGGGATTTCTCAACCATTTCTTAGGTGTCAAAAACAGGCGGAAAATATGGTTGAATGAAATCCAGACTAGATATTAGGTGTATTCCAAGGAAAGGGGGATTACTTAATTTAAAAAAAAAAAATCACCCACAACATTTATGATTGTATGAGTCCCATAACTGAGTGGTTTGATATTCATATGGGGGAATGTGAGTTATTATTTCTATAAATTCAAGCAATCCTTATCACCAACTTGAAACTCGTGTGGAACCTAATGTTAGTCAAGTCGCTACTTGTACTTTCGACTTGATTTCTATAGGATATCATGAACTTGTTGTTGGAGGTTTTATATACATTCCACAATTTTTGTTGCTATATTTTCGTAATCTTGAGAATGGTAGGAATGTATTGCTAAAAATGCAAAGGAAATCGCTACACCAATTTGCGCCAATGGTTGAATACCAATCACATCTAAAAGTGACTATGGCTAATAGTGTTGCGGAGGTACCTGTTATAATTTTTTTTAATATATGTAGGCCTTTCATCCCATGTACACAGATTCCTAGATTTTTATATGCATAAAATATACACAATCATTGTGTTGTCATCTTTTTTTTGTCCATTTCCGGATGTGGGTACAAATCATGGTTAAGGTGGTGGTGGGACTTGGGTATGGCAAGTGGTGGAGCCACTTGGCCGCCCAAGATAACGCCATTAGTTTCAGTCATGCCATACGTCAAAGAAGAAATCAAGCCAACACACTTAACCTTTCAGCATTAATTCAAAGCTAAGATCGAGATCATTCCATAATGTTTTCTCGATCCTCTGTAAGGCACTCTCTGCACATTCGATTTGTGCACATTTATGAGGTATTAAAGATGGGAAAGTTTTGAGACAGAGTTACTCAATGCTTAAAAATGGAAGCTGATAGTCGGGGCTCAGAAATTCCCCCTCCTCCGCTGCAACGAAATTTCTAGCCCTTGGCATTACATCCTAGCTATCGCACTGCCACAGGAAAATGCAGCCATCTCAGTTTTTGTATTGATTTTGGGGAAGGGATCCATCTATCCCACATAGGACTTTGCAATCATTCTACTGTCACACTGGATTTTCTTCTCTCCCTGATCCTGCCCAATTCTGTCACTCCGCCTCCCTCGTTGCCATCATCTTTGCCCTCCACCATGTCGTGTCTGAGACATCGCATGAGATGTTGAAGAGGCAGCTGAAGAGGACGCTCCCTACACACTCCTTCCACTTCCAATTTGAATTCCTCTTCGCCCTCATTGGATTACTTTTCTCATAGATATCGAAACACTCACAGTGGGCGAGGCAGACTTCACCATGGCAACCCTATTCAGAACCCCCCTGTCAATCTGGCCTCCAACACTCCCCAGATAGCCCAATTCTTCTTCAACAGTTCTCTAAATAGACCCTGTATTATTGCTTCTATTTCGGTGGTCTTCAAGGAAGAACCCCAGTAGGTTGTTCCCAGATTGTTACAGACAGGAGCTTCTTCAACCTTAGCTCAGGATATATACAAGCAAAAGCAACAGGTGACCAAGGACAAAGGAAAATCTCTTGCTGGCAAGGAGAAGGTCTGCAATGAGCGCTCCAAGAAAAGTGAAGCCCCAGGCATGGAAAAGAAATAGGAATAAGATGAAATGGAGGCTTACCAATGCTTTATCCTGGAGGAACCTTCTCCTCAGCACGATGCTTAGTCATTCCATTCATGTTTGTTTTTTGTATCACGCCTCCCACAGGGATGGGATTGCTCTTGTTTTTCCTGTTATAAAATATAGCAGTCTTAGTCTAACAATTTATCAACTTAGAACATCATAGTGGACATCATTTTTGACACCCCTGCGCGGGCAGTATGGTAGAAATTTTTTTGGTCTGGACTGGTTTCCTCTAACTGGAAGTCATTTTTGTGATGCATATGCTGAATATGCCACTCTCACGGGAAAAGACAGGTTTATGGCCATGATGTAAAATATTTCTCCTTTTTTAATAGATTAAACTAATTTAGCAAAAAAAAAAAAAAATTCCATGTATTTCGTGATGAAAGGTGGTCAATTTGGTCAAGTTGGTATCCATTGGAGACCATAGTCTAGACCAAAATTTAAGGAGTAAATCCATATACTTGTCTCAATTCATGAGGTTTTCACTAGACGGTCAATACCATACCACGTTCATTCATATTGGGGGAGATGTATTGAGGAAGAAATGACATAATATATTAAGCATATAATAGGGGGTAAAGGGGTTTTATATGATGTTTATAAAAAATGGAGCTCAAAGTTAATGAAAAATACAAAAGGGTATATAAAATGTTAATGAAAGAATGGATACCTACAATATCTAGTGAAAACAGGTGTTTCTTAAATTACGAAGGTGTATTGAGTTCGTATTGGGAGGGGGCTAAATAAGGCTGCTGTTAAAGATATTTTCCAATATGGAATCAAATTAAGGGTATGTTTTAGTATGCCATGAATGAACGCTCTATGTCAAATATTCAATGAGTGAAGCCCCCATGTTTGACATAATGGTCTAAAGTAGCCTAAAATGAACCCGAACATGCTCAAAAAAGGTTTAACAATGGATTTTGTTATGATATTCCTCTTACATGGTGCCAAGAAGGCCATCTTAGAGAAAAAATAAAAAACCACAAACAAACAATCATTACCATTCCTGGTGGACGACAAACATAGCATGAAATCCATGTAGAATAAATCCCAAGGATTGTTATGTTTACGTAAAGGAGTGTAAAACAATCATTCTTAATTTTGATTTTAGTAATGGCACAAGTAGTTCATAATATGATATATCTGTGGGCATCTTGTCGAAGCTTTGGCTAGCAGAAATACTTCTGAAGTGTTGCTACTTATATTTTCTCCACATTGAAGTTCCCTTCCAACTGACTCTAAGGTGCCTCCTAAATTATCTTGGCATGTTCACTTGAATAAATTTTAAGGTCCCCTAGGTAGCACAAGGGTGCATCCTAGAGGGGTAAATATGGAACATATTTACCTATGATCAACATATGGTATGTTTTAGCAAAGTCAAAGTCACTATTTGCATGCAATTTGTGTTACCATAGGGTGCTCATGACCTATTGAATGTGCTACAAATGTTCTTCTTAGGTTTTGTTAAACATGAGGTTGTGATCTAAGTATTTGCAAAAGAGTTTGTGAAAAACTACATGATATCATCTTTCATCCTCATGAACATTGTTGGAGCATTAGTCAAGCTAAAGGGCATGACCAACCACTCAAAATAAACTTTTTTAGATTTGAAAGTTGCATTACATACAATGGTTTTCTGAATTGAAACCTGGGGGTAGCCTCACTTTAAATCAATCTTACTAAATAACTTGGAACCCTTAAGTTGATCAAGGGGATTGCTAATATACGTAATTAGGTATTTATTCTTGATAGTGATTTTTTTCAGAGCTCTATAATAAATACAACATCTCTATGTCCCATCCTTATTTTGCACCAACACAATCGAGCTTATGGATTGTAAGGAGATAAATCTAACACAAACCTTTTAGATGAGTTCATGAATATGAAATTTTATTTCATCATCATCTAAGAGATATCATCTAAATATTGGGACATTAGGTGAAATAGAACCATGTATCAATTCAATTAAGTCTCTCACTGGGTAGTGTAGAGGCACCCCCATAGGTGAAGTTAAGATATATTTGTATGCTTCTATAATATCGTCCACGTTATTTTTTTCTATAGAGAACTCCTGCATTGAGGTCATGTTTATCATAGTGAACTTCCTTTCACCTTTTGATTATACCATGAAGAGGACAAACTTTATAGTTTGAGAGATTAATTTTTGGCATTATTTTTCCGAGACAAATGAAATTGCGATAGTCAAAACTAAATTTTGGTACACTATAGAGATGACTCCTTAGAGTAACAATGACACTATGTGGATGATATTCATCAACATCATGAAGCTTTTACATATAAGGTTTTAGTGAAAGAACATCACAAACATTTAGTTGGGAAACATCACATAATACCTCATCTTTGAAGGGCTTAATGTCATAGGGAATGTGTCATTGCTATATAACATGGATGTCTTGTCCATGGCTCAACCAACCAATAATGTATGGTTTTCAGTGTGGCATTATTGGCAGCTTAAGTTTTATTAACGACTTTGGCTGAGATAATGATTTTCTAGCTCCCAATATCAATAATGAAATGTAGTGGGGTCCCCTTTACCCACATCTATGAATGGAAGAGGTGATAACCCTCCTCAAGATATTATGACTATTTTTATTGGATATTTATGGTTGTAGTTGTAGAATTATGTTATCACTCTGTGATTTCCCTAGGCTGAAAAGAGAAATTTCATAGGTAACCACAAACCACTTTTAGGCTAGAATTTGTCTCTTCTAGCCTTGGAGAGGGCTCTCTCACTTAGTTTTCTCAAAAAATATGATATTAGGCTAGGTATAAAGCTCAATAAGATATGATTTTCAAAGGTCTGTTATTATGAAAAGAGGCAAATCCATTGGGCATGGAGTAAAGTCAAATTAGTTTTTTGTCCAGTGATATGATGAAGAAAGAAAGTGTTTTATCCACAAGGGCAAGGTAGGAAGATTTGGTGGTGGAATTTAGTTTAAATTTATTTATATATTGAGTGTATAATGGTGAAATACAATACATAGATAATAAATATCATATATGAATTCTAAACTGTGTCTTCAAGATGAAAAAATTGATTTACTTGGGCAAACTAAATCAGAGTAGCATTAAGATGAATTATTAATTAAACATCTGGTTTTTCCAAGAAAGAATATATACATTTAAGAGATGTCAAGAAATGAGAAAAATTACAAGATCAAAGGAGAAAAAAACCACTAAGATTCTAACACGGGAATCCCTGCAAGTCATCTTCTAACTTTCATTCATTCGTTGGAATTTTTTTTAGGAAATGCAGTGCACAAAACGTTTGTTCTTATCTAATCTAACCAACAGAACCATTTACTATGTTTTTCATATCTATATACATCATTAAGTTCAATATACCACTCTAGGTTGTCGAAATTATTGAGAAAAACAAACTTATAACTAGATACATCAAAATTTTAGAGCATATACTTAAAAATAAGAGTGGGTTTCCTTACAACAAATCTATGCCTAAAACATCACCAACTTGGAATATTTTCAAAAACACATTAACTATACATCCGAAGAAAATATGATAGATATAACATGATTCAAACTACTTGTAGAAACCAAAAAATTGAAATATGAAATGAAATGGTGTTGTTTGTCCAGATTTGTAGCGCATCAGCCAATTTTGCAGCGAAACAAGGACTGTATTTATGGAAAAATAGGGTTCGAAGACTAGATAATATCTTTCTAATTCTGATACATGTTACAAAAAAGGGATTTTTTGTATATGAGAGTTTCCTTTAGATAAACTTCTATCAGTTTCCAAAAATTCTTCTCTAGCTCCTCATAATTGACATCTAAACATCATAGCCAAAACAAGAAATGAAAAATAGGCAAAATAGGTTGTAAATATGCATATAAATATTTAAATATATGATAGATATGAATAAACTGAAGGAGGTTGTTTTTATTTGGTACAAAATTTAAAAAACATATTTTTGTTTTCCAAAATTTAGCTCCATTTGGTTAGAAATAACTTTTTAAAATGATGACAAAAGTAGTGAATTGCGCAGCAAATTCGTAACAAGTCCAAGTAACCCTCCATGATATGTATGGTTACAAAACTCCTCTAGAAAAATGGATCAAATGGGTAGGATTAAAATTTCTGTGTGATACTGTATAACTATTTAAGTAGTGTCTCCAACACTTGCAAACCTCATAGATGGTTGATTCCCACTTTCACAATAAAACTGTCACCTTTCACAGCGCCTTCAAAATTATAAACATATGATGATTTTATTCTAATATAAAGTGTTGGGGTAATAATATAATAGTTTTGACGTCCATATAATACCATGTCATCAATGTAACTTCAAAATTTCACTATGAAAGGATTTTGGAGTTTGAATTGACGAAAAAAGTAGTGTTGTGTGGATTTGCAGCTCTACTGCCTCCTTTGTGCAACACTTTGGCAAGACCAAACCATAGGGTTATGATGTGAATAAACATAAAATGGGAAATATTAGATCAAGGAAGAAGTTCAAATAACCTCCCAAAGTGGCCTGGAGGGGAATTGATAGCGATAATTGCAAATTGGAAATATTGACAAGAACTGAAAACTGAAAAGAAGTGGAGTAGACGATTGCTCTTCTCAATATTACGAATTAGTTATATAGGATTACATTGGAAACATTGGTAATAAATAAATATAGTGTAACTTAAATAAATTGGAGTAACTGAAACTAAACTGGGACACTTGGACTGACGGCTTCGACATCTAGCAGGTGGTTGGGATTAGATTCTCTAACACTCCCCTTTTCTTTCACAAGGGAAAAATTCGTAACTTTCCATTAATACGATAAGTTACATGTTACATATGCTAGTAGTATAAAATACGTAAAAAAACTTTTATCAAACCATCAAGTGTCCATAATAGACAGCCATAAGAAAACTAATAATAACATACTTCTGATACAAGTATCAGTCACATATATCATGTCTGTAAGTTCGGTGCATAACTTACAGGGATAATGATAGAAAAATGAAAATAAATATATACAATTCTAGTAGATAGTCCGTGGGAGATAATCCAATACCAAAATAATCTCCCAAAGTAGGCTGATCAATCAAACAACCCTAATATCTGGTGCCTCATCCATAAAAGGCCGATGATAAAACCTGAATACCTGTTCCCCAGTCTGCTCAGTAAAATGCCAAGATCCCCAATTCAACTCCGCGGCTTCTTTGGACAGCTTATCAGCCACTTTGTTCCTAGTCCTGTAAATATGTGCCACAGAAATTGAGTTAAATAAGAGCTTGAGATGATGGACCTCCCTCAGAAGTGTAGATAGTGTGTGCGTGTGGCAATGAGAAACTTCATTGAACCAGATGATCACAAGCAGAGAGTCCCCAAAAATATGAATGGAGTTGTAGTTAATTTCTCGTGCAAACATTAATAGAAGCCTAAGGCATTGTAGTTCAGCATAATTGTTCGATCCGGGACCCAGTCCAATTCTGATTTGGTAATGGTGATGATCATCTAGGTGAAGGAGAGATCCCCCCCCCCCCCCCCCCCATCCTTGTGGGTTGGATGCCCCATCAATATAGGCCCAAGGTCTGCTTCGATCAATCAATTCAGGGTCAGCCATCGGGGGAGGTTTCTGTTGTTTTTCTTCAGGCAGGAGGTTGTATGTAGCTATGATGGTGGCACAAATTTGGTCACCCAAAATCGATTGGCTGCTAAAAATGTATCTATTGAGGCCAATCCCGATCTCCCATGAAACAATAAGAGGTAGGTTGCACAACTTAGTGGAATTTGCATTACGATCCCACCAAACAGTCCAACCATCAATTAGTGAAGCACCCTGCCAGGGGAAGTGACATCGCAAGATTTCTGTCACCAAAACCCAAATGACTGATATAGCATTACAGTGGAGGAATAGGTGCAAGGAGTCTTTGAAATTTGAAAGGCAGTAGCAGCATTGCGAGGGTCCATAAATGGATCGTCGATGGAGGAAATACATTGTGGGAATTCAGTTATTTAATATGCACCAATAAAGGGTCATGTGCTTGTGCGACACCTTTAACTTCCATGTGTTGCACCACCACCAAGCCTTGTGTGGCGGCTCTTTATGCTGAATGAGTGTCAGATAACCAAGTTTTGGGGCATATTGTCCACATGGAGAGTATACACAGATCAACCTGTCATCCTGTTCTATGAGTCTGATGTTTGATTTTCTTAGTGCCCAAATGTAGTTGTTCCAGATCCAGTGCCTGACTCGTGGGATTTCAAGAAATTTGACTGATAACCAGGCTTGACTCATCCAAATAGTGTGTATCGGGACCGTGATTTATGCAAGGTAGAGGATTTCTCTGTGGGCCAGATGTTCCCACAAATAATCTAGTAGTTTATAGAATTCACCACTACTAGACCAAGAATCCGCACTGATTCACACAGATGAACCAGATCCAATTTTCCATGACAATCCACGTTGAATGATCTGTGCGGCCTTTGTGACAGCTTTCCAAATGATTGAAGCCCCAATGTTCATCCCAATTTGGTCTCTGATCTAGTTGATGGTGTTCTTAGGTGCAATGTATTTAGAAACTATGAACTCCTTCCAGAGACTGTGACCAGTGAGTAAGTGTCAACACATCTTGGTAGCAAGGCCATTCGAAAATAATTGGAGATCCTTGATCCCCCAATCGCCCCATTGCTTGGGTATGTTAATGCAGTCCCAAGCGACCCAGGAAAATGTGTAGTCTTTGTCCTGATTGCGCCAAAGGAGATGACGGTAGATACATTTGATTCTATTGGTAACACCTCTAGGTAACCAAGCCAGTGTCATCCAATAGAGTGGAATAGCCTCGAGCACCGATTTGATAAGGAATAATCACCCAGCTCCAGATAACCATCTGTTATACCAAACATTTATTCTATGCTCCACCTTGGCAATGAGCCAATTCCATTCCTTAATCTTGTAATCATTAGGCTTGATGTTATATCCCAGATATTTAAGACCATCATTGATGTCTGTGTGAACATAGGCAAATAGAGTCCTAGCAGTGCCAAGTTCCTGAGTCGAGCATCCAGTCATAATGATAGTAGATTTGAGTGCATTTGGTATCATTCCAGCGGCTCTGCAAAAAAATTGTAGGAGCTTATCAAACTGAATCAATTCTTGTCTAGATCCATCGAGAAATATTAGAACATCATCAACAAATAATAGATGAGTGATTTCAATGAGATCATTAATCCGAAGACCATGAATGGTACCTCGAGCCTTTGCATCTTTAATAAGTACAGATAAACCTTCCATAACAAGCACAAATAATAAGGGAGATAGAGGACATCCACGACGCAAGCAACGAATTGCATGGAAAAAGTTGGATGCAGTATCATTAAGGAGTATGATGAAGGAAGCATGACTGATACATCCTATTATCCAATTGATGAATGTATGAGGGAAGCTAGTTTGAATAAATATGATGTGCAAGTAGCTCCAATTCACCCGGTCAAAAGCCTTAGCTAGATAAATCTTGAGAATACTGGATTTTAGGTGCTTGGATTTTATGGAATGGAGGGCTTCTTGGGCAGTGCCAATAGCTTCATGGATTTTCCTATGGTGCAAGAAGGAAAATTGTTCCTTAGCAATGTGAGAAGATAAAAAAGGCTTAATGCGGTTTGCTATAATTTTTGAGATAATCTTGTAAATGCATTTGCAGAGCAAAATAGGTCTCTAATCATGAAAACTGGTCAGGTGGTCAGATTTAGGGATGAGGGCAATGAAGGTGGTGTTGAATCCATCATAGATGTGTCCCCAAACCCTACTATCTTCAATCATGGTCAGCAGATCATTACCAATCAAATCAAAAAAATGAATGAAAAATTCAATTGGCCATCCATCTGGCCCAGGGCTTTTGTCCCTTTTGAACCATTTCAAAACCCCCTCCAATTCCCCCATGGTGATAGGAGCATCAAGATCGTCAACATGCTCTGGTTCCACAAATATATTGAATGAATGAGTAATATGCATGATATCACGGAGGTCAATGTGCATGGGTGCCCTATAAAGGTCATTAAAATGCTGAGTCCCCAAATCCTGTAATTGAGATTGAGTATGAACAATAAAACTCCCCTTTAACTACAACCACATAAAAATTTAATTAATATTCCTGCTGGTCTATGTCTCAGCGAGGCTTACAAAAAATCATTGAATTGACTTCAACTAGATTTATTTTTCTTCTTCTCTTCTTCCATATTCTATAGCCTCTAAACTGTTTTACATTTTTCACTTTGTTGTATCTTTCAAACCTTAGTTTTTTTACTTGTTGGTGAAAGCCTTCTATTGTTCCAGACTGTCTAAGCATGTCCTGGAATTCTTCAATAAATGAATTGTATGCAGGCTGCTGCTGCATATTTTCTTTGATAGTGTTCTTTTCATCATCAATCTGTTGCAACATAATATGTGAATAATATTTTATCTCTTCAAAACTCCAATACCTTGAAATTTCATTGACGTTTCCACCATGCATGTTATCTTTAACATTCATATCTACATCTTCTGCGTAGAACTCATCAAGACATGGTGTTGCAAGCCATGTTTCAAGGAACTTTAACTCTTCTTAATAATTAGTCTATTTACCTACACATTGGAAATAAATGGTAAGTGTAAAAAAATCTCCAAAACCACATTATTTTTGTTCCTTCTGCTCTGCAATGGGAGTTGTCTCTTGTTGTGCTTCCTTCTGGGCTTCTACCTCTATCTCTGTTTCTGCTTTCCCTTTACAGACTTATTTCCTTGTATCTTTCTTTATCTCTATTTTTGTCTCTTTCTTTATCTTTTTCTGGTTATGTTCCTTCTTCTCTAAAATTAGAGCTTTTTCCTATTGTGCAAATACTTCTGCCTCTATCTCTATTTTTTCTTTCCCTTTCCAGACTCTTTCTTTGTCTCTGTTTTCTCTTTGTGGGCTTCCTTCTCCCCATCTACATCTATCATTGTCTTTGTATTTGTCTCTTTTTCACTAACCTCTACTGTTGCAAAAACCATTGACTCAAGTGGGGTTATACCACTAAATAGTGTCATGCTAATATGATGTTTTTGTTGCATAATCTGCAACCAATCATCATTAGCCAAAAATTATCTATCAAAATTTACATCGACAATATTAATCGTTGCATGTACCATAGCATTGAATGACTCAATATAAATATCACTCTCATCAACAAGATGTGTTGTTGGATTCACCATTTCATCATCATCAAGCTCTATTGCTAGAATAAAAAAATCATCATCAACAAGCTTTGCTGCTGGAATCACCAAATCATCATCAGCAAGCTCTGTTGTTGGAATCACCAAATTTTTGTCAACAAGATCTGTTGTTGGATTTACTTTACCCACTTGTGGCTGTGAACAATGGGGTTAAAGAGCATCTTCATGATGCTTCTCTGTTGCTTCTGCAATTTCTTCACAGACATCATCCACTTGTGGCTGAGCACAGTGGGATTCAACAAACCTTCCATTTCATTGTAGATCTGCTCCTATAAGTCCACCTTCATCTTCAACTTCAATTCTCCCCCTTGCACAAAAACACCTCTCAAGGGTATCTCATGCGTCCTTGGTTTTCTTGGCATCTAAAATCAAGGGAATAATGCTTCTATACACTGATTCTTTTATGCATTTTAATGCATAGGATTATTTTTCCTCTTTATTTCTAGATCTGAAAATATCTCTAACATGTTTTTTTTTTGCTTTAGCATCTTGGCTTTTCCCATTGTTGAATGTTGGTTGCGGCTCAACAAAAAAAATGAATTTCATACATATTTTTTTGTGGCTTCTCCAGTGCTCTTCCACAAACAAATAAACTTTCAATTTTTCTACAACCGCAATGCTTTTTCAAAGCTTTTCAAAAATTCACCTTCCATTTTTTTATTAAAAAAATATTTCAATGCTCACAACTTATGTGAACAACTACCCTTAATAAGCCCTCTTCAAAAATTTGAATATATATATTTTTTTAAATAAAAAATTTAAATGAAATCCTTTTGAAAATATTACATCTCATAATCCTCATACGAATCTCATCTCAAAATAATGCAATGACATATTACATGGCCCTCATGTAATTCCTTTTTCAAATTAATATAATGCATGTACGATTTAAAAAATCACATGTGAATTTTTATGTAATAAAAATTTAAACCTTTAAGCCTTATGCATTTTGGACATTTCCCTTTTCTCAAAAAAACTTATGACAATGAATTTTGGCGGTGGGTTGTATTGCTATAACGGAGCTGATACTACTGAGGGGCCGCATGCCATTGAAATCAGTGTAAGTTTTTTCAAACTAACACATTTCTTTAATATTCTGAGCTGCGTTAATAATGCTTAACATGGTTTATAAACAACTTGGATGTGTTACTAACACTCCAACTACATTTCCTAGAGTGTGTTATCCTAATTTGTTTTTAAATAAAAATAGATTTTAAGTTGACCTCTTTCAATTCGTTTCATCGGCTTTCGATGGCTTCACCTGGCTTTTCCGTTTTGGTGCTGCTTATTCATAGGAGGCATCTTCAACTTTCTTCAAACTTTTGCTGCTCTATTAAAGAGTGTTATGCAAGATCACCTCTTCTCTTTGTTGCTCCGACTTGGCTTTGTTGCTCCTCTCTCTAGAGTCTTACGCAAACTAAGATCTGATACCATGACAAGAATTGAAAACCGAAAATAAGTGGAACAGAGGATTTATATTCTCAATATTACGAATTATTTTATATATTATTACATTGGAAACATTAGAAATAAATAACTTGAGTGTAACACGACTAAAATAGACTAACTCAAACTGAACTGGGACACTTGGACTGACGGTTTTGACACCTAGCAGGTGGTTGGGATTAGATTCTATAACAAATATAAATGATGAATGTGAAACACCTTAGCAAGAAAAACGCTTGAGGAAAGGAAAATGAATGTCCTTATGATCATTATATTGCTAGTGAGATCATGAACTTTCATGAAATGAAATTTAAATTGACTCAACAAAATCTCAAAGTCTTTTCCTAATCCTTCTCATGATTGCTTTGATGTAGAATTGACCTCTAGACTTAGGTGATTAACTTATGATGACCAAGGATGGTGACTAACTTATAATGACCAAGGATTCTTGTGACATGATATTTTTTACTCTTCCATGGTGACAAAAACCCTCCTATAATAAGTAAAACACATTATTTTAGAGATTTGGACTCTTAGCAAAATAGACAACTTTACATGACACTTAATCTAAACCTAGACCTCTTTAAACAATAATAGTGAGTTTATCGTGACTAATATTTACAAATTTTACCCTAGATACATAGAAAGACTAACATGATCAATATTCCTAGACATGGGACCCTAACACGTTGATTTGTACATCAATGACTTTCTTTCTTTTATCATGTTTTGAATCGGAATCTGAGATATATTCTACTTATTTTCCTTTAATATTAGTTAATAATGATTATTTCAAGCGAAATTCATCAATGTTGTGCCATGGGATTTTGTGCAACTCACACCATTTTATAGTGTCCTTCTTTGACTTCCCATTATGCTTATTTTCATGAAAAATAGGTTGGTTTTATTGAGGTTGGACCTCTTTGATTAACCCCTTTTTTGGTTATTTAAGGCCACAATTTCTAGGATTTTGTTGCGTTGTATTTCCTAAGATGAACTCCCACTTATTAACATGCTTCAAATTTTTCTCAATTTTTATGTCATATTAATAAGTAGTTCCCAGTGATGATATGTTTAAGAAAATCATATTTGTTTAGATTTACCTATGTAGGCCACAATGATACCTCAAAATCAACTGTTTCTCGAAGTTTGATATCTTTGTTTAAGTGTAAGGTATGGAAAATAATGGTTTACTCTGGTTTTATCAAATCTCTATCCTATCACATACTTTTCCCTCTTATGTATTTATCATCATAGTTCCCTATGTGGTAGAATTTATCCTTTAGGGCATCAAAAAACATAAACCAAGTGGGTCCTCTAATGAATGTCACGTACTCATATTCAATATATCTCTCTAAGTAAATTTCCGACCAAGATTTGACATGGGGAAGTGCTTTGAGAAGCATGAAGGTGAAATTCCCATTATTAGGAAATTTCTGGACAACGTAATAGCCTTCCAACAAGTTGAACAATATTTCTAAAGCATCTACAACTATTTGTACTTAAAATAAGAAGATATCAAAGTTAACTTGTACCTTGAAGGGTGTTTCACCATGAAAATTATCTTTCGTTAAGGGTACCACACCTGTTATTAGTAGTCGTCTAAGGATCTAGGTGAATTTCTCCATCATCTCATTTCTTTATCACATGAATGCTTCCTCAAGAAAAAAATTGATATGATCTCCTTATCCATCACCTCTCTTTTCTTAAACCATGGGATGTCACTTTGGATTGTGAGATAAAGCATTCCTAAGTGAAACTAGCTAAAGACCCACCTCTCTATATCCTAAAGTCGTCGAGGGCATGCACTGAGAAAAAAAAAGGAGAAAAATATTCTAATACAAATTATTCATGTTGTACAAGGAATACAATGAAAGGAACTAAAGGAAATGGAGCATACAAAGAAATTTAATAGGGAGTAGAGTAATATAGTGAAAACCGAATTTCTATTGATAAAAAAAATAACATAATATTGTAGAATACAAAGTGGCTATAATGGTGGTAGCTATAGAATTCAAAAAATATATTACAAGATGATCAGATTTGGATCAGGACCTAAGTGACATCTCAAATTTCAAATTGTTCGAAAGTGTGTTGAACCTGAACAAGTAGATAGATCTCGTCTTCTTGGTTCTGGTGTCGGAAACAATTCAAAAAATCGACATCATATGAAGAAGTTATCGCATTTTGAAAAGTCCAGTAAACTGCAAATTTTGACATTTGACCAGAGTTGATTGGGTTTTTGAAAGGTCAATAAAAAAGAATATTCTAGGGAATATTCTTGGAATATACCTTGGAATATTCCTTGTAATATTCCTTTCAGGCTAATAATAGGTTGAAAAATGTCAAAATTTTATTGGATAGATGGATTGTCCATTGGTTGGTGGGCCAATCCAAGAGCACCAGGTGGCAAGCCTGGAGGCTGTCACATGGGCCCCACAATGGGTAGAGAATTTTTATATGGGAGGCAAGGCTTGAACCCCTAACCTCCCCTCAGCTAGCGCACCCGCATGCCATCACGCCACTCAAGTATTTCTTAACCTCTATGGGAGGTGGCTTCTAATTAAGGTTTGAATAGTTTGTATTTGGGGTTGGAGGGCGCCACCCCAAGACCAGGCACCGATATAAAACCAACGACATAGTTTTAATCGCCAACATTTATTTTATTGTCACCTGGCAATAGTCAGTGCCATAGCTCTGACGGTTCGCAAACTCCGCAACATTTATTGTTACTGTTTTCACTTATCACATTGCATAGTTAATGCACAGTTTTCTCTGTAACAGTCTCTGCCAGTTCTATGTTGTGAGCTCACATTGTAACATCAAAATTAAGTATCCACCCGATTTTTTCAATGTTTTTCACTAACCACTCAACTTAATTCGCAGTTCCAACTTCAACTTGAGGTTAAAAGCCCGAGTTCCGCTCCAACATTGCGGTTTGTAAGCCCTGGTTTGGGTTGGCATGTGGTCAACCAACCACTAGAATTTATTATTGCGGATAATTCGGTGTAAAATTTGGAAGTGCGCCCAAAGTGGTGGTATCCACTATTTTGACTCCAGTTAACTAGAGTTCTCCATAATTAGTGGAGTTTTGCTAGGTGTAACTGGGAAAAAGAGTAGGAGACTCATTTTTCAACCATTATGAGAGTGTGAATAATCAATTTCAACTTTCTTGGAAATTATCGAGCCATTGGTGATGGTTTCAGAGCCATCAGAGAACTTCCAAGGTTGATTTTTATTCAAAGAATTTCCAAGGGCCACGAGGGCCACTAGTAGCCAGCAGCAGAATGAGGCCTAGCGAGGGTACTTAGAGGCCATTTTCAGGAAACCAATAGAAATTTTTGGATGTTTCAGAAATTATGGAGACATTTTTGAGGTTTTCATATGAATCAGAGAACTTATAAGCTTGATTTTTCTTTAGATAAGTTATAGGGGCCACCAGGAGAATGAGGCCTAGCCAGGGCAGCCAAAGGGCATTATCAACAAACCAATAGTCTATTATTACTATATTGAACATTATTAATCCAATGGAAGGATTTTCACAATCTTTTGAATAATTATGAAGGCCGAGATGCTTTATAGAAGTTTTCAGTGAGCCTAGAGCCAGAGGGTGCCACCAAGTGTTGGAGGCATAACCAGAGCAGCCAGAGGCCTTTTTAAGCAACTGAATAGTCTATTCTGACCATTTATGAGATTATGAATCCATTGGAGGGATTTTTAGATATATTTTCAGACTTCTAGAGCCAAAGAAGCCACGGGGAAGTTTCAGGAAGCCTAGGGCCACCGGGGCTTAGAGGCCTAGATTGGGGAGCTAGAGCTCATTTGGAGAAAATGATCAACCTATTTTGGATGTCTGATGTATGATGGATATATTAGATAATTTTTTAAGGAGAGAAAATGAATTATAATGGAGTTAGTGCCATAGAGAAGCTCAAGAAATATTAACGGCACCGATAGAAGAGGTCAATTCAAAGGGAGCCTAGATCCATTTCCAGAGAGATAATAGTCATTCCAGGGGTATGATGGTATTATAAAACCATTGGTACAATTCAAAAAACCATTGGAGTTGAGTAGTTACTTGTAAAAGAAATTATCCATCATAATGCCAAATATCCAAGTCAATTGACAAGGGCTCAAGGAGACGTAGCCCATGACATACGGGTGAAATCCTTTATTAAATTTGTTTTTATGTGTTGATGATTAAATGCTTCAATTTATGGTTTCTGTACATTCTTATTATCAGCAAAAACAAATGTTTAATTCCTCACACTTAAAGCATTAATTTTTTTTAAAAAGCATACACCTGAATCAAGAATTCAGTTCCGCACAGTGAAGTATAAGAAATATATAATTTTTTTTAACTGAGTGGAAGGTGCTTGCATAGCATAAAAAGGCAGAAACCCATTTCATATCAGATGGTATCAGAGCATTATGTTTCTTTCTTGATAAGAGCACAAGGTTTCTTGCTTGATTTCTTGACTTGAAAGGTGTTTAACAGTGAAAATAATTTAACTTTTCGCAAATTGAATGATGCTTACAAGTTTGAGTTTGCTAGAGGTGAAGGATAGATATTTATAGCTAAGTCTAGAAGATGACAAGAATGAATAAGGATGAAAGTATCCTCCTTACCCAAAGGACCTAAAGGAAACCCTATAAGAAAAAGAGGGATTGTTTGCAAACGAGGCAGCTTCAAGAAGAGATACAAGCTACAAAGAAGAGCATGAATCTACAACCAAATTGTTTTGAAGATTTGTCAAATGTTTTTGAAGCTTTGTGAATTATTGTTGAATTTATTTAATTCATTTATATAGTGATGACAAATTCTTCAAGTGAGGTTTCAAAATCCTCCACTTTTACAAGACTCTTTGATGAAGAGATGAAGCGAGACTTCTACATCCTGAAGGATATGGTGCAAAGTCTATATGAAGATGAAAGAGAAAGCACTAGACTTCATGAGAAATTGGCTGCTATGAAGAAAGAGAAAGAAGGAATTCTTCAAAGAATGCATGAGATGGAGATGTAGCTCCATCATGCCGAAGAGGCCTTAAACAAATACATGCTTTAAGAAGAGGTAAATCACTCAAATTTTTCTTCAATTTCATCTTTAGATAGATGTGTAGGTTCATTTGAAAAAAAAACTAGTGGTATAGGGTCCAAATTGATGTTAAAAATGGGATATGAATGCAAGAGTCTAGGAAAACATGCACAAGGAATGTTAGAGCCTATTATGGTTGAAGAAAGGCCTAAGAATTTTGGTCTAGGCTATGTTCAATATTATGGTGAAAAATCTATAGCCATGAAGGCATTTGAGACAACTCCAAGAAGAAATTTTGTTGCAAGTTCCAACCCACAAACATGTCAAGTTTGTTTTCAAGTTGAATTCCATTGTTTGAAGCCTATGTTGTAGCAGGATGTTTGTAGACATGCAGCTTATGGTGAGCAAGAGAGTTTTGACAGCTATCAAGACATGAACATTGATGTTGGTCTTCAATATAAAGCTAGAACCTCTTCAAGGTCATCTCCTCAAGAAGGTAAAAGGAATGGACATGCAAAGCAACATGGTTGCATATTCATTAACCTATGGTTCAAAGGTTTCGAATTTCCAAATTTAAATGTGTATTAAACGGTGGAGGTGTATTAATCGCAGGCCTTTCAAAATTTTAAATTAATCACTACAGCTACCCTATGTAATCACTACAGCTAATTTCCACCTCTATAATTGACTCAAACCCTATCAGTACCATTAGTTAAAAATCAGAAAAAATAGTTATACACCTCCTGCTGCAAAGAACTACCCACGAAACGTGCGGGAAACTCCATAAGTATGCCATTTTTAAAGAAATATGGATACAATTTGACAATTTTCTCGTACATTTAACAAATCGAATTCTTTCCTGCAGCACACTCTATTCTCCTTCCCCAGCAGCCAAACCTTGCTCTTACTGCAGGCCCTTCCTCCATCAGCAGGAAAAATGGTAATGTGGTTTCTTCATTCTTCAATAGTATTTTTTTGTTTCATGCAAAATGTTTGAGGAAACCCTACTTAAATCTCCTCTATTCTCCAAGGCTAAAACGAGAGCATTCCTCATTAATTGCACACAGGATTAAATGCATATCAATGCACAACCAATCGCTTATTGTAGAACATACCAATGGAGAATAAAATTTGAGAGGAGCCATGAACTCTAAACAGATACTTGGAGGCATCTGTTGAAGCTCAGTCCAAGCTTTAATATCACGGCCCATAGATTGCAATTCCAAAATCTGTATTTTTTCAATATCTTTATTAAGGTTTTTTACCACTCTCCCAACCATGATTATGTTGCTATTTCTCTCTGCAAGGACTGGAGTAGAAACAAAGCATGGAATGGCTGCATCAAGTTCATACCAAATGCCACTCTCAGCATCAGATCTAACAACTACATATGGAAGCTCTATGATACAGTAGAACAAGCCTTTACACCACACTCCTGGATCTGACCCAAATTTTGCATTGGGTAGGGGGTTGTTTTCCATTCTCAAATGACTAGTACTGGAATCATAAATTTCAATATAAAGGGTATATACTCTAGAGTTTATGGGAGCAGAAATAATACTATTCTCTTCTCCTGCTACTACAATTTTAGATGAGTGGGCATCCTTGTTTAGACACATGGTTGCTTTGTGTATCAGCTCAATTCTAAAAGTTGGAGGTAATTTCTTCACCATCTTCTTAATTGGATTGCATATTGATAATATCTTGCACTCTGCAACGAGATTCCCCAAAAATAAAATGCTTCCTGCTGCAACAATAATAGACATCTGAGGGATTGAAGGGTTGGGAATCTTGTACCAGCAGTTCATTTCGATGTCAAAGGCACATGAAAATTTACCAGTTGTGCAGAGTTCACATTGTTATTCTAGTAATAGCTCAATTCAATGGAGATACATCAAGATCATAGTTGTTTAAGACTTATAGCTATTGCTTCAATCCGTTCAATATCATTACCTGTATCAGTGATAGTTACTATATTCATTACCCTTATATGCTTGAATATGGAATAAGAGTGTATGTTCAAGGTATGATAACCATTGTTATAGTTACAATAATTGAATAAGCACAGTACTTGTTACATATTAGAGCTTATAGAATTGATTCTCCTTATGTAATAATATGAGTTAGTAAGCATCATCATGAGACCATAAACATGTAGCTTATAAATGATATCGACCCTATGTAATCATGTGAATCAGAAAGCAGATTATCTTCATTATGGAAATAATGTGAATCATTTCATCTAACTAAACTTTACTAACACAGTTCAATAGTAGAGGTAATGTGAACACTGGTAGTAACATAATACAAGTTGATGATTGGTTATGTATAGTAGTAAACCCATTGCACTTGAATCTTACATCAATTTTTCCCCATATAGAGATTCCACAATGATTGCAGTCTAATCATACGATCTACATAACATATAAGGATAGCTTTATTACTAGTATATTTTGGTTAGATTAACTATGAATACTATAATGCTTTTACTAGGCTTGATATGTGATACCAGATAAGGGTATTATTACTACATGATGATTCATGCTTATGAGTGCTTTATACAAACTATGAGCTTTGATAGCTCTATGAATATGAGTAATATAATGGTACGAATTCTTATTAGGTAATGATCTTTAGCTGTAATATTGGTGTTATCATTGCTCAAAGGGTATTTGTTCTCTGATTCATGTAAGCTCTTAGATAAGTATGATAAACTAACCCCATGAAAGTAGGCAGTCCTATCGATTCATTATAATCACATATTTCAACCATGAATCTCCTCCTACTACTTGGAGTTGGGTATCTGTATAATATCATGAATACCATGGACTTACTACTATTCCATCAACGATGAATGTTCACTTGCTATCATAGATTCCAGTATGAGATACTAATGGTGCTAAATAGAGGGAAACATATGGATTGCATAATACAGAACAATGGTTGTCTATTATGCAAATACATATAGTACTCATCATATCCAGTAATTAGGGAATATAAGGTAGCTATAAGCTTATCTTAGCCATTTATTGTTACTAATGTCATATATCAATAGGGTTTAACTTGGAGCTATTCCATTGGGTAATCACATATTACTAGTAATTCCATATCAATGGTGGTATGAATCTAATCATCACTTTTACTATTCCATTTCTTTAATCATGGCTCATAGAAATCTGGAGATTCAATGGAGTTCATACTCATAACATAGACCAAACATGAGGTATAAAGATAAGCAAGCAGGTTTATGTAACTAATATTGGTTATTACAATAAAAAATAGCTCAATCATCTTGATTATGTAAATAAGGTATACTCTATTCCGTAATCATAGCTATTCCATTGGGTTCATGGTAAAGATATTAGTAAATTGAACAAACCACGTATTACATATAGTTTAAGCATGAAGTACTACCAATAGTTACGTATTATACATAATTAGCTCTATGTTCTAAGATAGTATCGATACTGATCTATTCCCATTATGTGTAAATGAGCTTACTCTGAATACAGGTCACTAGTATGTAGTAATGCTAAGCACGATATAGTGTAATCATAGCATTAGTAGTAATACAAGTGAATCATTGTACATATGCCTTTTTACCTATATCTAATACATGATGATCAAACTCCATTACCTTTATATATTTATACAATGATCACTAGTTATGGCTTAATTGAAGGCTTAAAACTAGCTCGAACGTGTTACAGTCCTTGTATCACCTATGTTAATTACATATAATAAGTAATCCCATAATATTAGTGGAATAGAAACATGAGTGTAATCTATGTTCAGGTTGTTGCAGTCCATCTAATACTGAAACTAAGCTATATTTTATTACCATATCATCTTAGCTTAAATGCTTTTATTACGAGAATCTACATATTGGCATACCATTGTGATTATTAGTCATAATATGCCTATACCACTCTTCATTGATTACTGGATACGCTATGTGTAATTTAATTTTATTCATTGACCTTATCCTATGTGTTTACCTTTGTTATGGAATTACTTATAGCTAGTAGTGGCATTGATTATCTTATAGTTATTTTAGAAGTATAACCCATTGATTAGACTACATGAATAGCACCTATTTCCCCTTATTCGCTATGGTTCTAGCTAATCGGTTAATCAATACTAGCAAGTGATCTAACATGGAGAATATATAAATACAAACATTCATTATGCATAATACGTAATGGGTTCTATATATCACCATTTTGTCCCTATTTGGGTATGTATAATACTGTTGACATACGAGTGCAATGAATATGGAATAAAGGGTGAACATTTACCCATATATAGGAAGTGGTGATCAGACTCAGCCCCATAGTTATACAGATTAGGCTAGGTGTACTATGAGTAAGGAACAACCAATGACCAAACATAATGACTAGTATCAGCTTGAACTACAACATCATGTAACCATAAGTTGGTATCGACACTATTCCTATAATCTTCATCATATCCAGGTAATGACATATGCCACTTCTATGAGCTTAAGCATATCGAATATGGATAAGCCTATAACCCTTTCCATGATCATTGAATACTAAGAGCTTAGATAAAAAGGAGTGCCACATGTAACATATGAATATGATACGATCTAATCCTACCTAATCAATCACACATAGTTACCATACCTTATTCACAGTATTCCAGTACAACCATCACTATTAGTTAAGCTTCTATACCTAATATGTAAAAAATTATGACTAACACTAAGTTGGACTATGAGTACCATAGATACTAGAAGATGATGTATGTTTTGTACACACTAGTCTGTACATGATTACCTATATATATTACATAATTAGTATAGAGTAATAGCAATACAGGTTAGCTTGTGTGCTAGTTTCATATTATAAATCATTAACAAGGGTAACCATTCTATTATGTTTAATGATTCCACCTATTGTATTCACGTAATCTCTAAGCTCATAATTAAAATGGTAGTAAGCCAATTTAATACAAGTGATTTCATTACTGGTTATGAAGGTTACACTTATCTAGTTTCCCTAATCAATATGGGTTAGTTATAAGCACAACATAAGCTCATAGAATAGAGTGTATTCAAAGCTTATATCGGTATAAGTAACGTAGTGTTCAATATAGATGTGTTTAATATGAATAGTGAAAAGCCTATTCAAGCTTACATGGTTCGAATCCATGACTTGAACTATTCCCATAGATAACATGTGGTTAACAAATCCAATACAAATGAGAAACAAGCTTAAGTGTTCATAGTTAATCATAGTGTAATAGAACTCCATACGTAGTAGTATTATGCATAATCTACATATATATGAAACTGTAATCATGATAATCTTAAAGCTCATAATGAGTGAATATAATACAGTGATACATTCCACTAGTATCTATTGAATAAGTTGTGTTAGACCCTTATCTAGGCTTATGGACCTATGACTACCTATCTAGACTAGTATAAGCACTAAGCTCATGAATAGTACCAGTAATCACCTTGTTTCCCACTTTCATGACATCACGTGTATAATATGAACAAGAGCCATTTATTAGTAGAGGTTCAATATTGTATGTAAACAGATATTCTTTTATATAGCAGTGATTTTGTATTCAATGTTACTAGCTTAGAGTATGATAAGGATCCATATTAGTGTAGTTTGTTATGCTTTACTCTGTATTGGCAAGGTATACACAAGGGTTCCACTTCGAACATGTATAGTTTATATTAACTCTTACTATTATGTGTCAATTATTAGTATGAAGCTGAGCAATGGAGTTAGCTTAGGAAAAATACTAGTATGTAGATTAAGCATAAGGAGTGTCATTAAGTAACATGATGATAGTATGGTAACTCAACACAATAATAAGGGTATCATTCTGGTCCCTATATGTTTTATATTAAATAACAAAGTTGTTGTAATGAGGGAGGGGAAACAATGAAGATCAAAGTTAAACTTTGATGCTCCGAAGAATCCCAAAATTACAACAACTTTGTTATGCCCTAAGAACAGACATCTTACATCTAGTAGAACCAATTGAGGGAGTTTGGTTTTAAATTCTAGAGATTCAGAGTATTTTTTATTTCTAGTAGTTAAAACAAAGTGCATTTGAAACCATTGTTAGGGATTGTCCTTGGCACCTTCAGCAAATAAATTATGCCTTTCAATCCAAATCTAAACACAACATTCATTATGTTTAATGAACAATAATTGAAGGAGCTTGAACACGATGGTGATTAATTGTAGAGAGTGAAAATCCATGCTACTGAAGAATATGGGTCATAGGCCCACTGTTTATGGATAAGAAGTGGAGATTGATGTTAAGTTTCCTTTTTTGATGTGCTAATATCCAAAAAGGAGGATGGTATGTTGGAGAACTAGAGGCACAGGAAAATGATACATACTGCCAGATATCTATGCATTGAATCCAACCACCTTCCAATTAATGATTTGGTAATCAAAACACTGGTAACAAGGGCATTGAAATTCAGTGAAAAGATATTCATAGACTCAGGTAACCTTTAATAGAGAAACCTACCCACAACTAATAAACTAATCAAAAGATAAATGGCAATTTATTAGTTACTCCTAGCTCATTTATATCCTTGCCAATAAATGCATTAGGATATCTCCTTGAAGTGGCCCAAATATAAGGGAACATTCAAGGCATTCTTCTTCTTAGTAATAGTTAGTTAATTAATTTTGATTTAATTGAGGATTCTCTTCTCACCTTGGATCTCACATGGAACTCTTTTAAAGGACACATGACGTATGGACCTCTCTATTAAAGTAGCTGGAGATGTGGTGAGTGAGGAAAAGGTATAAGCTCTTATCTTGGTTATGAAGATATCAAATTGGCTTTTCATAAATTTAAAATATATTAATCCTAATCATATGATAAGATACTTTGCATTTCTTTTGGTACCAATGTACCCCTTAAGATGTAGCAATGGGTTTTGAACAAGTTTTAAATCAAGCTTATAAATTGTGAAGCCTACAACTTATCATTATCAGGTGGAATCACTACATGATTTATATTCCTATTCTTTGTTCCTTTCTTCTAGTTGTAGGAAGATGAAAATGATTACAAAAAATTCTTGTGTGGGAAGAATGGAGGAAAGGAGATTTTCCTCTAGTTTTAAAGGCATCTGTACTTTTACTGACGGAGGGAAAATGCCCTGGTTTGATTGATGTGTGAGCTTAGGGATTAGTGTTGACAATTCAATGGTCAGTGAAATGAGTGGTCACATATGGTGAATTCTTGTTCAACATTTCATTTACAATGATAATCTTAAAGAGGTTATTAAAGGTCCATTTGGAATCTATGATATAACCATTGGTGGTGTTTCTCAAGGTCTCTAGATCAACTATCCTTTAAAAAATTTGGCAGGCATAGTATTGAGTGTCCAATCACCTACATTGGGACTTTGCAAGCCATAGAAATTAATGGCATATATCAGTGAGATCTATTTATACCCTCCCATTGGACATGGAGCTATATGGTTTAATATCTTTTTCTTGTAGGTAAGAAACTAATCACAAAATATATTTTATGTGGGGGAATTTATTTGACAAGGCAATGATCACTTTGTTACCATGGAGAGTATTAATTGATATCAATTGGTACAACCTGCTAACAACGTTCCTTTTCAAAAAATCTACAAGATCATTTGGAGTCTAGTTTGTTCAAGATGAATTTGAGCACTCAAAAATTTATTTTTTACACTTGGGAATGGTCTTATGGGAAGCCCTTTACATATTAGAAAAATAAAGAACTTTTTCTATGCTCTCTAACACTACTCACTATTTGTGGCAAGTATTCAACATGTCAACTTTGCTTGCCAACATGGTGAGCCGACTTGACATTTTGGTCGAATCTCATTTAATTCTACACAAACTTGGTTGGACTATTTGTAGCTGAATTGGCTTGTTTAGGAACAAACTGGTTCAAAGGGCTCGATGTCTTCTTGAATATTTAGGGTTAATCCATTTCAAATGGTGAACTTATTTTCTGTTTGTTACAGGTGTGATTGCATCTTAATATAGAATCTAGGAAACTGTTTGGGGGAATGATGTGGATATGCCAAATTGGTAGATTGCAACACGTAAGAGTTAGAGCTATTATTATTTTTCATATTTTCCATTATATAGTTATGACAACTACCCCATCTATGGATACCGTTCCAAGATTCACTGAAAATCTCTTTAGCCACATCTAACCTACCTAATTTGCAGAAATTGTCTACTAGCAAGGTGTAAGTATACAAATTTGGCTTAAAACCCTTACTTTTAATTATACTCAACCACTCTAGGGCCTCTTTAATGCACAAATTTTATGTATTATAAAGGTAAATTTAGAAATTATTTTAGTTTTAATTTTGTGTTTTCAAGTTAGTTATTGTTTTCAAGTTTTGACACTTCTAATTTTATTGCAATGTGACATAATGATTAGGGAAGTATAGGAACAACCCCAAGACAGGATGATCATGGAAACAGGACAGCGGAAGAACATGTAAAGTGCCAGCATTGCTCTATCTTCGGGTATTTTAGATATTTAAATACTTGAAATAATATTAATTTTGTTCAAATATGCAGACACCTGGCCATGGTACGCTTGATGATTCCCTCTACAAGGAAGATCTTTCTTCATCCCTATCTCCATTACTATTGCTGTGAAAAAAGGCGCGGAAAGCAAAGTTGGAATTTGAGCGTTTGGTAGACGCTTCGCCTCAAACACTTGAAATAGCAATGAGGATAACAGAACTTATGAACCAGCTAGAAACATATAAGGTAATAATAAAAAATCAAAAGGATATTTTTTTTGTTCTGCATGAGATGAATTGTGATAGTTTGATTTTTAATTTTTACATTAACTAAAATAACAATTTTTTTTTTGTATGTGGCGTTATCTAACACCTGCCACACCTGGTGTTGGTAGTAGTGGGACACAAGGAAAAGAGATTGCTGACCGACCCTCTCGTACACCTTCTACACCTTCAGGTGGTAGCCAAGAAACGCACCCTACCCAAGAAGACACCCAACCAACCGCTGAACGTGTTGGAAGTGATGAGGCTGATATGGCCAACTATATATTATTGCGTTTCTTGGAGCTACACGTGTTAGCTCCACGGGGACCATTGATGGCACGTTGATGGTGAACGATAAAGGTGTCCCTATAAATCACGTACAACTCCTAGGTAAGTTTTAATATTTTAACTATTTCATGTACTCTATCTAAAACATATTTTATCGCAATTTTTATTTTTAAATTAATGATAATATCTTTTTTTGTGTAGGAAACAATGATTTCTACAAGCTTTTGGAGAGCAAGGCATTGATAATTTTTGGCCCAACCATATGCACAAGGTGGAATTCCTAGAATTCCAATCTGAAAAAAGAACTTCTAGATTATCTAGCAGCCCTTTTTGGGGTGGGCACATTTGACAGAACAACGGTGGCTCGGGTAGTTGGAAAATATTTGAAATATATGAGGGACACCTATAGGACGCAATTGAAATTAACCCTAGATATGAGAGTCCTCTCATAGTTCCAAAGAGTGAGTGGAGAGCACTCATCCATGACGGAAAAGAGAAAAGGGCAAAGAAATAAGGAAAAATTCCAACTGGACCCGCATGGTAAATTACAAATTTAATTCAATAGCTTTAATTTTCTCCATGACTAAAATAAAAGTGTGCTACGTCATATCTGACTTCAATCTTTTGATGATAGGTTGCCTGACACCTCGAAGGCAACCAAAGATAGGATTGAAAAAAAGGGGCATCATAAGCTAGGCCAGGGTGGCTACCTGAAATTAGCCGTAAGAATTGTAAGTAGCTAAAAATATTATAATTAATAGTATCGCCTTCCAATGTTTTTGTAATCCCATCAAATAACATTAAAAGTACAGAATCATATGTAATGTAGGGTGATGACTTTGGAACAGAAACTATAGAGGAAGATAAAAATATCACTTTCCATTCCGGCTATGAAGCCGTAGTTGAATATCGTAGAAGCTTGGGACAGTTCCCAAGATCCAGAATGCCTGATAAGGTAAAAATTAACCTTTCAATATGCTTTTTTTCATCCATAAATTTAACGTCTAAAAACTTTGTTTAAATTAGGGGAGCAACACTTTCAACGAGCCAAATAACCCAGTTGTAGAGCAGTGCATTGAGAGTGAAATATTACCAGAAGAACATGTTCCTGATCATTGTAGTGGGGACTAGGCTGGAAATGCTACTATCAGTGAGGGCCATCACGGTAATTAATTTCCACTTATAATTTTTTCTAATTATACCTTGATGGTTGTCCTTATAACATTTTTTGTTTAAATGCCAGATAATGTTGTACTTGAGGATCTTACCACCAGAGAGGAAGACAGGGAAACGGTCCAAACATTGACAACTGGTGCACTATGTAAATAATATCATTGTAATTTTTTTAGTTCAATGATATTTAAAACCTGACAATTTAAATTTAGTATTATATGTTTTTGTAGGCGATGTCCCATCACTACATGTGACTAGACATCGTGACTACGCAACTATGTCAGCTCTGTGGGAAAGGCACGAAACAGGAGTAGAGCATGATGATGTAGTTACCAGCTTTAGAAGTAGGAAGAAGAAAAAGAAAATTTGATAATGTAAAATATTGTATTATTATAAGACAAATGTTACCATAATTGGAATGTTTTTTGTGTTATATTAAAAAATCATTGATCATACTATTTTTATGTCAAGCACTTTCAATGTTTTCTTGCGTAATTTTTTATGGATTTTTTTATTATTATTTATTGAATATTTTTTTTTCTGCTCGTGAAAGTAAAAAATGAAATATAGACTGGGTATTGGGGAATTGAGAGTGATGTGGGGTGGGGGGGCATAAGAGATTTCACCTTCACGTGGTTGGCTTTGTTTAGTAGAGAATAATTTATTGGAGCGATTTAATCTTGGAGCAAGCCTTCCTTGATCCAACGTAGCAACAAATAAGTCACTGTTGACTTATTTGCTACTCTTTTAGATCGTGGGAGTCTTTTTCTAAGTTCAGGTGACTCCAATAATTTGTTCTTGGAACGAAGAGGAGCTTATTCAGGTATGTTTTGACATTTTCAACATATTTTCTAACATTATCATAATAGTGCATCTTAGAGTAAAAAATAATACATCAATTACTTTTATTTATTGTATAGATAATTATGGCTTTTGAATGAATTGGAAGCGCAGGTAAAAATCCTCTTGCATCATGAGCAATACAACTTGTCAACCAAGGTCATGTCTAGGATATCTTTGCTTGTGCGCTTGACCAGGTTCGTAGTGTCACATTTTATAAGTTCCTTTACAGTTCATAATTCAATATTAAGCTTGTTCATGATTATTATCTGGTTTTTTGTATGCATTTTTTCATCTATTTGATTGTAAGAAATTATGCATGTTTCCTGTTGTTCACAATGATTTCTCCATTTACCACTCTGAGGATGAATCTGACTTTATTGTCCAATTTCAGCAAATCAAGCTGAAGGTTTTCCAATTGGAATTTCCTTCTCTTTTCATATAATTCAAGTTGGTTATGACAGAAGTACTCCAAAAATTTCTTAGGGGTCTCATATTTATGATTGATTCCCTTTGAGCCAAAAAGATGTATGTTACCTGTACTGATTGTAGTAGTCAGTTTGAATTTCCTTAAAAGGCCCTCTTGAAGTGAAATCTTCATATTCTCTTCAGAAAATGACACCTCTAAATGGACCCTAGTATCATTATTGTATTCCTTGTAGTCGCTTATGAATGGTTCTTCAATATTATCATTCCCAGTCATCAAGGCTTCCTGAAATTCCTTGTAATCTTGAGTCCACTTTCGAACAGGCAACTCTATAATTCTTAATATTGTCTCATTAATTTCCTCTATGATGCCACTAATTGTGACACACAATTATACTTTATAGTTGTTCGTTCAATTGTACCCTTAAAACCCTTGTACCGAGGTGCCAAGCCAATGGTGTAATGTCTAGTGCTCCGGGATGTTGAAATGTCCCTTAATCCTAGGCCAATCAATATATCGTAATAAAGTGATAAAAAATACATATCGTAGTATAGGCTCAGATCATATCTGGATCCATAAGCTTGTATAGTTTATATGAGAATAGTGTTTCCTTAATCTACATTATCTCATATTCGTCTTTTATAAAAATTATGTTTTAGTGTTACTCTATTGTATACTACAATTTCCATATTAATCATATAGGTTAAGGATAGAGTAATAGCATACAATATTATACCTAATAAATCATCTTGTATTTCAATAGCTAATGTGGACATAGGTGTAATGTAAGCTCAATACTGAGATATGCTTGTTTCTATTCTAGCTCAATATCATAGAAAATGCTCTTTCCAGCTTTGATTAGTGATAAGAATTGGATTAGCTTAAGCTGAGTAATGTATTCACCCTTATCTCTCTTCTATGATTACCATGTATTATTTACAATGATAACAGTTATATGGAACTAAAAGAATATTGGTATATATAAGAGACGCTATCGTACCTATGATGCCCATCTTAAGCTTAGTAACTATCACTATATCACCTTACTTAAGCTAGTAGTAAGATCTATTGAATATATAAGCTTATTGACTTCACTATGCTATTAGTACTAATGAATCAAGTCCATTGAATCAGTGATCGAGATCTTCTTGATGTAACTACACGTAATGGAATAACACATATTCGTACAAACATGATATCCTTGATACATGTCTTAGATTACAGTGACCATGAACTCCATATTCAAGATAATCTCCTTGTTAAGACGTAATGATCTCTGCTTCCTTATTTATTTCATACCTTATTAACACTGACCATAATCATAGTAATAACTACATAGCCTTACTAGCTCTATTGCAACATGTCTATCTTATAAACCTTAAGTAGAAACACAATTTTATTGCTAATGTTTATATAATAGCTGACCTTGTATGATTGGTTAAGATTAGCATTGATATGAGTGAACCATTACACAAGCCATAGTGAAAGGTCTCTACTTGTATCATGAACATATGAAGTGAAAGGTCCTTACCTGTAGCAGTCTATGTTTCCCTATTCAACACTCTCTAAGCTATATCTTAACCATATTCAAGCTATTACACAGATCAGTCTAAGCTTAGTAATTGATGTTGATGCTGATCCACACAGATATTCTCTCCATGATTCATACTCAAGCATGGTATAGAAAGACAATACCCGTCACATTACCAACCCTCGTTTGACTTCCAGCTAGATCTTATCCTACTCAAAGGGGGGGTTATCCCTAAGATAGGATTGCTAGGGTTTTAAAGCTTTTGAAGATAATTTCTAGATTTTTGTTCGAATGGTCCTATGGTTGATTGAAATGCTTAGATAAACCGAAATAACCTCAAGAAAGGTTCCCAAACACACACAATCAAGAAATTACAAGGTGATTTCGAAGAATAAACCCCTACAAAATGGTTAAAAACATCTTTAAAAGGAAAAAAGGTGATGGACGGTTGAGGATTAGTGCGTTAGTTTGCCAATATAATTCTTTTGCATATGGAGTTTCAATATTAACACAGTTGTAGAGAAATTAGAATGGATTTAGGTTTGAAGACTAAGGGAGACATTACTTGTATCTGTTAGAGGTTTGAACTAGACGTTCTATAGTCTTCAAGGATGGTTAATGGAGGGAGATTTCACATAAGTTGTGACCACATGGGTTCCTTGTGCACGTTCGTGCGACCCGTTTTCCATTTGATCCCTTATGCCTTCATTTTGTCAGGCACACCGTGTCATTTCGTTTGAGGGCGCCTGCCTAAACCTGTTCGGGTCTGGTTGTTTCGGTTGAGGGCGCCTACCCAAACACGTTCAGGCATGGTTCTTAGAGCCATCCAGCCAGTAAAATTAAATATATGTCTTGTTGTTGCATATGCACATATTGACAGTAAAGAGAGATTTCAGTTCATGAGTATGTGGCATGGGAACAAAACCTATGTAATCCCTATTTGTGGGGTTAATTAACCCTATGCCTACAATTTTTACTGTGTGGGGGTATATAACTCATAGCCATATCACATAGGCCCCATTCACTCACAAAGGTTCCCCAAAATCTGCCCCCAATTTGGTTGATCTTTCTTAGCTTGAAAATTTTGAATTTTCATTGATGATTGATTTTCCTATCAGTCAAATGCAAAAGGAGGATGAATTTCATATTTTTCCTCCATAATTTCTACATTTGAAATCTATTGTAGCTATTCATCTATGCTCATTTGGAATCACCACAAGTTTCACTTTTTCTTTTGAAATGGATTCTTGATGTTAATCTTGACAAGATTTTTCCTCCTCAAAAAACATATCCTGGTTGTAAGCATGGTTGTGGTATGTCGATATTTAGATGAAAGCTACAACTTGTAGCCCTTGATCTGCTAGGGGTTACCTTGATATTAACGGTGGTGTATTCATACTCCTTCTAAATAACCAATAAAGGGTCAAGGAAATTGACCAATATGTTTTCAAGTTTTATCTTATCCATCTCTAGGGCAAGCTACTTTTCGGCTAACTCCACTGCTTTTGATCTCAATTTTTCCAATTGCTTCCTTCTCTCATAGGATACCTAATCCTTTGCCTTTCTCTTCCCTTCTAATTCCATAATAGTGTCATAGTGATCCCAACCAAATTCTTTGGAAAGCCTTCCTAGCAGATAATATTTTTGACCTGGCTGAAGCCTCAACAATTTCAGAGCATCTGGAATGACCATTCTCTTCTTCCGGTCATATGGTGGGGGAACCCCTTCAAAATACCTTAGCCTAGAAAGTGCTGCAGCACCACGCTTGGTTTTGTGTGGAATCATTCCTCTAATTTTCCAGTAGTCAAATCCTTCTCTTACTTTATTGTCATTTGTCCATACCTAACTAATGAGAGCACAAGAACACCTATTTCTAGAAAGGAACCTATAACTTCTCTTACTGTATTGTCATTTTCCTATAACTAACCAATGAGAACACAACAACACCTATTTATATAAAATAACCTATAATACTTTTGTGGGTTTCACTAATATCCCTTTAGTTAGTGTGTGAACAGTAGCCTATATCCTAAGTGATTCATGTACAATGATAATCCACTAGGTGTATTTTCTCTTAAAAAACTATGCATGTATAGATGTCCCATTTATGGCCGAGTTCCACCAAAATGGTTCCCCCTACCTACCTAATAACTACATTACATTTATTTCATGACAAGACTACCCTACAACCCACCAAATTTCTATCATATCCTTGACGTCAACAACAATTTGTTGTTCAAGATATAGCTAAGTTGGAACAAACTTAGATCTAGAGCTTAGGATATTTTTCCACCTCTAATTTTTATAAATCAATAGATATAAAATTTCTAAAGCATGTGGGAGCCCTTTAAGTATCACCTTTCCTACATTGACTCCATCTTAAAAATCATGGAAAACCTCCATAGATGATTTAAGTTTATGTGTTTATCCAATGATAATGCAATGGCGTTTAGGTTTCTTTGGTTATTTGTTTGCCCATTTGGTTTTGTTACTTTCTACTTCTGCCCATTTGGTTATGATGCTTTTTATTAGCTATGAGAATTTTTGGTTTCCTTATGCGGCAATGGCTATTTTGTTTCTATATGTTTTGGTTTGCTGACATGCCCATTTGGTTATTTTGTCTATGTTATTATAAGAAGTTCTTGTTTGCATCCGCAGCAATGGTTTTTTGGTTTCTCTTTGATTTAGTTTGTTGATATGCCCATTTGGTTAATCTTTCACATGTAATTGAGAAGTTTTGGTTTGCATCATGCAGCAATGCCTATCTAGTTTCAATGTGTTTACGTTAGCTGATATGCTCATTTGGTTACTTTTCCCTTATATTTGTGAGAATTTTTAGTTTGCATTTGTAGCAATGACTATTTGGTTTCAATGTGTTTTAGTTTACCCATAGGGTTTTGATGTTTTTTTTTCGGCATTTTCTCCAATGGCCTTTTGGGTTTTGACGTCTTTTCAACTCCGGAGTGTCTAGTTTCTGTAATGGAGAACATGGAGTTGGTCCCAGGACATGATACCTCTTCCTTGACTGATTTTATGGTTATTCCTGTCCTCCAAAAACTTCTACCAAGTGAAGAAGTAGACAAGGATTTTTCCAAAAATGTGAAGAGGAAAAACAAGAGAAAAAAAGTTAATGATACCTTGATTGAGCACACTTTTACAGCTTTTTCCATCGAAAGATATACAAGGCAGATGAGAATAGTAGAACCACTTCATGTTTTCTGGACATCCATATAAAAGGCAACAGGTGATTAACAACACATAAAATTGTTGTGCAAATTCACATTAATAGGCTCACATAGTCACAAATAAAATTTGGCCAGTCTATAGTTGATGCTTGTGTGCTAAAAAAGGGTTCATAATCCAACTAAGCACTTTAAATCAAATTGGCACACTTGCATCAGTGTTCTTGAAGGGCACATATTTGAATATCCATCACATTAAGTCCTCAAGGTTACACTATTAAAATAGAGTCTACATTATGCATCTGATAGCATACCCTTCAGTTTTCGGACTCTTGCAAGAAGACACAATACCCTATACTGTGCTTCACATATGTAGCATTCATGTCATGCAACAGAGTACACATCACTTTGTCCTGGATGTTTTGTATTTGCATACATCACTAAAGAAAATGTGTACAAATACAACAATGCATGTTGCAATCTCCTCTTATATCACCTATAATCACCACATGAGCATGAGCCCTCCCTAAAATTATGGAATCGATTTGCATCCCTTACAACCAATTCTTGCCCTACAATTCTGGAGATGAACTTGATAGCAGTATGGGAGTCCCTATAAACACTTATTTCTAGCCATTTCCAATTAAAACTGACTGTGATTTGGTGCAATGACTTGAACTTTCATGAAATACTCTGAATTTGAGCTTAAGAACATATATTTTGTCCTAGGATGCATCAACATTGAAGAGAAACCACAAGCAGAAGCTATGTTCATTGATTTCATGACTGGTATCAGCCTACAATATTTCAATTGAGTTCTTTCATAATTCTTAAGGGTAAAACAGTAAGCATAGAAAATGAAGATGTGAGAAGAAGAGGTATCCGTATCACGAATCCTTCAGCTTTGTGAATGAAAATGAAATTTTTATGCATGGATGAGTGCAAGAGACATAACACAACCACTTAATTGACATTTTATTTGGTTAACCAGGCGAGAATATGAAAACTTCATCCCCATTGTACCATTGATCCATATACTTGTTGAGATAGGTCGTGCTTCGACTTGTTGTTATTGTCATGTGGTAGGAGCTTCCCTGTTGGCTAACACTGTTGTGTGTAGGACTTACCAAGTGGCGACCAGTCAAAACATTGACCCGCTAGTCCCTCACCTGCCTTCATTGGAATTTGTAAATGGTTAAGTCACAATATTTCATCGAAATTATAATGGATTTTATTTCAATAAATTTCGTGAGTGAAAGAAATAGTTATTGTGCGTGAATCTCATAGCTCTATAATCAATGGGTGTGGATGGAGCGAAGCAAGGATGTGAAGAGGAGATGCATTACTGAATTTTATTTTTTATTTTTGTAAACCAAGTGTGTGGAATTAGCCTTGTAAGTAATATCCTGGATGGAGGAGCCATTACTAATGTCTGATTTCAATAGAGGTTTATCTAATGTCTAATTTCAATAGAAGTTTATCTGATGTTGGATATTCACTTCGTGAAGATATCATAACAATACACTGATCATGGTGGCTTTTCATCCAATTAGATAGGTTAGCAACATATTAAACTTTACAAGCTACAGCGAGTTCCATGACTCTGTCCCTATGAGAAGGCTTTGGGCATTGTTCACTTGATCTATTCACCTCTGTATTGAATTCCCCAGTTGGGCTTGGGATGTTGAGTGACAGAGTGCGGGTATTCTGAGAAGAATTGGGGGTACGCGACCTCGTGGAACACTGGATTGGTTCTTAGAGTTCTCAGATAAAACCTTTGACTCTTTACAATCAATTATTGATGCCTTTAAAGATAAATATGGAGATAAATAAAAGGTCAAATCAAAAATAAAGTAAAATAAATTAAAAGGCCTGAGAATGGGCTCATCAAGGAATTATCCCAAATGGTTAAGGATATGCAACTCAATCAGGCATAGGTAATTAGGGGAACGGAAGCCAACCAAGCTCAACTCATAAGATTATCAATGGCATAAGAATACTGTGTGAAGAATCATTAGGTAGTAATTATCTGGAAGAAAATATTATTCTACTCTGCTGTTGTAGATAATTCAACACCATTCTCATTGGTTGAGTAGACCAGATGTAATAAAGCACTGACTAGATCATGGATGGGAGGTGTCGAAGGCTAGGTATCCATGGATTATCATAAGGATCTTAGCTGGCAAGATGAAATAATAGGAGAATTTTTTTCTCATAGGGGTTACCCACTTGGGTAGGAAACAGTCCCTTTATATAACATGATGTGACCATAACAAACATGTTATAAATTATAATAAGCTAGTTTCTTCAACCATCTCTATTACAATCTCATAAAATATCACTAGTGATCCCATGAGATTATCATAACTAACTTCTCTCTTTGTTTTCATTCTTGGTTTGTATGTACTCATTTGTTCATGATTTACATTATTAAATATATTCTTTGTTTTCATTCTTGGTTTTGTATGGTACCCATTGGTGCATAATTTACATGATTAAATATTACAAGTATGAATTATTCCTTCATAAATATGCTTGCATTTTCTGGAAGAGCTATTTTAAAATTTTCAATTTTGAAATCTAACCACCTATAGCAATAAATAATAGTTTACATTCAAGTGTACAGGCCTTAATTGATAGCAAAATTTGTGTACATGAAATAAAATAGCAGGCTAGAACATTTGACATGGCATGACTCCAAAACGTACCTTAATGGGTGATTATTTAAGTGCTTGTTCTGGAGGGCTTAACTGGTGTTTTCCTTCATTGTCTTGATCCTCTAGCTTCAATTTCCTTTGCCATTATAAATTATTGACATGATGCTCAATGTTGACCTATCTAGATCCTTGCTGGAAGTAATGAGTGAGGTTGGTGTTGGATTGTCCATTCACTTATTTTGTTTTTCATTTCTTATGTTGCAACCATATTAAAGAAATCACGTTTTTGGTTATAACTTATAATAGTAGCATAGCCACACAGGTTACATAACAATAATTGTAAAATAATGAAAATCAATTTGATAAACTAGAGAAGCCATGGATGGCTTACATTGTCTCAAATAATTTAAAGAGCTAGGCATATTGGATTGCTTTCACTGATATGCTTGTCGATTTTTGCATCCAAACTAGGTGATTTTGGAGATTGATAGCACATAATTGTAATCTTAATCTCAGTACTGTCATTTTCAACAGGGCAATAGATATACCTTTGTTGTTGGGTTGGAAATTTGGAAAACCTTACTATACACTTTTCTGCTATCATAGTTATTAGGTTAGTAATTTCCTAGTTCTTGAGGAATTATTCTGAGTTTTGAAAGAAAAATGCAGCTATACCCAGTATTCTTGTCAGTCATTTTCACAAGGTATTAAATGCAAGATTTTATATTGCATTCTATTTGCGTCAGGTTCATGAGCATGTTTGATTTGTGTTAATAAGTTGCATGTGTCTGCAATTATGTGATATTCTAACTTTGTTGGCAAAAGGAAATGAATTCAAAATTACGAATCACTAAGTGTCCAAAGCATTGTTAGCATTTTCATTTCTACTTCATCATAAATTATCTCATGATAGACTGGAGTGATGAAGTCACCATTTCCTAAATATCCAAATTAATGTCATATAAGGCCATGAGAAGCATATGATCCCAAGTTTCTATGTTACAGGATTCATCGACATTGAGCCAAGAACTTATGAAACACGATAACCTAATTAAATATGTTGAGAACCTCAAAAGTAAATTCCTTGAGGCAAGCAGTTCATTGCCACTTCTCAGATCTGTTCCAGGATTTGCCAGCAGCTCAAGCACAGGTAAGTCACAAACTTCCTATGGAGGTGAAAATCATTCATTAACATAAAAGAGCAGTAATAAATGACAGTCTTAGAGGTGAAGGAGGATGCCTGGAGGCCAAAGGAGAGAACAAAGGTCATCCATGCGGGATTTATCTAAATAATTTTTTTTAAATATTTTTTTTTTTGTTTCAGTCGGAATTGCGACGGTGTAAACGTAGGAAGACATTTTCTATATTTTTCAGAAGAGTGACGCTAAATTCGTTGGACGAGCGACACCAACACCGTCGGAAGTGCGACGCTTTAAACGTCGGAAGAGATCACATTGGACTTGCAATGGTATAAGCATAGGAAGAGAGTTTCTATATCTGTCGGAAGAGCGACGCTAATTTCGTCGGAAGTGCGACACTTTAAAATTCAAAAGAGCGATGTTAAATGATGTTTAACTTTCGTCGGTAGAGTGACGTCCAAGTTTCGTCGGAAGAGCGACGTTCAATTTTCGTCGGAAGAGAGATGTTTTTTTTCATCAGAAGAGCGACGTTTCATTTTTGTCGCACAAGCGATGTTTTGTTTTCATCGAAAGAGTGACGTTTCGGATAACATCAGAAGAGAGACGACCATCTAGAAACGTCGGAAAATGTGTCACTTTTCTGACACTTTATTGAAGTGTCGGAAATGCGACGTAATGGCTAACCATGTTTTGTGCCACCACAAACTATCGCTCTTGCGATGCCTATGTGTCGGAATAGCGATGAATTTGCCATCGGGAATTGGGTCAAATGTGCTAGTGTAAGGAATACCCTTTCCTAGGTATTAATTTCCTTACATTTAATAAACCCCAAAATCCCACTATTATAAACTTTTTACAAAAATATATTTATCCCATGTGTGTAAATAAAAACCCAAAATATAAAGCCCTTTGGTCTAAATATTATCATTATTCATCTATTCCGCCCCTATAGTCTTTAAACCATCAGAAAAGGTTTACAACAATATATAATATATATTAACCCGCCCTCTTATGTTTTATTTAAAACATGTCACGGGGGTTTTAAATATAATATAAATATCAATCCCCGCTTATACCATGACTAAAACCTTTCATATATGTTTTGTAACATTTACCCCTTGGTTACATTATAAAGGTTTTTATCACATTTTAATCCCAACCCACCATATATATACCAATGGATAAGGCTTTAAAAACCTTGTCTATAAGCGCCTTTGCAATGAGTTTTATCCCGCCACCATGTGAATAAATCAACCATTATATATATGTGAAACCTTTACCTTACAGCCAAAGGTTTAAAAACATATTAACCATTGCCACCCATTTGATCCATCCCGGTCCCACCTTTCCATCCTGATGCAACTCCTGATATGATCCCATCCATTTTCTTTGAACCTTTAGATTTGATGATTGAGGGTTCATATCGTACATATTAGATGCACGACTGGCCTAATACAAAAGCCACGCGAAATGGAAGGTTTCTCGCTGACCCCTCCCCTCCACGTGGCCTCTCATCATTGGATCGTGTCGGTTTTGATTAAAACCATTTACCACTCAACATCTACGCGACAACCATTCATAGTTTTCGTCCTTTGTACTCTGAAACCGCCTCCCGCCATGATTAGACCTACATTTAATGCAAGTTCATACATTTTAATAAATCCTTTGGAAAATGTTAATTCATCTCTTTTGTGCGCTTAACCTCTGTGTTTGCTCTCCCGGCTGTATAAACCCTACAAAAAGCCCCTGATATCCATTTTAATGCCCAAAACCTCCTAAATTCATTAAAAATACCTATAAAAATTGCTGAGGAGCCACACCTACTCTAGTTTAACCGTTGATAGCCATCAATTCAACCAAATACTGAAGAAACACTATTAAAGCCGATACTTGTATATAAACAAGTATTCTTCTGAGATTCAAACCTGCAACTCAATTCAAAGAACCGTTTTAAAAAAGAAAAGAACCATTTCAAAGTTAAGAAATCAAGTAATTAAATTTCCCAAAAGTCTCAGAAACATGCCAGACCCTGGAAAAATTTTCCCAGGAACCCTAGAGTTTGTTGCGCACCATTTTTAAGGAAATTTCTCAGTTTTTCAGAGTTAAATAATCAATTTCAAGCTCTAAAAGGCCAGAAATCCTCTGCAGGTGCCTTAATCTTCTGTAAATCCTTTTTAAATAGAGTTTTAGCCCATTTGTTCAATCAAAAAGCTTAGAAAACCCCTGTTTTATGTTTTATGCCATTTTTTAAAGCCTTAGAACTTCTTTGATAAACCTAATTGGGTATAAAGTCCAAAATGAGACTCTATTTTGCTAAAATTTCCCAATCAAGCCTCTTCTATAGTAAAATTTCCTCTACAAAGAATTTGGACTTGCAGAAGTTGCCCTAAGAGGCCTAAATAGCAAAGCACCAACAAGCCTATAGGTTCTAAAGCTCCTAAGCCTACCCCTGCCATGACTCCAAATACTGCAATTGTAGTCAATCCATTACAACCCCGAGTTGTTGATATTGAGCATATTCCCCTAGTAGATATTGAATACAATATAGTTAATCGTATTGTGGAATTTAACTTGATAGATATCCATAATTGGTGTTTGAAAAAGTTCTAGATAAAGAAGATGAAATCTATCTTTCGGATTCCCATTTACCAAAGTATGTGGTTCCATTAACTCACCCCTGTCAAGAAATTATGAGATTGTGTCAGCAATACAATGTTCCAGAACAAAGATCCATTGTGAATGCTAACAAAGAGGTATTATTTACCATCACTGCAGAGTTAATAAACCAAATGTTGCAGCTCAAACTAGACCCCCAAGCAGTCCCTTTGTCTATTGAGGCCTTAACCCAACTATATCTTTGCTTAGACTTTCCTAAAAGGTTTATGATATTTCAGACCTCTATGCGTTCCCATGTTGAAATTTCAAAGATAAATCCTCCATATTCTACTGAAAACTTCCCAGAAGGATCAAGACATATAATCTCTATGCTTTCCTTCATTCTTAGGTATTTCACAGATGAGCATATTGATAAATCTATCTTGGGATTTTTATCCATCCTTTCTCCAGGTCAACCACCCTTAGTTATCTTTGACTATGCTAGTTTCATTGCTGATGGTATTCACTATCAATTGACTCATTTACAGCTTGAAGGAGTATTCAAATATACCTCCTATATTTTTCACATGTTTCTTTATTTTCAATCAAAAAGTTTTCCAATTTCCTTTCAAAATTTGGATATAAAAGAAAAACCTCTATCAATTATCTTTTGGACATCTATACTCAGAAAAGAAGGCACAAAATTCATTTATTCAGAGTTTGCAGAGTTGTTTATACATCCATTGAATACCATGTTGACAAAAATAGAGCAGCCTAGAATGAGTGAGGAAATGAAGAAAATATTACAGCTATCAGAGTAGAGCAAAGTAGGTGATTGGTATTTGTATGAGAAATTCACTGAAATCAGAGTTTTTGGTTTTGACTGGTTGCCCTAAAAGTTACCTAAGCATCCACCAATAAGGATCTTTGCCTTACAATACATTAGGAAAATCCTGAATTCAGATTCAATTAATTTTATGGCAGCCAAGAAAAAGACCCAATTTAAACTCAAAAATGAAAATGGGTCTTTCATATATAATCAAAGAGATGCAAAAAAGGAAGTAACCAAGCAATTGTTGGAATTTAAATTTGAGGAAATTTTCCCATGGAACTATGATCCACAAGGGATCTTAAGTAAACTAAGGGTAAAATGTAAATTGATAGCCTTTATCCATGAGTCAAAGCGAGAAATAGAGAATTTTACCAATAAAATTGAGTGGTTTGAAAACACTTTAACAGAGGCAGTGAACCAAAGGAATACTAGTCAAACTTTGGGAATTTCCAAACAGTCAGAGACATACACTAAAAGAATCAGAGAAGAGGGAGCTTACACTACAGAAACCATAATAGAAACAAAGTTCAAGCTCATTTATAACAAAATTCCCAAACTATATTCAACAAATAAAGAAAAAATGACCATAGATGTGGAAAGAACAGAGGCTTTGAACACCAATATAGATTTACCAATTACTAATGTGGCTACTGTGATTGTCAATGAACCCAATCAAAATGAAGAAAGAAACAAAGAGAAATAGTTAGTGGACAGGCAACAAAGTCTAGAAGCATCTTCCTCACATGCAGCTAAGGAAAAGGGCTTAGAAAATAAATATAAATAAAAGAAAATCAAGCTTAAGAAAGAGGAAATCAAGACTGAAATATATTCTCAATTCTTAAAGAAAAAGCCAAGTAATCAAAATAGATTTCTATCAGCCTTTGACTACTCCAGAAAAAATTTGATTATGCCAGTTTTGCAGCCTAAGGTAGTAGTGCCAAAGACAGTATCAAACTATAAAAAAGTTGATCTTGAAGTAGATACAAAGACCATCCATGAATTGGATCAAATAAATCTCCACAGGCAGAGCTCATAGATGTTATATTCCACTGTGGTAAAAATAGCTATGAGTGCTCACAAACTCAAAAATACTATCTTCAACATGCAAGATCAAATGAAGATAGATAAAGCCTCAATGTATGAAATATATCTAAGGATAAAAGCTTTAGAAGAGCTACTATTACAGGTAGGATATGATCTAGCTAATATCAAAGTAGCTGAATTATTGATTAAAAAGAGAAATGAAGATATAGCAGCTTTGAGGAAACAACTCAAACTTCCTCAAAGTGAGCATCCTCAGATGAAAGAAGTCCTCCAAGATTAGAGTGAAAAAGATGAAATGATGAGTTTAATTCTTCAGTTGACAACTCAAATTAAGGAAATGGAAGTACAGATGGACCAAGTTGTCCAAGAAAAGGAGACAGTTAAAGAACCAGGCATTCCTACTATCATCCCAGTCATAATAGCAACATTACCTTCTACTTTAGGAGAACATTTGACACCCAAAGAGCCACTCGCCACTACAGTGCCAGTGACTTCTTCCACAACTTCAGGTACTGATTCTTCTACAACAAAATTGCAGCATACATATAATAGGAGTCAATTGGTAGAAGAAATGGAAGAGATGTCTTTGAAGACAAATGAAATCAACAGATTGACAAAAACAATAGAGAATCTTGAGAATTCTACTAAATTGGCTCAGATAAATGCCAAGACAGATGAACAGAAAGCCATAAGATTAAGTGAACAACTCAAGAAATTGCAAAATGAGTTTGCTTTAACAGAAGAAATATCATATATCAAGAATTATGTGTTGAAAAATGTAATTGTGGCCATTCATGATGTTTGGCCATCAATTCAGGTCATTTTGAGCAAAGAGAATTACTGCTAGCAGCATAAGCTCGGTTTCAGAAAAAAACAAGATGAATTGGCCAATAAACCAGAACAAGCTATGAAGCTTATCACTTTCTTTAACAGTAAGACTAGATAGGAATTAGAAGAATTGAAGATGAATGACAGAAAAACAACTATCCTAGAAATTAGGAAAGTTACCACAAAAAGAAACCTGATGAGAAAAGTTGAAGAGAAATGTGAAGGAATGAGTACTGTTATAACCATATTCACGGTTAAATTCACCAATTTAAGGCAAAAGAGACTTCCAGATATCATGGTTATTAATGATAAACTAATGCCCCAGAATGATTATGACGAGAAGATTAGAGAGTTTGCTAAAGAACAAGTAAATAAGACAACAGGGAAAGGCATTCCAACAGGGAAGGTCTTAATGAAGAACTTTGAAGACTTGTTTTACTTGCAGTATGAAATCAAGCACTTATTTGTTGTCAAGCCCAGATTTTCCAAGTATACTGAAGCTGATAAGAATTTTAGGAAACTCAAGAATGTTCAAATCCCTAAAAATGAGGATTGGCAAGCATTGACTGATTTGCTATGAAGAATGAAAGGCAAACAAATGCAGAAGAAAAAATTTGTTTACTATTTTCACGTCAAAATAGATTTCACAACAGTAAAGGCAGTTTACTGAAGGTTAAAGAGTATTCGAATTGAAGAGTATCAGTGTGAAAGCGTATAAGTGAGAAAGAGTATCAGTGAAGCCAAGTCAAAATCATGAAAATATTTAACAGCTAGCACGCAGGACACATAGGAAGTTACCAACCTCTTGTCATCAAAACAGTTCTATTTATTTTGAATAAAATAGGACAACTTGTTGATTTGTTAAGCAGTTGTCCCTATTTTTGATGTAAAAATATTTTATTTTCCTAAGTTAATTCGTAGAAGTCATCTAGAATATTTTGTAATACATTTTGTATAAATACTTCACTCTTAGAAGTATTTTTGGTGTGGAATAAAATTTTTGGAGATTACTATATATATTTTCTTGACTTGAAGGCTGTGCATTTTGACTTTGAAGTAGCAGACTGGATCACCTATTTGGCATCATACTTCAGGATCCCTATGATAAGCTATCTAGAGTGAAGTACTCTCTAAACTTGTCATTTTTAATCTTTATTTGTTACATGCATACATCTATGTTTTAATTCTAAATTTGAATGTATAACTAGGAGCATTACTACAGGACATGTTAATAGCACCCATTTTTAACTAGTTATCGTTTCTTTGTTTTCTCCTGATTTTCGATGTAGGGAACCCTTAATTGCTCCCTCTTCCATTTTACCTCTATCTACTACTTCCCTTTTCCGGATCAAATGATCCTTAAGTGCCCTTTATACCGATCATATCACCTCAAAAAAAAAAAATTCATAATCTCCAAGGGTTATCTATCTTGCCCTAAAGACATTTGACCTTTTAGGCCCTGATCCTAGTTCTACTAGCTTGATTTAGACTCCATAGCCCAATGGAAAATTAAATTTCCCTCTATTCATACCATCAAGTGATTTGTTCGTACAAAAACAATCAATCGAAACCAAAACTTCCCATTCATAACTAGCCTAACATTGATAAATCAAAGACGAATTTTAAAGAGAGAGCCCTCTCTGAATGCTAGGAAGGCTATATCTTAGAGTTTGAAGTATTTTTTTGGTTACCTCTGGAGTTCTTTGACTAAAAACCAAAATCCCACAAGTCAAGAATTTACTAGAGTGATAACAGGTAGTACTACTTAAACCAATCAACGTACGAATATATTCATATCTCTTCCATTTCAGTTTTATGTTGGAAAATGATTGATCATTTATATCAATAGGATATTTATTGTGAAATAAAGTCAAATTTCCACAATGATCACATTTTTTTACCACCAACGCATTTGTTTTGGTAAAATAATTCATGGCTTTCTCTTGCACATAGAATTTGGGATAGGAAATCATGGATAGTGGAAGGAGGAGGTGAGTTTTTCCAAAACGTTTTACCAAGATTAAGGAATGTGTCATAATATGTATGAAATTCCACATGGTAACGACAAAAACAAGTGTCACGTACAATTATAAGTTTAACATACCATGGTTTTTGTTGCACAAAAGCATTGATTGAGACATTAATTTCACGGTTCTCTTCTATGAAATTGTTGAACAACTCTATCTGAGTGGTGTCCAAGGTATGTTTTGCATGTTCCACGTATTGATTTTGTGTTATTCTTCATCGCATCACATCCCTTTCTTTTTTTGAAACACATGAATTTTTCATCCAATATTCATCTATTATTTTTTAACATCTTCTCCAAGTCTATCTTTGTATGGTTGCCTACAAATAACTGTCCAACAAGCGAGTTCATCATTTACATCTATTTGAAATCCAAATTTCTGATGTTTGTGCAATGTTTTTCGTGAGGTACCTTATGCTTGCACCATAGATTTAACCAAACTATTCTCTTTATTAATTGATGAAACCACTACCATTTGTATTTCTCTACGTTCATGTAAATCAATTTTCTTTCTGGATTTTCCAATTGACTTTAGAGAACTTTGTATTTTGTATCAATTTTCTTTCACTTTTTTTTATCATTGGATGATATTAGAATACCCAATAGATTCATAGCTTCTGTTAGTTTCTTTGATTTTAAGAGATTTCTCAAAAAATGTGCTTGAACTGGCACATTTTCATCTTTGAAGAACATATCAATAATGCGCTTAACACAATATCTCCATATGTGTTAGTGTCAACATTTTCTAACATCTCAGCATCAATATTGATTTCATCTATACATATGAGAATTAAATGTACAAAATGAGTTTAAATATTCAATAAATAATTAAATTAATAAATATGTATAATTTAAATAATACATTTATTCAACATATATATACATACATGGTGATTCAATTTCTTCACTTGAATTTATTTCAACATTTTCAACATCTTCAATCATTGGTTCAATATATTTTTAATTTTATCTTTCAAAATTTTCTATCTCATCATCAATGGTATGAGGAATTTATCTCTATGCTTACATTGCAAAATATTTTACGAATTATTTTATTAAATAAAAAATATATTTTCACAATATACTAGTTAAATTTTAAATATCATTTATAATATTTACATTTACATGCTTCAACTTCTACTTGAGGTTTATTTTCCCTTTCAATATTTGAGCGTTCTTCTCTCCTCTTTTTGCGATATTCTCTCTCGTATTCTCTACGAGTCCTGGGGTTTCTTGTTCGATCATAATTTCTTTTGCAATTTCTTTGATTTCCCATGATAATTTAGTGTGAAGCTTAAAAAAATTCCTTCAAAATCCTACAAAAAAACTCACTAGAAAAATTTAGACAAAAAATCATCACAAAATATTTAATTTAAAAAAAACTCACTTTAAAAATTTTGCACAAAAGACATACTTCAACCCAAAAAACTTACTTTAAAAAAAGTCTCTTTAAAAATTTTGCCAAAAAAATGCCTTTTAAAAATTAAGCTCAAAATATTTCCTTCAAAGTCATGCAAAAAATTCTCCCCTTAAATATCTAGACCAAAAATAACTTTAAAAAATCATTATAAGAGATTTACTTCAACCCAAAACACTAACTCTAAAATAATGTCCCATTAAAAAAATAACCCCAAAAAAATTCCTTTGAAAATTAAGCCCAAAAAACCTTTGAAAATTCAGTGCAAAAAATTCCATTTCTAAACTCAGCTCAAAAATTTTCCTTCCAAAATTCAGCCCAAAATATTTCCTTTGTAAATTCAGCCCAAAATATTTCCTTTCAAAATTAAGCCCAAAAATTTTCCTTTGCAAATTCAGCCGTAAAAATTTCCTTTACAAATTCAGCCCAAATGAAGAAATGTGCGAAAATAATGTTTCTATTTTCGGGTATTTATAGCATTGTGAAATTTGTTTTTATAAAGGGGATTTATCAAATTTTATCTAGCCGACAGAATTTGCAATCAAAAGTTTAGTCAAAATTTGTTTATCGTTAAAACTAACGGGACAAAGCGGCTAAATTTTTTTGTCTAAACTATTATGAAAAGTTTAGCCGAACTAAAACTTCTACAACTATGCTACAGCTCAGTTCTGAACACATTTATTCAACTTTGGAATTGTTAAACTCCATCAAATTTTATGCATCAACTTTCGGCAGCAAGAATAGCATTTGCATAATTTAATCTACATTCAAAATATACAAATTTTATGGAATTCCATAGATATTTACTAATTTTAATTAATTTTGTAATAAAATGGGTGCAAATTTTTTTTGAAGGTCATTATGATTCATTGAAATCAAAATTTTGTATCTCCGAAAATACACTGTAAAAAAATTGGAAATTTATGGTGCATTACATTAGTTTGTCGTGTGTAATGTGTTATTTTTAATAATTTTAGTTTATAACTAATATGTTGAGAAACTTGACGTACACCAAGACATATTCAAAATATGTTGTTTTTTCATATTGGTTCAGTTCAAAAAAATCTAGTAATTATGATATGTGTCAGTGGGTTTCGTAAATATAACGATACCGAAGTAGAATCTGTCTAGATTGTTGTAACACATTTTTTTCTCAAAACACCAATTTTTCAATGAATACATCAACGATTGTCAACATGGACTTTTACGAATCCCTTGATTGTTAAGGAACACACACTGAAAGAATTTTTAAGTTGACATATCAAATGAAAATAAAAAGATTCCAAAAGTTAAATAATAGAAAGCTAATAAAATTTCTCACAAGTTTTATTTTTATCTTAAAATAGATAAAATATCACACTGGAAACTCTTATTCAAATTCTATATTCTGAATCAAAGAAATTATGCACATATTTATACATAAAATAGTCTCAAGATAGGAACTCTGTCTTGGATGCACTATAATGTGGTTGAGAGATTCTCTCAACCACACACTAAACTAGGAAAGAATATAGTTCTAGCTACTTCCTATTATGTAGGAACAAACTCCTCAAGTAGAGAATTATAACCATACACAAGTAGGAATTAAATATTTCTAACTCCCCCCCTTAATGACTACTTGTCACGATAGAAATTCACAAATTCTAGTTTTGATCAAACATAACAAAGAATATGTCGACGTCCCTATAAAGGAGCAACCATCCACCGGAATGCATGGGTACAACCGCTGCAACCACTAGTCATGTAGGATGTCCTTCACATACATGATTCTATCAACCATTATCACTGTATATATGTACATACAAATCCACCACCATTGGGTGAATTTCATGTGCAGAAGCTCCAAAACAAAGAGAGATCAGCGCCTTTCTAAGCCAAATATTCATGTCCAAATAACAATCCCTAACAGTTGCGCGGATTGCGCCTTTCGATGCAACTGTCAAATAGAAAATGCGCCGAACCTCTTGTGCTCAGACACACCAATAATTGAGACCGTGAGCTAGGCATTACTGCAGTCCACCTGCTCCTATGAGCACAAATCTCTTGTGTACACGTAGCCACAAAGGCGATTTAGCCACCAAGGCGGTCCAACCACTAAGGCTCTATATGTCGTTTCTGACTCACCACAAACCAGCCACAAAGGTGATATATGTGGTTTCTGGCTCACCACAAACCATCACTTTACAGTGACAAAATATGGTTTCAGGCTAGCCATAAACCATTACAAAGTGGTTTTAAGATCACTATGAACTTTCAAATTCCTTTACAAGGCTTACATTCCATACTTTAACATTTTGGAGTTTCTGGGTACATATAATGACCATTAAAACAACCATCTAGACTTGCTTATAACATGCTAGGGAGTCTATTCCACAAACCACACTAACTCAAATAAACATCCACTTTGTTTTCCACCATAAAAGTTGTTCTTGCTTCATTACCTCATCTTTTCCTACATCATGGGCATCCTTGTCTTTGTAAAATAACTTCTTGGAATTCCATGCTTAACCTGTCATTCATTAGAGTTGTAAATTCTAACAGAAAATAAATTTACCTACATTGAGCTAGCTAGGCTCAATAAGGCTCAATAATCTTTAAACATGATTCCTAGAAACTAAATAAAACATAAACTCTTCACATTAATTTCTCTTTCTGCCCAAAGATGATTATTTCCCATACCAACAACCATTTTTCTCCAACGATACTTGTGAGGGGTCCACTGATAAATAAATCGGATTGACAACTTTTCAATTGGACTCAATGCAGTGCATTCCAACACTGATGATCCAGACATAGGCACTTACAACCACATGAAGAGAACACAATTTTCCCTTCAAAAACAATAATCCAGGACTCCATGGTCCGATCCTCCGTCGCGTTTTAGTATCCAATTCCCTAGCATCACAACATAATGCCACTTCCCTTGTTCACTGTATCAAGGCTTGGCAACTGCTTCCAAGCATGCTTCCTCATGCTCACTAATTTCCATCATAATCTACTCCCCTAGTCACACTGGGCACACATAAACGCTATCATCATGTGGCTCCAGCCACTACTCTTTGATGCCATTTTCATTGTCATGTCTTAATTGTATCTGGTAGTAAATCATTCCTACAAATAAATTTGTCTATTGTTGGAATGGAAAATTCCAGCAAAGACTAGCACTCGTGACAATAGTTGCCCAAACTAAATGTAACAACATTTAATTTAACTAGATTTACATGACTCACATGACCATTCTTAAAAAAAAATATTAAACGCATGACATCATGGGAGCACTTAGATCTATTAATTAAAAAAAATGCATAAATATGATTTCGTTTTTCTCCCTTTCATATGCTTTGAACATCCAACTTTTTGATGCCCTTGAATGCCTCAGGTAGCAGTTCGAATATATCTCTCCTTCCTCTCACAATATACTTGCCTTGGCCACCAAATGTGATCTTTTCTTTCTTGAAGACATCGGTTTGGAAGTCGATAAGTGAAGGCATTTTAATGAGAAAGGAAGCCACTATACGAGCACCCAAGACTACCTTTCTAATTCTCAGCAACAGAACAAGCGAACTGTAAGTGCATTGCACTCCTTTCCCTTCTCTCTACTTAAATGAAAAAAATAGAATAGACCTTTTACATCCCTTTCTTCACAAATCTCCAATGAGATATTCATAAAGATCTTGCCAAATTCTCCTGTAGGCAAAAGCGCATGACATGCATCTCGATCCCTTGCATTTCAATAGAATTCAATCCTCCGCCCCATGATGACCGCAATGATTTAACAAATATAAAAGCAGTCATTCAAAAGCTTTTCTATGTTACCAAGCATGAGAAAAGAGCCTACAATGCTGGCTTACGCAGATCTCAGTAGCCAATTCCACCTTCGAACTAGCACTGCAGCCTCACACTGGCTTCGCAGATCCAGACCACCGCCAATAAATAACGCAATGAGTATGAAGATGGAGAACACAAATCGATCTATCTTGGACACAAATTGATCCATGGCGAATTTGGTATGACCACTGATCCCCAGTCTCTGCCTCTTTCATTATTCATCTGATAAAAATTTCCCAAACTGTCGCTCCTGAAATCAACCGCATTTCTTTATACTCTATCTGCTCCAAACTTTTTCTGCTCCAAATTTTCCGGGCCTTCCAAAAAATCTCTTAGCTCCATTTCTCCGTGTCTTTGTACCTTGTATTGTAATCAGTTAGAATATCAAGGTAGCAATTAGGATGAGACTCATCCTGTCTTCCTCATCACTTCTGACGACCTGAGAAACGGTCTTAATATAGCTATCTATTTGCATATATCCTCATGCATGTGTTGGATAACAGAGATGGCAGTCATGGGCCTCACCGCTACCTTGCTCAGCTGCTCATACGCCTCGAATGCAACCACTATCTGGTCCGGTTGGGAATGCTTGTGGTTCTAGAAGGGGAGCCCATTTTCCCTGGCCTTGTGAACCATCATGATCGCAGAATATTTCTCCGACAGCTCCACCAGGTGCATGATGTAGAGGTACAACGCAGGCTTTCGAATCCCTCGGGATACCACTATTAAGTTCATAATCGATGGTATTTTCCTCATACCGTGCACATACCCTAGGATTCTGAGCTCATCCAACAATGGCGCAGAAGTTGTTCTAGTATACGAACAAAGGCACATCGGCTCTCTACAATGAACAACACGCTGGCGATCAAGTGAGCTGCAAGTTCTTCTTTAATCCAAATATTTCATCAAAATTCTGTGGTGAGAAAAATCCAAAGCTTTTATTTGTAGCAAAAAATCTAGTTAATGGAAACATGATCTCACACAAACACATCTCGTTTAATCATTGTTGAGACTGCCCAGAATCCAAAGGGATAACTTGCCCAAATCTCATAGATAAACTCCCAGTTCGCACAGTGCTGTGAGCAAGTGGTTTGAAATCATCCGTCTGAGACCAGTTCGCACAAAGCAATGATATTTCCTCATTCAAATGGTCTCCAAACAGAGCTGAAAGGAAATATACATAAAGATTGATCTTAAACGCCTGATCATAAGAAGAAATCATGCTGACTGTCATTCTGTACATAATATTGACTTGAGTTTTCACATAAAATAGGAACTATTTTCTTTTTCCAGCACATCTCCGAATTTGAGCAGAAACAACACATGATGGAGATTTCCATTCTCTCCAAATGCTCGTCAATAAATACCCAAAAATTTGTTATTAGAGGAAAAATCCTTGCATACTTGTGCGATGCAAAATGGAGAAGCTATTAAGAATCTTCAGCACTGAATTCGGGCTTTGATGGCTTTTGAAGTTTGTATTACACAATATTTGAACTCCACAAAGAGCATTAGTAGCGAAACGGGATACATAAATAGTAGCTCCAAGACTGGAAGAAGCAACACCACAACACGCTCCGATATGCTGAGGCTCAACCACGTGATCACCAAGGTAGGAAACACCTCTAAGTCGCTGTGCAAGTACCGACTCCTCCTCTATGTTGCAGCAATCACTGATTATGGTTCCCACTTGATCTGCTCGCCTACAAACAAAAATGAACCTCCACCACCACCAATACGCTGTAGATCCAACCCCAACACGTTCTCGTAACATGCTTACGATGCAAGCTTTTCCTTTTGCTCCCTCATCATCGATCACTCCAAGAGAATCACTCCTCACACAATGCTCCTTAGATAGGCAGCGCTCTTTCTCGGATGGACAAACCCAAAAAATAAACTACAAACAAAATGCTCTATTTGCTATTTTCCTCAGCCCACTAGGGGCCGAGGCCCAGGTCCTTATGGCTCCGATACCAAGATAAAATATCACACTGGAAATTCTTATTCAAATTATATATTCTGAATCAAAGAAATTACACACATATTTATACATAAAATAGTCTCAAGATAGGATCTCTATCTTGGACGCACTATAATGTGGTTGAGATATTCTCTCAACCACACACTAAACTAGGAAAGCATATAGTTCTAGCTACTTCCTATTATGTAGGAACAAACTCTTCAAGTAGGGAATTATAACCATAGACAAGTAGGAATTAAATATTTCTAACTCCCCCCCTTAATGACTACTTGTCGCGATAGAAATTCACAAAGTCTGGTTGTGATCAAACATAATAAAGAACATGTCGACGTACCAACGATGTTTTGTAACATGCCTACACTAGTCTGGGAAAAGCTCATTGGAGCATAAATTGTAGAGGTAGATGAAGTGTAATTAACTTTATTTCGTCAAGTAGGCTAGTGGAAATTTTCGCAATTGTTTCATGGGTAAAGTAATGAAGTGGTCAAAAATTTTGTTTCTTCCTTTAATGGGAGAAGAGGATACGTTGGTGACCTTGAAATTAAATCAATTTTTAGTTTATGGTAGCAGCGACCCAATTACCCTTGGAACGCAAGCGTTGGTCCAAGAACATTGAAGCTAAAAGAATTCCATGGGAAAAATTACTAGCTATTAAGGATTTTAAATTCTCCATTACAGGTATGCCTATATTTTTTCTCAAAAGAAAATGGTGTAACTTGTTACATTTGATTAGTATTAATGCAACCTAAGAGAGTTGTTACAATATCTTTTTCTTGTATCACATTTGGCTTGTGATGGCCTTTTTAGGCCAGAAACATAGTTTTGCATACTTTCTCCTAAAGAGTTTAACAAGGATGTCAAAGGATTACAAAACCAAGTATTAAAAACCTAATGATCACTTTTCCATCATGGATTAATCTATATATTGGTAAGATATCATTTAGGTCAAATTGGTGATAATTTGGATTTTTTCTTGAAATGGCTATAGTAAACATCTGAATTTCGATCATGTTCAATCTTCTACCACTTCGACTCTTGACCTTTCTGTTACTGATTCAACTCCATCGATGGATGAGAAATTATTGTAGCATGAATGTGAGGTGTTTCCTCAAATGATAGGGTCAACCTCTTCATAGGATATAAAAATTAAAATTTCCAAAAGTTTAACTTCTCTATGAGTTACTAGGAGTACATCCAAAGCTCATAGGTTCAACTCCATTGTTGAATCTCCTCAACCTAAAATACAATATGTTGAGCCTGCAAACAAACAAGAAACTCGTGAGATGTAAGATATGGTAAAAATAAAAGGATTGCAAATTAAAATTTCCAGGGCTTGAAAGTCCAAAGCTGAGGGTTCTCCTGAAATTGTTCCTTTGGTTGACTTGGAAAACATTCCTGAATCATCTTTGAAGAAAGATAAATCGTAGTCTCAAGATCTTTGACAATACTAGAAATTGTGTTGATACTTCCTTTGGAAACCCTCACTCAAAATATTTTATTATAAATATGTATTGGAAACAAAAATGTTTCCTCGTTGTTCCTCGTCTGGAACATAATATTAGCCATCTATTTTATGAAAATGACCCGTTAAGGATGCTTTCCACAGAAAGGATAAGTCAAATGAGAAAAAATCATCTTCTAATCAAGGTAAATCCATGTCTAAAGGTACTCGTATTGTGATAAATTATGTGAAACTTAATGTTACCAGTATTGTGATAAATTATGTGAAACTTAATGTTACCATCTCAAAATCAAAGGGAAATAGTGCCAGATAATAATAACTTTGTTTGAAAAAGTTATGTAGGTAATATTTATTTTATTTTGTTTGTTATTTTAATAAAATGGCCGTTACAAAATGGTTGTTTCTGTATCATCACCATTTCAGTTTTATTGTCATTTTACTTAATCTTAGTATATTTCCTCAATAGATTTTAAACGATGGCAAGGAAGCTCTCTTGGACAGTATGATTCAAGATTCTTTCACCCATAATGTGTTCGCTCATAACCTTGTATTGGAATCCTATTTGTCATATGTATCACATTAACTTTCTCATAAGCCGAGAAGGTCTGAACTTGAAAAATATATTTTTATTTTTCTAGAGCCGAAGAGATTAAAGATAGTTTTATTATTATATTTGATTGCAAGAATGAGGGCCTAAGGTTATAAATACCCCTAATTATAATTGTAAAAGGGATCCAAATGGGGAAACTCTGAGAAAAGAAATGTCTCAGAAATGTTTTTTTTTTTTGTAAGTTAGGTGGTACCTTTCTTTTTTTGATTTATAAATGTAGGACAGGATACATTATAATATACTTTGGCCTCAACCTGCCCGTAGGAAACCAGGTCTGTTGGCCGTCTAAGTGCTTTGAACGCTTGCCAAAATTGAAATTGTCTCTATATCCTATACAGCGCATTAACTAGCTGTCCTACTACTTTACCATGTTGTTGTATTTATGATTGTGGAATACTTATTTTTATATAGTTAATTGACTTGGGTGGATTCCGTCTGTTGCTTGTATTTTTATTTTATTTTTTTATTTTATTATGTTCCATAGTTTTGCTCATATCTTCTTTATGTCTTTGTAATCGAATTTCTGAAATTTAAAAGATAGGAATCTCCTATGTTTAATTATTTGATCTCTTAAAAAAAATATTATTTACTATCACATTTCTTTGTTAATCAAGATTTATTTGAATTTGTGTTTGCTCAACCAGATTGATACACTTCTATAGTGACTTATGTCCAAAGAGTGCTTTCTATGTTGACATAAAAAATATTTGAGTTTCTGTGGGTGGGTCTTAAGGGTTTCTATCTACATGATGTTTTCTTTTATTTATAGATGGAACTAATATTGTGATTCTAACTGATTGGTAGATTATATCATTTATTGTGTTGAATGGTTTATTGGTTGTATCAATAAATTAAAAGATAGAAGCATATGAATTTGATAAAACATCGTTTACAATTTTCTCCTTTTTCTTAACTTGGCCAAGTGATATAGATTACATATATTTTATTTAGTCTTGCATCTATACATTTTGAATGTGAAATATTTTAAATAAGCATTGATATGCTTTGTTCATTAATGAAATTGAGTAGCCTGTATGTTTACGATTATTAGTTCATTTATAATTCAAATTCAGAATTATTTAATGTATAGTTTCATTTAGAAATAACATTTTATCTCATTTATCTAAATATTTGTATGAGTTATTTATAGATATTCTTATCTTGAACCAATTTCATTATGATATGGTCTTTGACACTTATTGTAATTTAGTTTTTGTACATGTTCTACCATAGTATGATCGTCTAACATGAATTTTGTATTATGTTCTAATTCTAATTTCTAAATGCAATCTATAAATTAGAATTATTTCATATATCACATTTATATTCTAATTCTAATATAGAAGTGCAATCTATAAATTAGAATTGTTTCATATATCACATTTATATTTCCAGCCTTCTACTCTAACATTTGTCTAGGTTGATAAATTTGTACTAATTTATTTTATAGTTTAGTTAATAGTAGGATTTTATTTTTATTATTTAATCATAACTTAATATGGGATAATATAGCATAACATTAGTTAAGATTAGGCTTGGTTCCTCCTTGGATTCAATCCTTCGTAGGAAGAAAGGACCTATGGCTAACAAAACCTATAAAGTCATTAGGGGTGACTATTCCAAATGACTTGGTCTATGTGAAGAGCCTCAATCTGGGTCATTGATTCAGTAGAGGGAGGCAAGGAAGCCTAATGTTGAGAACGCCCTGTCAAAGTGATTTGGCTTGGGGGTGGACCCTACTCTTGGATCTTGGACCTCGGACTTTAGACTTCAACATTCTCAAACTGAGGTTAGAGTAGAGGGATGTCCAGAGCCTAATTTTGAGATGATATGACCAAGGTGACATCAGTTGGGGTGGACCGTACTCTCATATCTTGAACATCAGTGCTTTCTAATTGAGGTTGGAGAAGAGGGATGTGAAGACCTTAATGGTGAGATGGCATTGCTTGGGCTATACCCTACTCTTGAATACTTAACATCGTTCCTCAAACCTCAACATTTTATAATTGAGGTTGGACTAGAGGGAAGCATGACAAGTTGATGCCGAGATGATGTGGCTTAGGGATGGTCTATACTAGGCTCATGGGTATCTGACCCATTGGAATTTTCAAAAGAACTAAGTGTTTGAGATAATGCCTCATTTAATATGCATACTACAGATTAGGGATTGGTTTGGTGTGTTGGAGGATGTTGAGAGATTCTCTCAACTACTCCCTCCAAGAATGGAATTAGTTGGATCTCAGCAGCACTATAAATATTGTAATGTATTAGTGTGATTTAATGTAGAAAATACTTATTTGTGTGTGTATCTCTGCTCTCTCATATTTCTAATATGGTATCAGAGCCAGTTCTGGCTTGATTCCCTCACAGGAAGGCCAGGAACATGTGAGAGTTTATGTTGTTGATTATCTGTACATAAGTAGGGTAATAGTGTTGAATTTGTTTTTATTTGTGTGAGCGATCATCAACATTTTTTTTGTTTTGTTGTTTTGATGTACAACTCCTCTACAATTGCGCAATCTATAATTAACTGGAATTAGACTTGCTGAGCAGTGAGAAACGCTACCTTCAGCTGTGCAAATATTGATATGTGTGGATCAATTTTGCTGCCCGGCTATTGAGGGGAGACAGTGAAGGTAAGGTAGTTCCAAAATTGAGAACTGTGTGGTGGAGAATCGCTGCTAATTTGACTAGGGAAACCACAACAGTTTCTTCACGCAGATAAAAAGAAAACAGAGAGAAAGGGTTGTTTGTTTTATAGATCGAACCATGAGCACTAGGTTTACCTTAGAAATCGATGTTGTGTCCCGCAGAGTCGAGCTATGGATTAATTTTTCTCCAATTTTTAATATCTGGAACTGCAGACGCTTTGCAGGGAAGCGATCCGAATAAGGAGCTCCAAGAAATCAAGAAAATCCAATGGGATGATGTGCACGATCGTCCAACGATCACAATTGTGGATCGGTCGTCTGAGAGACTCATAATAAATGCTAAAGATCTGCAGAAGATGGCTTGGGAGAGTAGATATTTCAAGAGTGTTGAGGTCGTTTACATGGAGGACATGGATGTTGAAGGGCAGGTACGGTTGATGGGGATTACTGATGTTTTATTTGGTATGGACGGCGCGGGAATGATGAATGGAATTTTTCTTCCTGAGGGAGGTGTCATTGTTCATGTTCGTCCATACGGATGCAAAGAATATATTTCCGGCAAAGGAGTGAATTTCGATCGACTGTGGGATGCAAACCCTGGGAGAGTTATTCCCGAGGTGCTGAACCTTGTTTTCAATCATAGTTCATCTGTTGGGTATAGGTTTGTTTTTATCCTGAAGCAAGACACTTTCGTGGATCCAGTGGCTTTTCGCTGCATTTTTGACACCTCACACAAGCTACTGCACGGGATTCTAGTGAATTGGCCTTCGCATCTTGCTTGCACTCATACAGTTTTCACTTGAAATTAGAGTATGGCGCCATTTTCTCCCCTAATCAGTCAATGGAAGCACCGTATTGGCTTTCGTAGACTTCGTTATATGTAATTATAACTTTTTGTTAGGGAAATTTATAGTAGTGTGCGTAACCAACTATGAACACTATAGCTTTAATTAGTCGTTCTTTAATGGTGGGACGAGAGAACAATTAATTAATTTGATTGTGAATTACAATGTTGATACACAGTTACCAAATAGAGCATCGCTTTTATTAAAAGTTAAAGATGGAGATCCATTTGTGTATGTCAATTGTTAGATTAGTCTTTTAATGACATCCGCATTCGTAATTATCGCCTAGCCACCGATGTAGCCGAAAGCGAATATCCGACGATGGTGATTGGTCTGTTGTGATGTTCATCACTTCTGTCGTTCTTATCGCGAAGCCCCGACGAGCTTGTTATTAACATCACACCTTGTGATCATTATCACACGTAAACAAATGTATTTTAAATGGGTTGAATGGTAGCTCGAAAATGGTGGAGAAAAGAGCGTTTTCTATGAGATCTCAGAGTGGGTACAAATGTTAATGAAGACCAGGGCAGAAAAATGTTTGTATTAATTTAGTGTGTTCTCCATTTCTATAATATAGGCATTAAGGGGGGGTGTTTGAGATAATGCCTCATTTAATATGCATACTAAAAATTAGGGATTGGTTTGGTGTGTTGGACGATGTTGAGAGATTCTCTCAACTACTCCCTCCAAGAATGGAATTAGTTGGATCTCAGCAGCACTATAAATATTGTAATGTATTAGTGTGATTTAATATAGAAAATACTTATTTGTGTGTGTATCTCTGCTCGAGAGTAGTCATAGACATCCATCCATGAGGCTAATTTATCCTCATAATCAAATTCAACTTTTACTACTAGGTTCTTCTCACCTATCACTACTACGACAAAGGTTTTTTTAATTTTATTCTCAACTTGTGTATCTACTCCCTCAAATTCAATTATTTTACCATGTTGAAAATATGTTTCCTGTACATAATCACTTTTTTGTTATGTAATTTCTTGAAAACATAACATTGTAATGTTTAGGACCACTACAATCACCTTGTCTTGTTCATTTTCTTCTGCTTTAATAGGCTCCACCAAAATAACTCCTGCTACAATAGATGATTCAACAACTACAACACATTGTATCTCAAATTGGTGCTCATCAATGTTACTCCCCATTTCATTGTATGTCAAATCTAGAATATTCCAAGTTTTTTTAGACTTAGTCACTACTTTAATCTTGAGAAGAATACTATTACCAAAACCTTATTGAATGGGAGACATAGTTATCCAATCATCCTTCATGTTCAAAAAAACCAATCCTTTTGATTTTGTGTCATGGCATTATAAGCTACCTGAATTAAAACTTTTTCTAACCCATTCAATATAATATCCCATAGATATTATGCACATAATCTAGTTCTCATCATGTTCTCATCATAGTAAACCAAAAATCATAATTTTTGGCACAGAAAATAATATGTAAAATCACTAAAACAAATTCCATACTAATGAAAAACTAACACTATAACCATGTGAATCTATACTCCACAACATAACGACCTCTTTCTTGATAAAATGGAAATAATATAAAACCATTTTTTAGCTCTCTATATTCTATTAATCCTCAATAATTCTTTTTTAATACTTAAACACAACTTTAAAAAAAATATCCACAAACAAATTTGACGGATGCAACTTAATGATAGACCTTAGAAAATGATTTCACCTTTTTCTATTTTTTCTTCACTCCTGGTATTCTCTTACACTTTTTAAATAAAAAGAAGAATTTTCCTTCCAGCAATAAATTCTTTAAATATCTAAAATATTTAAATAGCCAACCTTTAAAAAATAATAGATTTTATAAAAACCCTACAAAACTTTTATATCTTCCGATATCATGATCTTGAAATTTGAGATACGTTGCATAACAAGATTCGTTTGAATTACACCTCGTGGATTGTAAGCCTCTTAAAACAATGGCCCATGAAAATCAAACAAAAATAGCTGCAATTGTTTGATGGACACGTGCTCATAGCTTAGGATGGTGGTAGGTTTGCAAATACTTAAAACCATGACATCTTCCAAATTATTCTACATACTAGTGACCAACTCCTGTCTTCTTAAAATAATTTCACTTCATTGGTGAAGGATGAATGGGACTTTGCTTTGATAACTTGGTTTCTTTGGCTCTAATATCAATTTGAAGGATGCATGAGGAAATTAGATTGGTTGGTGCAACAATTAAACACTCACAATATTGCCCCACAACAACACACAATAGAGATGTGTCTTTCTAACTCAAATTCAATTAGTTTATTTAGGATACATGATCAAATAGATCCCAAAAAATCATCGGTAATTTTCTATAAAGATGATAAAGAATCCTTTAGGAAAATATTTAGAAATTTAATTATGCTTATGCTTATTTTAACTCACATATTTATGACCTATTATTTTTAAATTTGGACTCTACTAAAAACTCATACCTCCGAGGTATCAAATAGTTTTTGTAATCATGTAATCATACCTCGAAGTTATCTTAATCTTGTAAATAAAAAACACAAAGAAGTTTTTTTAATCTTGTAATCTTGTCAATATGACCAAAATGATAGCCCCATGGTCCTCTACTTCATTTTGGTTTACTTATAACATATATGGAACAACAAATAATTATAATCGCAATGAAACATATTCTCCTTCTAATGATCTAGTATCTAGCACGTCTTAATAATTGTCTATTAAAGTTTGGGTTTTAGATATTTTAAATTTTTTTACAAAATTAACATATAGTTATGTATATGTAAATAATAAAAATTAATGTGAAATATTAAAGCATTTATTGGGATATAAATTCTTCATAGTTGTGATTTTTGCATTAATGTAAATTTTTAATCTATAAAAAATAAAACAATATTATTTAATTTAATATATAATTAAAAATAATTAATGTCTATTTTTTTTTTTGAAATTGTAAGAGATTATAGCATCAAAAATTACAAAACTATAATGCCGAAATTATACATTATTTTTCCTCATGCTTCTTAAAATTTATGATAATTTAGAGAAGTCTCGTCAAAATTGAATGAGCTAATTAAGAAAATATAGAAAAATTGAGTTGGTGGTTTCTCCAAAGGACATGTGCATGAAATTTGTACCCATGGATCCCCTTAAACCTGTTCCATAAACCTGTTCCATTCCTAAAATGAATGAGCTAATTAAGAAAACATAGCAAAATTGACTTGGTGATTTCTCCAAATGACATGTGCATGAAATTTGTACCTATGGATCCCCTTAAACCTCTTCCATTCCTATGGGCCGATAACTCATGTAGCATCTCTCTTTTTATGTAAATATTTATTTTTCCATTTTTAGACTAAACTCTTTTTAAACGTGATGGCTGGAAAGTTAGGATATATTTGGATTAAGGTGAAAAATAAAATATATGAATTTTATTAATGAAAAAGAAATTTATAAATCATTTGGGAAAGAAACAAATGAGTTTGTTGAGATTTTATTTCTTATTTTTAATTAAATTTGGAGAAAATTTCATGTAGGTGACAACAATAGGATTTGTTGCTACATTGGCTCCATCAATTTCTGATGAGGAGTTAGTGCATCCTATATTTGTTGTGAGATAATTTATGAGTTTGTTGCCATTAACAGCTATAAAATGTAAGCTTGTAGAGGCAAGTCAGCATGATGAGGAATGTGTAGTGAGGAAGAGCTGAGCAGAAGAGTAACTCTGCTATTGTATTTTCTCCAATTGATGAATGAGATTGCCGATGCCCTGTTAGGTGGACGTAGCCCAGATTGGTTGGGTGAACCATGTTAAAATCTGTGTTTTCATGGTTGAATGTTGTGTGTGTTATTTGTTTCTGTTTCCGTTGTGTTAATAACTCTAACACTTGGTATCAGAGCATATTGTTGAGCGGTCGAATTGAAGTCTACGTTAACTGGAGGTTGACCAATGCTGCATACATAGAGAGCAGAGAAAAAGCCGTGAGCTTGTTACAGTGCATGAGTTTTGCAATCGAAAGAGTCGTTGTTTCTAAGGACGTTGTCCTGCGTTAACCAGAGGCTAGTGTTCTGCGTTAACCAGAGGCTATGTGAAGTCTTTCTGCCGTGAGAATCTGCAAAGAAGCCGTATTGCCTAGTTGCAGAGCCGTGTGATATTTGAAGTTGTGATTTTGTTTTTTTCTTCAGAAAATTCAGTGTGAGTTTCAAGGCAAAGGAGAAATTGAGGGTCAAAGATCTGCGTGGCGAAGGATTGCAGGTTGGCCAGTTCTGAGTGCTTGCACCAGAGCTTCCAAATCATGAGTTGCAACAGCGTTGTGGAGATTGTTTTCTCGTGAACCGAAATAGATTTGTCGAGCTGTAATGCTGCGCTGAGATAGTCGTTGTCCGAATGATGGAAGTTGTGCACAATTTGAATCTACATATGCTGTGAGCTGAAGGATGTTGAGCTCGATGAATCGTTAACGGTGAACTGGTAAAACAAAAATCGATGTTCATGTTTTAAAGAATCATTTGAAATCGATTTGTTTTTCAAATGTACGTTTTTTTTTTAAATCGATTTCTATATTGTATTGAAATGGTATTCAATTGCCATTTCAAATAGATTTTTTATTGTAGTGTTTTAAAAATCGATTTTCCAATTTAAAAATCGATTTGCTGCTCATGTTTTTTAAAATCGATTTATTGAAAGGGCTTTGTATTTGAAAATTTATATGCAAAATCGATACATATAAATTGCCATAGATATGTTAAGAAGGGTGGCCCATTAAAAATTGATTTGTATTTTTTTGTTAAATGCCATTTGCACATGGTATTAAAGGAAAAGCCATTGTATAGGTGAAGGGAATTCTTTAAGGCAAGGGCATTTTTTAATCAAAATCATTTTTCATTAAAATATTAAAAAAAAAAAACTTCATTTATTAAAAATTTGCAGTTGGAGATTTTGTGACACGAGCTACTAAACATGGAAAAAACTCAAAGTTCCCAGTTTGAGATCGAGAAATTCAATGGCAAAAACAACTTCGAGATCTAGAAAGTGAAGATGTATGATCTACTCGTGCAACAAGGCATGGCGAAGGCGCTATTGGGAAAAACCAAATAGTCTTACACCATGACAAATGATGAATGGTGTGAGTTGGATGAAAGAGCACTGAGTGGCATTCAACTGTGTTTGGTAGATTATGTTTTGTTTAACATCATGTCAGAGAAAACTGCTGCTAGTTTGTGGACAAAGCTTAAAAAGCTATACATGACAAAATCCTTAACCAATAGGATTCTTCTGAAGCGACAGTTGTACAGCTTGCGCATGAAGGAAGGTACGACTATAACTGATCATATGAATACCTTTAATACTCTTCTAGTGAAGTTAGAAAGTATAGAAGTAAAATTTGAATCAGAAGATAAAGCTGTAACTTTATTATGCTAGTTTCCCGAGTCATGGGATCGTTTTGTTACTTATATAAGTCTTAGTTCATCAGAAACTCTTGAATTTGATGATGTTGTTGGAGGTTTATTATCCAAAGAAACAAGGAAGAGGTCAAATTTAGAAACCTCTACATCAGAAGCAATGATGGTCAGAGGCCGTTCTAAAGAAAGACGTTTCAGTAAGCACAACAACTCGCGTTCAAAATCGAAAGGGAAGAAGAGTAAGGTAAAGTGTTGGTTTTGTGGCAAATCAGGACATTTGAAGAAGGACTGTTGGAAGAGATAGCAAACATCCAAATGAGACTCTTCGACAGAAAAGAAAGAAGCAAACACAACAGATACAGGTTCGATATCCATTTCAGGTATGAGTGATGAAGTGTTATCAGTTAGTTTGTCTAATCATGATCAACATTGGCTGTTAGATTCTGGTGTGTCAAATCACATGTGCATTCACAGAGAGTGGTTTAAAACTTATAAATCAATCAATGATGGAGTTGTTTATATGGGAAATGATGCCTCATGTAATATTGTGGGAATTGGAAGCATCCAGATTAAAATGTTTGATGGGACAGATAAAATTCTAACTGATGTAAGACATGTACCTGAACTAAGAAAAAACCTCATTTCACTAGGATTACTAGACACTAATGGATATAAAGCCTTTATTCAAGGTGGAGTAATGAAATTTTATAAAGGAATTTTACTAGTCATGAAAGCAAAGAAGGTTGGAAATATTTATCAGTTAGAAGGAAGAACAGAGTCAGATCATGCTTCTACAGTATCTGAAAATGATAGTAATTCTATTCGTTTATGGCATCAAAGGTTGGGCCATATGAGCGAAAGAGGATTAAAATTTTTATCTGATCATAAGTTACTTCCTAGTTTAAAATCTTCTAAGTTAGATTTCTACAAACATTGTCTGTTTGGGAAACAAAGCAAGCAGAAGTTTAAAACTGGAAAACATACTAGTAAGGGAATCCTTGATTATATCCATTCCGATGTTTGGGGTCCATCTCCTACAACCTCATATGGAGGATCGTCATATTTTGTATCTTTTATTGATGATTTCTCTAGAAAAGTGTGGGTCTACATGTTAAAAAAGAAGTCTGATGTATTCACAGTTTTCAAACAGTTTAGAGCATTAGTTGAAAACATCACTGGAAGAACCATTAAATGTTTAAGAACTGACAATGGTGGTGAGTTTACTTCAAAGGAATTTGATAATTATTGCAAGGATGTTGGGATCGAAAGACATAAAACCACTGTATATACTCCTCAACAAAACGGAGTTGTTGAACGCATGAACAGGACTCCCTTAGAGAGAGCAAGAAGTATGCTTAGTAATGCCAATTTGCAAAAGGAATTGTGGACAGAAGCGGTTTCTACAGCTTGTTACTTGGTAAATCGATCACCATCAATTGCAATAGGATGCAAAATTCCTCAAGAGGTATGGAAAGGTTATCCATGTGATTATTCTAAACTGAAAGTTTTTGGTTGTGATGCATATGCTCTAGTTCCGAAACATCAACGTTCTAAATTAGATCCTAAATAAAAAAGAGATATCTTTGTTGGATATGGTGATGGGACTAAGGGATATAGGTTGTGGGATCCTACTACTCACAAGATCATCATTTACAGAGATGTTAAATTTAATGAATCCTCACTTGAAAATCCAGATGTAGATGATAAATTGAAACAGGATAATGTACCTAAGCTTCAACACATTCAGTTTGAAACCAGTTCAAATACTGATGATAGTCCAGATGAACAAGTTTCAGATTCAGATCATGAACAAGTTTCAGATGCAGATCATGAACGTGTTTCAGATGCTGATCATGAAGAAGTTCCTATAGATAATAATCAGCAAATTGGGGAAGTACCAGAAACATCTTTAAGGAGGTCTACGAGAATCAGACGTTTTCCTAAAAGGTATGATGATTATGTTACTTCAGTTGCTTTAACTGCTAACGATGATGAACCTTTGTGCTATCAGGAAGCTGTAGAAGGTTCTAACAGTGGTAAGTGGAAAGAGGCTATGAAGGACGAGATGAAGGCATTAGCCAAGAATGCCACATGGGATCTGGTTGAACTTCCTAAAGACAGAAAAACTGTGGGATGTAAATGGGTTTACAAATTAAAAAGGGGTGTTGATGATACATAAGACAGGTACAAAGCGAGGCTGGTCGCGAAAGGTTTTTCTTAGAAAGCAGGCATTGACTTTCATGAGATATTTTCACCAGTTGTAAAAATTGTTTCAATTCAGATTGTGTTAGCATTAGTTGCTTTACTTGATTTAGAATTACAACAACTAGATGTTAAAACTGCATTTTTACATGGAGATTTAGATGAGGAGATTTACATGGAACAACCGGAAGGGTTTGTTCAAAATCGCAACAGGAAATTTGTCTGTAGACTCAAGAAATCATTGTATGGTCTGAAGCAGTGGCCTCGACAATGGTACAAGAAATTTGATTCTTTCATGATGAGTCAAAATTATATAACAAGTGAATATGATCATTGTGTTTACTTTAAGAAATTAAGTAATGGCATGTTCACTATCTTAGTGTTGTATGTTGACGATATGCTTTTAGCAAGCAAAAGCATAACTGAGATCAATAGGTTAAAGGCTCAGATGGCTAGGATGTTTGATATGAAAGATCTAGGAGCAACAAGACAGATTTTGGGCATGGAGATTTTCAGAGACAGGAGCAATGGTAAGTTGTGGCTATCACAACAGAAGTATATTGAGAAAATACTCTTGAGGTTTGGTATGAACAATGTGAAGCCTGTTTCAGTCCCTTTTGCTTCCCATTTTAAGCTTTCTTCAAGTTTATGTCCTAACACTAATGAAGAAAAGGAATATATGTCTCGAATTCCATATGCCAATGTAGTAGGTTTTTTGATGTATGCTATGGTTTGTACTCGACCAGATATTTCACATGCAGTTGGGGTTGTCAGCAGGTATATGGAAAATCTAGGAAAAGAACACTGGTCAGCAGTGAAATGGGTGCTTCAGTATCTGAGAGGCACAAGTGATTATTGTATCACTTATAGAAGCAATGTCGGTGTTGATTTCAATTTTGCAGATTTGGATAAGTTTGCCGCAACTTGGTTAGTATGTCTTTCTCTTCTGTGTGGAGCTATTAGCCGGATGTCAAAGCTATAAAATTGTTGCTATATCCACTACCGAAGCAACACATACGTTCACATGCTTGCAACAGCGCTATTTAAAGGTTTGTTTGGTGAGTTTGGTAGGTTGCAGGAAAACATCAAGTTATTTTGTGATAGTCAAAGTGCAATTCATTTGGCTAAGAATCTGGCCTATCATAGTAAATCAAAGCATATACCTATCAAGTACCATTTTGTAAGACAGGTTGTCACTGAACGGAGAGTCTCTCTTGAAAAGGTGCATACAAAGGAAAAATGTGCAGACATGTTCATGAAGCCAGTTTTTTTAGAAAAGCTACGATGGTGTCTGGCTTCTCTTGGCTTGCAGAAAATATAAAAATAATAATGAAACAGCGTATCGGGCTAATTGTTGTCAAGGTGGAGATTATTGAGATTTTATTTCGTAATTTTAATTAAATTTGGAGAAAATCTCATGTAGGTGACAACAATAGGATTTGTTGCTACATTGGCTCCATCAATTTCTGATGAGGAGTTAGTGCATCCTATATTTGTTGTGAGAGAATTTATGAGTCTGTTTCCATTCACAGCTATAAAATGAAAGCCCGTAGAGGCAAGTGAGCATGATGAGGAATGCGTAGTGAGGAAGAGCTGAGAAGAAGAGTAACTCTGCTATTGTGTTTTCTCCAATTGATGAATGAGATTTTCAATGCCCTGTTAGGTGGACGTAGCCCAGATTGGTTGGGTGAAACATGCTAAAATCTGTGTTTTCATGGTTCAATGCTGTGTGTGTTATTTTTTTTTGTTTGCGTTGTGTTGATAAATCTAACAGAGTTAAGAGATTTCTTGTAAGATTTAGAAATGAGGATTGGTTGATGAGATCAAAATAATATTCTCTAAAATAACTCCTAAAAAATCTCTAAAAGTTTATCAATAATATTTAATATGATGGGAGAGAAAATATATTAAATGAATTAGTTTTGAAAAAAGCATTTAACAAAAATTTAATAAGGAGGGATAAAAATGAAAATTTACCCAAAAAAAAAATTGAGTAAAAAAGAAAGAAAACCTAGGCTACTCGATTAGCAGACCCATGAAAAATGAAATGCCGCCAAGAAAATAAAAAAAAAATCTACAGAAATAATATATAAAATACATTATATGGGATCACAAGAGGTTTTTTAGTCCCTCCCAAGCACATCTAAGATCGGGGAAACTCGAGAATACAATTCAAGGTTGGGATGACAAGTGTCAAGACCTAAAGGTTTTCTAACAATGGTGACAAATAGATTTTATTTTATGAAATTCTACAATAAATGTTTACTTGGGAATGCGCATGAAAAATAAGTTTGTTATATTTTACATTTTATTAGAACTGAAAATTGTATTATTAATCTGACATGAATGGAAATTAGAGGATGCTAGATATTAATGCTTTCATTTCTTCGAAAATGAGTAATATTTTAGCTGACTATTATTGAACTCATGATAGATTTGATTTTTCACACACATATGTTTCATTTTATGAAATAATTTATTAACTCAGGAAGCGCGGTTAATATTGTTTCTATGGATGTACAGTATAAATCTAAAAATATTGTCTTTTACTCTGTTAAAAATATACAATTTTTGGTTTACCAGAATACTATAAAGGGATACGCGAGTTCTAGGAATTATAGACACCCTAGATGGGAAAGAAAACTACATAGGTTTAGGAAAAATAATTTCTTGTAGTTGCTTGATGAATGGCATATGTTTTCTTCATTAATTAAGTGACAAAAGAAACAAAGTATTCATGTTCATAACAGTTACAAATTTAAAATGAGATAATGTTAACTAAAACACTTGCTCTTAGTAGTACTCACACCAGCGAGCATGAGAACATAAAGATTGAAAAATTAATAAACCAAGTATAATCACCAGCTTTGGAAACTGAGTGTGAGTATGAACATGGGCAAGAGAATATCACTAGAGCAAGTAATGATGATGCGGGCATAAAAAAGACCGTAACTGTGGCAGAGTAATTATGCAAGCAAGACAAAAATAACAATTTTCAAACCATAAAGATGCGTTGACGATATTACTATTCTCCCGAGGTTAGCATTAATAACCCAAGATAAAAGATCTGGGAAAACAAAATAAATTTCATCCATACCTTGAGATCTCTATAGATTAGCTAGAAATGAATATATATATATATATATGAGATGATAGGAGTATATGCTTAATAATGATTCTATAATGCTGAATAAATATTTAGAAATAATTGAAAAATAAACTTTAATGCTCAATAAATCATATCTCCAGCTATTGATGCTACTCACATTCAGAATGTATTTTGTATGCAAAGCTTCTGGGTTTCTTCACTATATAGAAAATCTGTAGGAGGAAGATGCTTTATGCCTTGCACACCACAACTGAAATTTCTTTTTCTCTTTCTTCTCTCACTAAACATGAGCTATTTTTTACCTTTCGAGCTAATATCACGGCCACATGTATATTCAATGGGAGAAATTACAAATTATAAAACACATCCAACACCAACAGGCTAAAATCTGGGCCCCTAAGCATACATTGTATATATTAACAGAACACAGAGTTGGCACGCCTGTTTTGTAGCCACAGATAAAACTTCAGGCAAATATAATTGAACCGAATTGGGTGACTGTAGCTCGCTGAAGGCTGAAACAAAATTGGTCTTGCAATTCTCACGAAGAATAAATGTTTATTGATATACGTGAAACAAAATATTCACACAAGCAAAAATTAAAGGATACAAAAAATCTGACTGGACTTCCAAGATGTGCTCACTCTAACTTGATGGTGTAAAACTGAAGGGGATTGAGTTTTAGAGCTTGGGGACGAAACAGAAGTATTTATAGCCAAGATTCCATCAAGCTTCTGTTGGCTATGTGTCAAGTGTTACACAGATCATGGTATAGAACTGCAGTGGGAGTAATGGACCACTTCAGAAGCTCCCAACGAGAAATTAATTAACTGCAGTTGATTTCAATAATTTAAGGAAATAATTGCAGTTGGTTTCCATAATTTAAGGAAACAACTAAAGTTGGTTTCCAGAAATATGAATCCATTTGGAGGGTGAGCTTAACATTCTCCCACTTGGTCCATACTTCCAATCTTAATTTCTCATCTTAAAAAACATTGATAATCTATATTAAGTAATACATACATGAATCATGGCGATAAGTCCTCTAATGACGAGTATTATCTTCCATGTGTTACTATGTATTTATTTCTATTAAAATTTATGTGGCAACATTTTCTTAATGAGTAAACCCTATGTTTATTCTTGGGCCTATAGAGATGAATTCTCTGAAATAAAATTAAGGTGCACATAAATATGAGAAAAACATCACAATAATTAAGAATTTCATTAAAAATTAAATTTTTCATACAATGAGAAACTACATAATGGAACCAAGTCCCATATTCATTACATGATCCTTGAATTTAAACGATGGCATGCCCTTAGTCAAAGGATCAGCGATCATCAACTCAGTGCTAATGTGCTCAATGACCACTTTCTTTTCTTTAACACGTTCCCTTATAGCTAAATACTTAATGTCAATGTGTTTATTTCGACTCCCACTTTTGTTGTTCTTAGCCATAAAAACAGCAGCTGAATTGTCGCAATATATTCTCAATGGCTTAGAGATAGAATCCATAATTCTAAGCCCATAAATGAAACTCTTAAGCCATACACCATGTAAAGTAGCCTCAAAACAGAAGACGAACTCGGCTTCCATAGTGGAAGTGGTAATCAAGGTCTGCTTGGCACTCCTCCATGATACAGCTCCACCGGCCATCATAAAAATGTATCTTGATGTTGATTTGCGTGAATCAACACATCCAGCAAAGTCAGAATCTGAGTAGCCAATTACTTCCAAATTGTCCGTCCGTCTATACATAAGCATGTAGTTTTTGGTTCCTTGAAGGTACCTCATTACTTTCTTTGCAGCTCTCCAGTGGTCTAAACCTGGATCACTCTGATATCGTCCCAACATTCCCACAACAAATGCAATGTCAAGTCTTGTGCAGACCTGAGCATACATTAGGCTTCCGACAGCAAAAGCATATGGAATGTTCTTCATTTGTTCCCTTTCAAAGTCGTTCTTCGGGCATTGGTTCAAACTGAACCTATCACCCTTCACAATGGGAGCAACACTTGGTGAACAATCCTTCATCCGAAATCTCTCTAAAATTTTATTAATATAGGTTTCCTGAGACAGACCCAAGATGCCTCGAAATCTGTCTCTATGGATCTTAATGCCAATGACATAAGATGCCTCACCCATATCCTTCATATTGAAATTTTTAGAGAGGAATTGTTTCACTTCATGCAGCAAACACTTATCATTGGTTGCTAGCAAATTGTCATCCACATATAAAACAAGAAAACAAATTTTACTCCCATTGACTTTCAGGTATATACATTGATCCATAATGTTTTCTACAAAACTGAAAGAAGAAATTGCATTATGGAATTTCAAATATCATTGGTGGGATGCTTGTTTTAATCTGTATAATTATTTCTTGAGCTTGCAAACCAATTGTTCACAATCACTAGAGGAGAATCCTTCAGGTTGTTTCATGTAAACCTCCTCCTCTAGATCTCCATTGAGAAATGTCATTTTCACATCCATTTGTTGCAACTCCAAGTCAAAATGGGCTACTAATGCGATAATAATACGCAAAAAATCTTTCTTAGATACAGGAGAGAAAGTACCCATGTAATCGATTCCTTCTTTTTGAGTGAATCCCTTTGCAACAAGTCTTGCCTTGTATCTCTCAATGTTACCTAATGAGTCTTTATTTGTCTTAAAGACCCATTTACATCCAATGGCTTTTTCACCATTAGAAAACTCAATAAGATCCCAAAATTTGTTACTCTTTATAGAATTCATCTCTTCCTTCATGGCATTGTACCATAATTCTGATTCTTTGCAACTTATGGCTTGTGAAAAATACTCGGGATCATTTTCATCTCCAATGTTGTAGTCATATTCTTGCAGATATGCAACATAATCATCAGCAATTGCTGATCTCTTTGGTCTAGTAGATCTTCTTAATGCTGTACCACCATCTTCCTGAGAAGTATGTGGTTCAACTCATTGTTCAAAAATAGTTTCTTGAACTATCTGATCTACTGGAATGTCATCAGCAGCTTATGAAACTTCAACAATTGGTTGTTCAACACTACACCATTCTGGTCGGGTGAACCAGGCATGGTGTATTGGACAACAATCCCATGCTCTTTAAGAAATTTTGCGAATGGCCCAGGTGCTTGTCCATATTCTGTGTATCTACCATAATATTCTCCACCTCTATTTGATCTCACGATTTTAATTTGCTTGCCGCATTGTTCCTCTACTTCAACCTTAAAGATCTTAAAGGCATCTAATGCTTCGCTCTTTTTATGAAGCATGTAGAGATACATATATCTTGAGTAATCATCTATAAAAGAGATGAAGTATCTCTGACCATGTGAGTCCATGTCTGGACTACATATATCAATATGTATGATCTCTAATATGTCTGAACTCCTATTGGCACCTTTCTTTGACTTGTTGGTCTGCATTCCCTTTATGCAGTCCACACAAGTCTCAAAATTAGTAAAATTCAGAGTATTAAGTACCCCTTCATTTACCAATCTTTTAATTCTTTCTATGGAGACATGACCTAGTCTCCGGTGCCATATTTTAGAGGAATTTTCATTAATAACACATATTTTAGTGCCAGTGTGAACATGCATTGAATCATAAGTGACATTGTTTTGTAAATTAATACAGTAAAGATCATTAGAAAAAATATCATTCCCAACAAAATCAGATTTATAAAATAAACTGAAGGATGTTTCTTAAAAGTTAAAGGAATATCCAAAAGGTACAAGCCTTGAAACTGAAATCAAGTTTCTAGAAAAACTTGGTACATAAAAGGTATTTTCTAATTATAAAAAAAATCCACTACTTAAAGTTAAATAGCATGTTCCTATAGCTTCCACATGCAAGCCCATCTTGTTTCCTGATAAGATGATTTTCTCACTACCCACTGCCTTCCTTAGGTTTTGCAAACCCTGCAAGGAATTCGAAATGTGAATTGTTGATCCAGAATCAATCCATCAGGTGTTAATATTGACATTAACCATATTAGATTCATAACAAACAAACAAGATTGGATTACCTTTGTCTGCAAGCCATTTCTGAACTTTGGTGCATTCCTTCTTCATGTGTCCTTTCTTTTTACAGAAGAGACACTTGGAATCCTTCTTGATATTGACTTGGGGAGGTATTTTACCTTTCCCTTTCTGATTGGCTTGAGATTTTCCTTTTCCTCGCGTTGCCGGCATTGCAATTTTTCCCATTTCCATCACCAGTCTCTCTTTCTCTTGAACACACATGTTCATGAGTTCATTAATTGACCATTTATCCTTATGTGTGTTGTATGAGATTTTGAAGGGTCTCTATTGGTGCGGAAGGGTGTGCAAGATGCAGTGCACCAAGAAAGACTCTGATATTTCAACTTTGAGTTTCTTCAATTGAGCCACAGTGTCCCTCATTTGCATGATGTGTTCACGCACACCTTTCACACTGGTGAGCCTTAGGGATGAGAACTTCATGATTAGGGTGCTTGCTAGTGCCTTGTCTGAAGTGATGAATTTATCATCAATGGCTTTTAGCAAGTCTTGGACCTTTTCATGTTGATCAACGGAACCACGAATACCAGTTGAAATTTTGGTCTTAATGAACATCATGCTCAAGTGATTAGATCGTTCCCATCGTTTATAAAGCGTGATGTCTGCTGCAGTGCTGGTATTAGTGAGGTTCGGTGGTTCATCTTTCTTAATAGCATAGTCTATGTCCATCCACCCCAAATGAAAGAGAACTCTCTGCTTCCAAACCTTATAGTTATCTCCCTTAAGTTCAGGGATATCAGAATGAATTTCAGAGAAATTTACAGGTTGTACAACTGCATAAAATTAATAATCACATGCTTATGTTAAAATTGAGGCATAAATAAAATTTCATGCTTTACCAATGTAAATCATGCCTTAAAATTGAATCTAATGACATAAAAAATTTCTGCGGACTAAATTTTCAATTCAAGTAGATTCAGTTATTCTTTATGATAGAATTTATCAAATTATTCACTTAATTCATAATTATAAGAGTATATTATGACTATAATTTGATATCAATTCTATCTTAGTTTTAAAATTTATGATAAAACTATTAATTCATAACTCCTGTGGGTAAGTTATGAATATTTTATCCTAATTAATTACATAAATATAACAAAAATTCTTGTGGGATAAAATTTATTATATTTAGTATAATTAATTACAATTAATGTCTAAATATTCTTTATGTGATCCTAATCCATCATAATATATAATTTTATTTAATTAGAGATGATGTGGCTATTCTCTAATCAATTAAAATTATATGGATCACTAGACATTATTTACATAAAAATTAACTTGATATGAGAATAATGATAATTTGCATAAATAAAACGATAATATTCATGCATAACATTTAACGATGGGTCTCGTATACTCATCCAAAATAGCATGTTTTAATTAAAGCGGAAATAATTAATTCTTGCAAATTAAATTGCACAACAATTATCCAAATTGCATATAATTAAACTAAATAAATATTATAAGCATAAAAATTGAGCAAAAATTAGACATATTTCCAAATAAAATTTAATTCAAAAAATTCTCAAAATATGATATTTAGCCAAACATGTCTATAATCACCAAGACAGAGATAAAAATTTCTCAAATACCAAATATAAGCTTAATAATGATTCTATAATACAGAATGAATACTTAAAAAGAATCGAAAAATAAAATTTAATGCCCAATAAATCATACCTCCAGCCATTGATGCTACTCACACTCAGAATGTATTTTGTATGCAGAGCTTCCGGGCTGCTTCACTATATAGAAAATTTGTAGGAGGAAGATGCCTTATGCCTTGCACACCACAACTGAAACTACTCCTTCCCCTTCTTCTCTCACTAAACATGAGTTGTTTTTTACCTTTCCAGCTAATCTCACGGCCACATGTATATTCAATGAGACAAATTACAAATTACAAAACAAAGCCAACACCAACAGGCTAAAATCTGGGCCCCTAAGCATACATTTCATATATTAACAGAACATAGAGTTGGCATGCCTTTTTGGTAGCCACAAATAAAACTTCAGCTAGTTATAATTGAACTGAATTGGGTGATCATGACTCGCTGAACGCTGAAACAACACTGGTCTTGTGATTCTCACGAAGAATAAATGTTTATTCATATACGTGAAACACAATCTTCACACAAGCAAAAATTAAAGGATAGATAAAATCTGAAGGGACTTCCAAGCTCTGCTCACTCTAGCTTGATGGTGTAAAACTGAAGGGGATTGAGTTTTAGACCTTGGGGACCAATCATAAGTGTTTATAGCCAAGCTTCCATCAAGCATCGATTAGCTATGTGTCAAGTGTTCCACAGATCATGGTAGAGAAGTGCAGTGGGAGTAATGGACCACTTCAGAAGCTCCCAACAAGAAATTAATTAGCTGCAATTGATTTCCGTAATTTAAGGAAATAAATGTAGTTGGTTTCTATAATTTAAGGAAACAACTACAGTTGGTTTCCAGAAATCTGAATCCGTTGGGAGAGGGAACTTAACAATGAGCATATACTTTGTAGGCATACCCATATGGTAAATACGTACATATGTAGGGACGAGAACTGGTGAAAGATGTGATACCCAATATAAGGAATGAGAGAGTACACATTTGTATCATAAAACTCACATTTGTATCATAAAACTCACATATTCACAGGTACAAAAGGAATAGAAAAAAATATAAGATCCCAACAACAAAATGAAATATTTTGTTCCATAAATAAAATTAGTTAATCCAACACCAAAGAGATGGCTAGAAATCGATTTCTTATATATCCGATAGATCATTTCTAAAACAATAAACCAAAGTTTGGAATCCAGATATTTAAGAACAAAGTTATGATGTTCTCATAAAAATAGGACCCATGCTAGCTCAGTATAGATACGAGAACATATAAATTATTGTAGAAATAGTACACAAAAAAATACAATTAGCCAGTGAATCTAGTGACCCTTGTGGGGTATCTTATTACTAGATATGGTGGCTAAATTCCCAGGCATAGCAAGTTCTGGGAAAGTGAGTGAGTACTGTAAAACTGAAAATAAAATATCAAGCCATAGTAAGGAAACTTTGGCATATAACCTAACCCTTATGGAAGCATTTAGAGCCGAGAATATTTTAGGCACAAAATTATACAATAATGGAAAAGCCTTATTCTAAGGCAATCAGAATGAATAGCTGTAGCATCAAAAGCACATAAAAAACCTTTGGCAAAGTAAGGGGCCATTAGTCGAGAGGAATTTATTCACGACATGGGGAAAGGAATGAAACCAAGAACTAGGTTATCTTCTTACCTATAGAAAAATAAACCAGGGAAGAGTTAGGTGCGAACGCGCAAATAGAGGCACCGCTAAACCAAATGGAAAGGGTCGAAATCGAAAGAAAACCATTTTAATACACATAATCCTATTTTTTTTTCCTCTTCCTGAAAGGTATAGACATGATTCATACCATTGTTGGAATTTCTGCTAATTTCTAACACACACAAAAATAAAACAAAATCCCTTCTCTTAACACACAAAGATTTATAATTTTATTCAAAGAAGGAGCAAAATGGATACACAAAACAAATTCAATTGATGTTCTATTAATTTTTGAACACAAATTACATTGACTAACATTGAACTCCTATTCTCATATATATATATATATATGATTCTTCACTTTTCTCCTCCTTTTTTTGTATATTGTGTGACACATGGAATATATATCTGTAGCCCCAAAATTAAAAAATTTAAAACAAAGCACAAAAATTTAAATACTATGGTTTTAAAAAATATATAAACATTATTGAAATAAGATATGTTAACATAATTTTCTATGGAATTTTAGCAAACAAAACAAATATTCCAAAACATATGTTGGAGTGAGGCGATGATTTTATCGCATGGAAAAATGGAAAAATGTGAACCATGACGACACTAAAAATCGATGCGAAAAGTGAACATGAGTTTGGTCACAATGTTTTATCGCATTAAAGAAAGAGCTGGCTGAGTCAGCCTCAATTCGTTGTGTTTTACTTTCATTGGTTGAGCGGAAGATGACATGGCGAGGTGGGCCAGAGTTTATCACATGAGTTTGGGCAAAGGTTGACGTAAGCACCAAAACTTGTGATAAGGATTCTATTGGCTGAAAGGGGTATGTTGCCGATTTTGCGAGGCCCATGAAACGTGGTTGGCTAAGTGATAAGACTGTGGTTGGTCAACAAAACTACGGGAGAGGTACACAGGTTGCAGTTGATTCAGAAAATTCATGGTCATGTTGTGTGGGATGCACCACGGTTAAATGGAAGGTTATGGATAGTGAGAAAATTTTCGATTGTGAAGAGTGCAAAAACTAGAAATTGAAACGGTGGTTCAAGGCACAAGATGGTTGAGCCTGCTCGTTGACCTTCTCTGCACAAAAAATTAACTGTCAGAAAATTAAAAGACAGTTTTCTCTTGTCGCTTTTGTAACAATGTAGCAATTGGGATTATATTTCCAGCACCTCCCCTAATCACAATTGTTGTTGTCATGCATTCCTAGACATTTTCTGAGAAAATTAAAACTTTTCTGCACCAAAGGTTTTGTCAAAATGTCTGTAGATTGTTCTTCTATTCTGTAGTGTTGCAAAACAACTTCTCGATTGTTCACCAATTCTCTGATAAAATGATATTTAGCATCTATTTTATTTGTCATTTTATGAAACACTTAGTTCTTTGATAATTCTATTGCTGAGCTATTTTCACAATAAATTGTTGTGCATTTTGCTTGTTCATGGCACAAATCCCTTGGCATTCTTCTCATCCATATTGCTTGACATGTCGTTGTTGTAGCTTCCACATACTGTCACTTTGCTGTATATAAAGCCACAATAGGTTGATTCATGGAAGCCCATGAAATGGCTTTCGATCCAAAATGAAAAGAATAAACAGAGATATTTTTTTCGTCATCTATACTTCAAGCTCAATCACTGTCAGTATATCCAATTAACTCAAACTTTTCAGAAGAGGTGCATAAAATACCATACCCCTTTGTTCCTTTCACATACCTTAGAATTATCTTTGCTCCTTGCCAATGTATCTCCTTTGGCCTCTCCACAAATATGAAAATTAAACTTACAACATGCACAATATCCGGCCTAGTTGCAATAAAATACATAAGGCTGCCAACTATGCTCTTGCAAAAACTTGGATCAAAATCTTTCCTACTGTCTTCTTTTCTCAACTTCAATCCTATCACTATAGTAGTAATTTCTGCCTTGCAATCCTGCATGTTAAATCTTTCCAAAAATTCCTTCACATACTTTTGTTGGGAAATAAAAAATTTATTTTCATTTTTCTCTACTTCTATTCCTAAGAATTATTTCAGCAATCCCATATCAGTCATTTCAAATTCTTCTTTCCTGACTATTTTAAAATTTTCAATAAGGTAAACATCATTACCTGTGAAGATCACATCATAAACATATAAAACAACATGAGCATCTTACCATGTTTTTATTTGATGTAAAATGTGGGTTCTCCTTCAATTTCTCCAACCCATTGTCCAGTAGATAGGAATCTATCCTATTCTACCATGCTCTTGGTGCTTGTTCCAGCCCATAAATATCCTTCTTCAATTTTCATGCCTTCTGCTCTTGGCTTTCTTTCTCATATCCTAGAGGTTTTTCAACACAAACCCCTTCCATCAATACTCCATTTAGGAATTTTTATTTCACATTCATTTGATAAACTTTCCACTTGTGTTGTGCTGTAATAGACAACACTTCTCTTACTGCTTCCATTCTTGCAACCGGTGCAAATGTTTCTTCATAATATCTTCGTTTTTGTTTCTTGTAGATTTTGACAACAAGTCTCACCTTGTGCCTTTCAATATTTCCTTCGGCATTGCTTTTGGTTTTGTAGACCCATTTTACTCCAATCACTTCCTTGCCTTTAGGAAGATCAACTAATTCCCATGTGTTGTTTTTTGTTATTGCATTTATTTCTTCATCCATAGCATTTATCCATTTCTTATCTTTTACTGCTTCTTCAAAATGAATAAGATATTCTACATTAAAATACAAAGAAAATAAAGAATTTATACCTTCATTGTTTTCCTCTTGCTCATATATTTCATTCAAACTTCTAAATCTTATTCTTTTTTCACTTGCTGAACTTGTGCTTGTAAAAGCACTCAAATCTGCTCCTTGTGTTGTAATTGGAGAAGAACTTTTGTCACTTCTCAAGGGTGTTATCATACCATCTTGTGGTGTCCCTTGTTTTCCTTGTGTTGGGGTAGGAGGTGCTGTTAGTGAGGGATTTATTTCAACCATTTCTTCCTCATATTCTTCTTGAGACATACAAGTCTTCACATTCACTGTTTTTTCAATGCTTCAATCCCAAGCTTCTTCTTCAATGAACTACACATCTCTGGTTATAATAAACTTCTTGGTGGATGGGTTATACAATCTGTATTCCATTGATTCATCATTATATACAAAAAATATGCACTTCACCCCCTTGTTGTCCAACTTCTTTCTCAGTTGATATTGAATGTGTGCATAAGCCACACAACCAAATATTCTCATGTGGGTGACAAGTTATTTTATGCCACTCTATGCTTCTTACGGAACTCTGTTCATAACACTCTTTGTTGGGCATCTATTCAAAACATATGATGCACAATGTACAACTTTAGCTCAATATTCATTTGGAAAATGTTTTGCCTTCAACATGCTGCTTACCATGTCCATGATGGTTCTATTTTTCCTTTCAACAACTCCATTTTGTTGTGGTGTATAGCTTGCTGTAAATTATTTGTTTATCTCATTTTCACTACAAAAATGCGGGAAATATTTGGAGATATATTATCCTCCTCTATCAGTCCTCAAAAATTTAATATGCTACCCACTTTGATTCTCAACAAGAGCTTTAAAGTGGCAGAATTTCTCAAACACTTCACTCTTCAACTTCAATAAATATACCCATATTTTTCTTTTAAAATCATCAATAAAAGTCAGCATATAATGCTTGCCTGCTAATGATGGTGTTTGCATTGTTCCACACAAATTTTAATGGAATATTTCTAAGGGTGCTTTTGCCCTTATGCTCTTTCCTGAAGGAAATCTTTCTCTGTGTTGTTTTCCCAAGATGAAGCCTTCACAAAGGCTGTCTGGTTTCTCAATCAATGGTAATCCCTTTACCATTGCCTAACTGTGTAACAAATTCAGACCTCCAAAGCTAAGATGTTGAAATCTCAAATTCCACAACCAATTTTCATCTTGTGCTTCCTTTTGGAATGTCTCTTGAGTTACAACTTCCATTGCAACTCCTTTCTTCAAATTTGCTCTCATTTTGAGAGGAGACATTCTATTGCTGGTCATTTTCACTTGTCGAATACATTTTTTTCTTAGTTTTTTATCAATTACGGTACATACATCATCTTCAAAAAATACAATGTAGCCCTTTTGAATGATTTATCCAATGCTTAACAAATTACATTTCATACCTGGTACATAATATACATCATATATGCTCTTATTTTCTCATTTCTTTGTTAAAACACTTACTCTGCCTTTACCCATGATAGAGACTTTACTATCTGTCCCCAATGTTACTTGAGAATTCACATTTTCATCCAACATAGAAAACATTGCCATGTTTCGAGTCATATGGTTACTACATCCTCAATCTAAAAACCATATATCTTCATTCTTCTCTTCAACAATATTACATGCTAAAAACAAATTCTCTTGACTCTGATTTTCTTTAGTGAAATTAGCACTGGGTCTATTACCCATGTCATTTTGTTTCTTCCTACATTCATTATCATAATGCCCATACTTCTTATAGTAATGACATTGGACTTGGGATTTATCATACCTTTGTCCATGTGCTTGATTTTGTCCACCTTGTTGGCTACTGCCTTGGCCTTGGTTCTAATTTTGGTTGATGCCCCTTCCATTTGTATTTGCTGGGTTTCTTCTTCCTCTTCTACTTTGGCTTCTGCCTTTACCTCTTCCTTATTAGTTTGATCTACCTCGACCTCTTCCTCTTCCAAAGGACAATTAGGTCTTGAAGGCATGCTCCAAAAATGATTTTGTTGTTTTGTTCAATATTTTTTCATCTGTTATCAGTGATGCATGAAGCTCATCAATAGTAAACAGAGATAGATTATTTGTCTCTTCAATGGTTGTTACTATCACATCAAATATTGAGGGTAGACTCCTCAATATTTTCTCCCCTATTCTTCTTTCTTCAACTATCTCTACATGATACCTTATTTGGGTAACCAACCCAATAAAATGTGTAAAGAATGAGTCTATTGTACCAGACTATTTCATGAAAATGACTTCAAAATCTGTTCTAATCAATTGAAGCTTTGTTGTATTTACCTTCTCCATATCTTGATAGGTTTTCTTGAGGGTATCCCATGCATCCTTGGACTTCTTGGCTACTACAAGCCTTGTAAATATGCTTTCATGCACTGCTTGAAAGAGATAGAAGAGGGCTTTTGAGTCCTTCTTTCTATTAATCTTCAACAAATCTTTCTCTACCTATGTCAAGGCATTAAATTCTTGTTCATCTCCTGGTTCTTCAAATCCATCTTCAAACAACTCCCACAAATCTTCAGATGCAAATAAGGCTCTCATTGTGATTTCCCAATAGTCATAGTTCTTACCATTGAACTGTGGGAGTTGATTATTTCACATACTCGTGCTTGTGCTAGCTCCTGCCATTGCTAACCTTGCAGAAAAAAAATTGATAGTGTATTTAAACTAAAAATTCTCACTGCTAGAGAGATAACCTTTGTCTCTAAAAACTATTAAGACTTCTCTTTTACAGTTCTCTAGACTCTGTTCTTAAAACAAAAATAACTCTTTTTTTTTAGTAAATACTTGATTTGCTGAAAAAAACTCTTTCACTCTGCTGGACAAAAAATATTCAACAGTCTTCTTCTTCTTTTCCTATAGCTTCTTCAGCAAATGCTGAGAGCTTGGACTAGCTCTAATACCATGTTGTAATTTCTGCTAATTCCTAACACACAGAAAAATAAAAAAAAATCCATTCTCTTAACACAAAGAGATTTATAATTTTATTCTCAGACAGACCAAAATGGAGCAAAATGGATACACAAAAAAAAATTCAGTGGAGTGAAAGAAAAAGTTGTTATTCTATTAATTTTTAAACACACATTACATTGAACTTTTGTTATCATATACATATATATATATATATATATATGATTCTACACCGTTCTCCTCTTTTTTTGTATATTGTGCAACGCACAGAGTATATATCCGTAGCTCCAAAATTAAAACATTTAAAACAAAGAACTAAAATTTAAATCCTGTTTCAACAACTATATAAAACATTATTGAAATAAGCTATGTTAACGTACTTTTCCGTGGACTTTTACCAAACAAAAAAAAAATTACAAAGCATATGTTGGAGTGATGTGATGAGTTTATCGCATGGAAAATTGTGATCCATGACATCACCACAAATCGGTGTGAAAAGTGAATGGGATTTTGGTCACAATGTTTTATCACATTGAACAAAGAGCCGGCTGAGACAACCTCAATTTGATGCAATGCAATTTCATTGGTTCAGCAGACGATGACATGGCGAGGTGGGCCAGATTTTATTGCATGAGTTTGGGCGAAGGTTGACATAAGCACCAAAACTTGTGAGAAGGATTCTATTGGTTGAGCGAGGTACGTTGTGGATTTTGAGGGGCCCATGAAACGTGGAATTCTGGCTGAGCGATAATACTATGGTTGGTCAAAAAAACTACAGGAGATGTAAACAGGTTGTGGTTGATTCATAAAAATTCATGGTCATTTTGCGTGGGATGAACCACGGCCAAACATAAATGGAAGGCTACGAATAGTGCAAAAATTGGTGACTGTGCAGAGTGCAAAAATTGGAAATTGAAATGATGGTTCAAGGCACAAAGACAACTGAGCCTCTTCGCTATCCTTCCCTACATGAAAAAATAACTGTCAGAAAATTGAAAGACTCTTTGATGTTTTTTCTGTTGGAACAGTGTAGCAGTTGGGATTATATTTCCAACAACCATCAGGTCCGCTCTATAAAATTAATTACTTTCACAAAAGACAGTTCAATATGGGATTGTGGCATAAATAATAGCGACGACATGAAATAACTCTAAATTTAAATTAAAATCCTGAAGTACCTAACCTACCGGAGGGATCTATTGGATTACCAATGTAATACGAGGGGAATTATTTTAAACTTGAGTAGTTATACAAAACCCTTAGCATGATAGCATTGAGATTAAAAAAAAAAAAAACTGCATCCACCACCTCGACATATTTCCACATACATGTAGATGAAAAATAATACAAATATTTCACCCCAATTTATCCGTTGCAGAAGAAATAAAAGCTATAAAACCACATAAAATAAATTCAACGATAAAAAATACAAATATTTCACCCTAATTTAGCTATGGGAGAAGATATAAAAGCTATCAAATTATAGAGAACAAATTCAAGTTGTTGGTTTTTTAAACAAAAAAACAAATTATTGTGTACGAAATCTCGCATTCATAAAACATGTGACAAATACTGCATAGATATGACTAGGAGATGCCTTGGATGACCAAAGTGATAATCTGCATGCAACCCCAAATGTTAGGATTGTAACGAGTGGAACTGTAGCTTAATGTTAATAAATTACTTTGAAAAAAAAAACACTCCACATCATTTTTTTTACTGAATGTTTAGTGCACAAGGTCTAATGAATAGATGGTGATGTGGCTTGACCATGCAGTTGAGAAAGAGGTGTACCTATTCAAACTCACTCTCTTCCTTCATATCATTGCATTGAGATTCGAACACCAAGTAGAATTTGAGGGATAGGTCACCAAGGAGTGGGTTAGGGTTGGTAAAAATTATCTAGAACATTCAATCACATTGTTTCATCCCCACCATTTGTAGGGTAGGTTTAAATTCCCAACTAAAGATCACACGGGACATGGGTATGTGGCGAGAAATGAATCACTACACCAAAACCCAGAAAATATGACACCTCACACCATTTTAATCAACTCAATACGAGCATCACAAATATTTCCTTATAATATGGTAAAATAATAATTTTCCGATTAAACTAAGGGGTGCATTATGTCAATTCTTAAATTAAAACGAATATGGGGAGGGGGTGAGGACGTGGTGCAGTTTACTCATAGAGATATTAGGATGAAATTTGAAAATGATATATATATATATATTAGTTAGAAGAAAAATGCGAGGAGAGGAAGTGAAATATTAAACGAATATCTTGGCTTATAAATTAACAAAGGGGATGTAAAGGTGGGTTTTATAACGATATTGGGTGTTAATAATAACCCCTTAATAAAGAGATAATAATAATAATGTAAATGGAATTTTAAGATTAAAATAGTGAAAAAAAAATATATTGAGGAACATGACAGATGGTATCAGATCATTAGTTTCAACACTGTGCTTGGAAGGAGCCATCATATTAAAATAAAATGTGTGAAGAAGTCTAAATATGAGAAGTTAGTGACTGTGTATTTTTTATAAGGTACTTGAGTAAAGCAAGCTACAACATAATGATGAAGAATTATCCTCCATGCATACAGTCAGCGAAAAATTATACGTTGAGTTAGGAAGTGGAATAACCGCACCAAACTCTTAGTTTATGGATGTCATCAGAAATATGCAACAAGATTTGGCTCATCTCAGGAGTAGCAATGAATTCCTGCTAAAATATAGTGAAGAGAATGAAATAATGATAAGCGAGTTGAATGAAAAATCTAGTTATCTAATAATAGAGCCGGAAGCACCGTTGGGTGCTAAAAGGTGCCTTTTAAAACTCTTATTTATCCCGCATTAATTATCAACTCCGGCAAGTCATCTTATTTCAAGAGTTTACACAATATGTGCATGCTATAATCCTAGAGATTAATGTTTCTTAAAATTTAGTATAGATCTTTCAAATACAAGAATAAATGGATGTTTTTAATAAATCCCACTTTCAACTAAAGGAAACTCATTGCTCTAAAACTAGATCATTCATTTAGCAAAGTAACAACAATTATCACTCAAGGATATAGTAGCAATAACTCATTCCTCTTTTAACTGATGTAAACTAATCAAGCATAAATAAGTTCCTCAATCCGAGAGCTTTGACAGCAATAGCCAATGTTCTTTACAGTTGTTGATGTCACACACAAGACACTAAATAACTGATTGGAAATGGTAATGAATTAAATCAATAATGCTACTGCAACTGATGGAAATGAGATAATTATGCTAACTGTAAGAATGCTAAAAGGAAAAACTAAATGATTGCAGAAAGTAAATGAGCAGAAACACTATATAATAGAAATACACAGCAACACTTATGCGACTACAATGAACAACAAAACTAAGTTACTGAAATGAAAGGCGAAGCTTTGTAATTAGAATGAGAAACACAACAATATACTTGTAGAAAGAAATTCTCTTGTTATGAGGGAAGAGAATAGCAACGCAATTCAATTGCAGAAAGTAATCATTAAACAAACCACACTTGCAGAAATCAGAAATAAGGCACACCACACTATATGGTACAGGAATGGAAACTAGATCCACCAGGAGTTGGGCCCTTAGCCGCTGGTGAATACTGCAGATTACTTTAGGAGATGCGAAGGAACTATAATTTTTTTTATATATTCATTATTACATAATCATTACAGCAAGTTCGTGCTCTGCTTCAACAACGAGAGTCGATGATTAAAGTTACAATTTCAATAGTAATTCTCCCATTCCTCCTATCGTATCCTATCTATCTCTAATCCAATAATCCATCTAATTCTCTCCTTAATCATCCATCATGAATCCCCGTAATAACCCCCTCCTTCTCTGATCTCTGTTCTGATTTAAATACACATAGAGAAAAGATACGTTACAACCGATATGATTTAAAATGATTCCTATTACAAAATTGGATTTCTCACAACCAATTGATTAGCAATATCATATCTTAAATATCATTCCATAAATCATTTAATAGGAATAGGTTGAATTTGGTATTACAACTGGAAGAATTTTGAAAATGACCACAACAGCGAATCTGGGAAAATCATCCTCATAGAACCTTTTTTTTTCTCTCAATACAAGTCGAATTTGGACAAAATGTTCTATTGTAAATTTAATTCGTTCCATTTTGGACAAAACCCATGTCTCAGATTTCCCAAATTCTTCTGCATTTGCCCAATACATCCAATGCAAAACTGTCACTTCTTATTCTAGCGAATTTCTGAGTTGGCATATTTAATGATGAGCTGGAAATCAACTCTGCAATCTGGAAAATATCTTGGAGGCTAAAATGGTGAGTGATGTTACAAAAAATTTATTAATAAACCATAATTGGTAAAATCATGCATAATCATGAATCTATTAAAAATAAAGGAGAAGAAATAATATTTATCCATAAAAGCATAAATAATTATAAAGTGGAATTATATGATAAAAAATGATAAATGACATGATAAAGAAGAGTAGGAATGGATGAAATAAGTATTAAAAATTATAATAATAATAACATATTAGCGGCCCAACATACCCTCAAACTCAATATATTGCATGTCCTCATGCAACCCAGAACTGAATATATTGCATGTCCTCATGCAACCCAAAGAAAAAACCCATGTGTTAACCAAGCAAAAAAATTGTTCATCCCAACTAATGAAATCGATGGAACAAATGAATTTTTCTTCAAATAATTAATATTCAATTTTAGCAATCTTGATGTATCCATAACATTTTTTACAGTTGACATTCAACTATATGTATATGAAGTTGCAGAAAAATGTGATATAAGTAACAACAAACTTCTTTAACCATTTTCTCATAAATCAGATCGTTTTGATGCACGGATTGTGAGATATAAACAAAATGGATGTAGGTGATAGTGCATAATTTTCAAAATTTGATGAACTAATTTAGCGTGAAATTATCTGGGTTTGTGTATTTTAATGATACCTCTTTGTTATCCAGAAATCACAAGAATTAAGTTCATAGTTCTAAAGATATTTGCAAATCAATTTTTGCACTGTATAAAAAATGAAATTGTATGCCTTAAATGAGAAATAAAGTAGAAAACATCCATCATGTGTAGCAATTCCTCCCCCAAACTGAATAATTAGCATGTCCTCATGCAATGCTAGAAAAGAAAGAGAGGTGGTTGCTACAATCTATTGAAATCTATGCTTGGTGTAAAACAACATGGAATAAGGGAGGTGTTGAGAATGAATAAGAATATCAATGGATGATAAAGAATATTACTGACATGGTCAGAAGAAAGAAATGAAGGAAAGCAACACTCCCCCAAACTGAAAGATGATATGCCTCTGAAACATGGGAAGTGGTAAAGATGTGGAATGACTGATGATAAATAATGCTCAATGGATTTTCATGAAATTATCCTAAATTCATAATAAATAAGAAAATTATGCTATTTTACCTCAAGTGTTACTTCCGAAAAAAAATGTGGAATGAAATGTAGGGACTGGCATTTGTTGAAGTTGATTTAGGCTAAGTGGATACTGAAAGTGATGCAAAAGGTGGAAGCCATGCAAGCACATCATGTCTGAAGAATTGTGCACGTTCGCAAGTTGCGCGGGCCTTTTCTCTTAGTTGCAATAGTGTGTTCGTGCTGCGAATAGAATTTCCCATCCATACTTGTTGTTCTCCTATAAACAAATCACGATTTTGCATGCAATTTTCTTGAATCCACAGTGTTAATTTTGAAGAGCAACAGATAAGATGTATGCTAAAAGTTCAATCAGAAAAACTTCTGTAGAAATGCAGTATGAATATTGTGGAAAATCAACAAATTATGGTAGAATTATGTACTTATATCGCATGCTATTCATAATGCATACATTCACCCTTCCAATTGAAAAAGGGATTCCATGACCATAAAGAATAGAAAAAGTTTTGTGTTGAGGACAAGGCAAGGGAACAAACAATACAGCAGTAAATGAAGCAGAGTACACATATCAAATGATAGGACAGCAAGAGGTATGGTTATAATGAGGGCAGAGTGTATAAAGATAGTTATGAATAAGAGATAAGATGCTTGGGTTAATGATAGGTAATGTGGTAAGTAAAAATGACAGCAATGTGCAAAAAAAGATACCTTGCTAATGATATTCCATCTGAAAATGATTTGATTGATTAAAAAAACATTAATTCATGCGTAAAGGTTCATAGTAGAGAGAGATTAGGGAAATAATCTCTCTGATAAAAATAAAAGTAGGAAGAGGGTATTATAATAATTCTTGATGTTGAAAATAGAACTTCAATACCATAAGCAAGGCCTCTGCTGCCAGTAGGTGTTCATAGCCTTGGCAGGGTTGCATTTTAACCCATATGAGCCAGGATCCTCAATTTATAGTTAGAGAATTCCATTGTTGTTCTAAAGAAGAGATCAGTGTGCTGGCATGGTAACCAGATAACCACACTTCAATTCACTGGGAAGTAGTAAAAGTGATCAGGTTGGCTCGTGACGAGACCTCCTGTTCCAAGGATATTGTGGCTATCCAATGGATCATAACCCTGGTATGGTGGCCATAGTGGGAATGTCACTTTTCTACAACCTTATGAACATGGTAGGTTGGCTCTTTAATGAGACCCCCTATCATCTATCTATAGACAATATTTTGTTTTTTTACACATTTTATGATAAATAGAGGGAGGATCAATAATCCTTAAGAGTGGGGATGGTGGAAAAAGTTTGAGCATGTCAATAGAAAAGAAAAATATACCCATAATCTTACTTATAATAGATAGAGATAATTGTAGCTAGGAGAAGTGGAACCAACATAGTAAAGATGATCAATCAGTATCATATACAACAGAAATCAATACAGTAAAGTAATATATAAATAATTGTGTCCCCTTTGTTTGGTTTTTTTTTTAAAAGCTATCATCAAGAAGTTGTCTTGTTAAAAATCATAATGTCAAGGATATTCACCTGCTTCAATAGAATCCATAGTTTTTGTCCTCATAAAAGTATTGTACTTCATGCGATGCAAGGGAATCAATAAAATGTGGTTGAGATGAATTAGGAATAATCACACAAGAGGGAGGAAGGGTTGTTCTCGAAAATATTCCCAAAGTGTTGTTCCCTTGAAGGAACAGCAAAAACACTCAAAAAAGTGTTGTTCCTTTCAAGGAACAACAAAAATACACCCAAAAAAAGTGTTGTTCCTTAAAAAGGAACAACAAAAAAATACACCCAAAAATGTGTTGTTCCTTAAAAGAAACAACAAAAAATACACTAAAAAAGAGCGTTGTTCCTTATAAGGAATAACAAAAAATACACTCAAAAAAGTGCTGTTACTTTTAAGGAACAACAAAAAAATGTATGCGAAAAAGTGTTGTTACTTTTAAGGAACAACAAAAAAATACACAAAAAAGTGTTGTTCCTTAAAAGGAACAGCAAAAAAATAAATACGCAAAATTGTTGTTCCTTAAATGGAACGGAAGTTGTTCCTTAAGAGGAAGAGAAATTGTTCCTTAAATGGAACAACAAAAATACAAACAGGCGAAACTATTATTCCTTAAGAGGAATGACAACTGTTCCTTAAGAGGAACGAAAATTTTTCCTTAAGAGGAAAAGAAAAAAGAAAAACACATGAAACTTGGTGTTCCCTGTAGGGAACAACAAGGGAAAAATAGAAAAAAAAACTAATGTACAATCTATTATCGAAGCAAATCCAATCAAATAAAAAGAAAAAAAAAATAAACTTATGTACAGGTTTGAAGAGAATAAATTGTTTAGTGGACTGGTGTTGTCGAATATTTTCCTTTCGCAGGAAGAATTTGTATTGTGGGGTTCTCATTGTTCAACTGCCAATGGAGCAGAAACTACAATTTGAAGGGAGCAACACCTGAAACACAAAAACATAAAAGAAATCAGAAAAGAAACAACACTTTATTAAGTTACAATAGCTATTATGTTATTTTCTAAAGCAATGTTTGGGTTTCAAAATGTCACTCATTACCATACATTTTTCACCTATGCTTCCATTATATTACCCATTATTCACCACCATGTCACTTCATTTTCCCTATTATGGGTCTAATTTATATTTTCCAAATATTATTTATTTTTAAGCATTTTTAAGAGAAATTCTTGATTAAATATTAGAAAATAATATATTTTACTTTATATATGGAAAGTGGGTTGTTTTTATGACATGTGTAGGTGCCAAGGAAGCTTCCAAGACACCTTTATATGGCCTTGAATGATCAAATTCGAATTTGAAGAGATAAACCTCATGGAGAAGATCAAGGACAAAAGGGGGTTATGTGTCTAGATGGTTGAGAGATGTATGGAACTAAAGAGAGATTAGTGGATGATCATTATGAGTTTGTTACTCATCCCATTGTATAAATAGGAGTACAATCTCCTCCATTTGTAACCTATGCTTCCATTATATCACCCATTATTCACCACCATGTCACTTCATTTTCCCTATTATTCACCATTAATGGGTCTAATTTATATTTTCCAAATATTATTTATTTTTAAGCATTTTTAAGAGAAATCCTTGATTAAATATTAGAAAATAATATATTTTACATTATATATGGAAAGTGGGTTGTTTTTGTGACATGTGTAGGTGCCAAGGAAGCTTCCAAGACACCTTTATGTGGCCTTGGATGATCAAATTCGAATTTGAGAAGATAAACCTCATGGAGAAGATTATGATCTCATGGAGAAGATCAAGGACAAAAGGGGTTATGTGTCTAGATGGTTAAGAGATGTATGGAACTAAAGAGAGATTAGTGGATGATCATTATGAGTTTGTTACTCATCCCATTGTATAAATAGGAGTACAATCTCCTCCATTTGTAATCTTGAAGTTTTGTAATATTAGAATTTTGGAGTATGTAATCTTAGAAGCTTAGAGTTGTAACCTTAGAGTTGGTTTGTAATGGAGATTTTGCAATAAAGGATCATACTTCGATTTTGCTTCTACATCTGAGTCTCCATTGAAGTGGTGTGCTTGTGGAGTTATGGAGGGCCCCCATGGCCTCACTTGCATGCTTATTTGCTTATTTTAGGTATAATTTATTTTATGTTTTTGTTTGATTTCAGCTTTCAAGTTTTGTTAAATGTTCTAATATTGGAAGGATCTTATTTGAAAGTGTTTTTGTAAGAGAACCATAAGATCTCAGACAATTATTAGATCTAGGTTTATTTCATTTCAGCTTTTAAGTTCTTATTAGATGTTCTAATGTTGGAAGAGATCTTGTAGAATATGTTCTTGTAAGAGAACCATAGATCTCAAACAATTATTAGATCTAGGTTTGTTTAGTTATTGAAAGAGATCTTAATGAATATGTTCTTGTAAGGGGACTTTAAGATCTTGGACAAATTAGGAATCTTTCTAGATCTATATATTTTAGATAAGCACTTCTAAGTTTACCTTCCTGGGTTGACAATTAAATTGAACTCTAATTGACATCATCAATTAGAACCAAAAATTTTGGTGCCGTTGCCGGGGAAGTGCAACTAGAAGGATTTAGTAATTATTTTATGCATTTGTTTTTATGGACTAATTTGTGGAACTTGGTGACAACAGGTTCATAAAGGAGTTCAAAGTTTGGAGCATTTTTATTTTCGCACATAGTTAATTTAAATTCAGTTTTTATTTTAAACCCCCATTTCTCACTAATCCATCTACGGATGATGAATTTGACAATGTTGAACAGGTACTTCTTGGATAGCAAGGACAATAACCTTGAGCCAACTCTAAGACAGGATTCTCACATACTTGTAAAACATAATGTAAAATTTTTAAATCTTGATGTGAGCATGTTCGAATTTTTAGTCTGTAGATGGCTTCACTGGAAGCATTCTTTTACTTAGAAAATAAAACATCTTTCAAGTTAATGTAGAATAGATTAGCAAAAATAAAAATGAGATCTCATTAGAAATCATTCTCATTAGAATTTTCTTTTAGAATTATTTTAAATCATCATGAATAAAAAGAGCTCCTTCATCTTTGCATTTCTATGTCTTGTTTCTGTATCACGGGTGAGCCAAGAGCTTGATTATCGGAAAGCTTTGTCTTCCGAGAGTCTAAATGCCCCCGTGACATTGCAAAAAGAGTATAGACAATGCAAGGTTTTGTTGCAAATCTTAATTATGTTTTATCTATTCACGCTAACCTACATAAATAAAAAATCAAGAGATTAGTATGCTCTCTTCCCGCGCTTCGTGTGATCAGGAAGATCAGAAAATCTATTGATTTATTCCAAATAAAAATATTTTTGCTGGAAAATTGATCTGCGATATAACACTAAAGAATTTTGTGAATTAGTAAAAAATCATCTTAAAAAACATTTTAGATAAAACTTAGTCTTTTTAAATTTTAGTTAAAAATAAAAAAATAAAAAAAATAAAAAAAAAAAAAAAAAATTCCCACATAATAATAATAATATATATATATATATATATATATATATCATATATATTATTATTAAAAAAAATTCTTTTTGAAAAAATAGCCATTTTTTTAGATAGGTTAGATTTCATTTTTTTTTAGATTTAAACAAATTTAAATAAAATAAAAAATTCACAATAAACAAAACATTAATAAAAAAAATGAAATACAAACCATTTAAAAAAAAAAAACCAGTCCATCCTCTGCGTCAGATCAAATCATATTGTCATCACACTGTTTGGGGAACTCACTTAATGTTTTGGATTAATATATAATCTCTGAAATTGGAAAAGTCCTAAAATTGTTTCTCACTGTGACTTCAGCAGTTCCTATCATATTTTTGCTGCAAAACCTCTTTGGTGTCTCCTTGGCAAAGCATCTTGGCATCATTTGAATTTATAGCCTATTTGTTATTACTAAGGGAGTTTGTGGAAGGAGTTCGACCCTGTAATTGGAGCCAAATTATAGACTTAAAAGACTAAGCAGAATTAACCCGGGTCTGAACGAAAGCCTTTACAGCAAGAGGAAGATTTGTTACATCAGGCCTATGTTTGTCCTTGCAGCAATAAAAAGTTTGTTATTAGCAACCTCATTATCATTCATGTAGCAGTATGGATTTGGCCATCATATTCCTTTGCAGTAGTGAATTCCTTACACTAAGGTCTTCAAAGAAATCATAATTCAGCAGTTATGGGTACGTTGGGTTTAAATGACATGATTAAGGTTGTTGTAACCCTACATAGAACATGAGTCACAGTATGCTTGATGGATCTTATCTGTCTCACTAATATGGCAACAATACAGACTTAGGGTTGACATAGAAGGATTGAAAGTTTGACACAGCGAAATCACAAGATTTAAGGCCATCAGAGGTTCACGAATTAAGTCCTCTTGCATACTGAACATGGTAGGGTAGTATATTTGAAAATTGAGTATTGTTTTTGTCTTTTGGAAAGTGAGCTATGGTAGAGTTGTGTTGAGAGCTGGCAGTTCTCCTATAGGAAGAAAGCTTCATGGATCTGAGCACCGTTGTCGTGACCTGCAATGTACAACAGAAGAAAAGCCGCGGATGTTTGGAAAGACTAGAAGGCGAGATATTGTTTCGGCCGCGACTGAGAGACTGTTGTGGTGAGATTCTGTGAAATTCATTATTGTGGACAGTGTTGCCAAGGCGCTTGAACTCCTTGGAGTAAATAAAGAGCACGTCACTGCCTCTGTTTGCACTAATCCATTGAATTTCAGTTTGATTATCACATATTATTGCATGCCAGAACTAACAGGCTACGATCTCCTCAAGAGACTAAAGGAAATCAAGGGTTTGAAGGAGATACCTGTAATTATAATGTCATCAAACGCATGTGCCACCAACGAATACACAGAGCTATGGTCACAACTCCATTTGCCTCACTAAAATGCCTCTTCTATATTCAATTTAGTGATAAAAAATCTGATTTGACTTATCTTGGAGAGATTTGGCATTTGCATTATCTTCTCCTAATTTTTCTAGACAAAAAGCCAAATTTTTCATTGATTCTAGAGGATTTTGTGTGTTTTTTTAGGATATTGGAAAAAAATCCATTTTAGTGTTAGTTTATTTTTAGAAATTTTCTTTATTAGTTTTTAAGAGAATTTGTTTTTGTTGATTTCTTTATTGAAAAAAAAAAACAACTCAAAATAAATAACAAATTAAAAAATTTTGTTTTTTTTTTATTTTGTTAAAAAAAATTAAAAATGAATTTCATTCTTTTGTTTTTTATTTTAAAAAATAAATTAAAAAATAAAAAATAAAAATTCTCACAAAATTCACATAGGTTTGAAAATAAATAATGGAACATTTGGAAGCAAATTTCAAACATTTGGAGGATTCTATAGATGATGATTATCTTGTTTTGATAGCTTCAAGTTGGCATTAAACTCATAACATCTTTCTGTTGAATGCTTTTATGTGACATACTAATATGTAGAACACAATAGACCTTTCTAATGCCAATCTTTTACCAAGCATATTTCATCTCACACAAACAGGGAGTATTACTTTTTATCGTTATTTTTAAGAATGGATTGATATTAATATCATGGTTAAGTCAATTTCAACACTTTGATTGTCTTTAATATGTTTTATTTGGTACGAAATTTTTGCGTAAGAATCATGAAGGAACTGGCCATTTCTTCTAGAGCACACTTATGTTTTCTTTCTGCCAAGTTTTTTTTACAGGTTACAGGATAATCAAGTGATCATTAAGGAGATTACATTGTGACGAGAATTGATCTTCCAAAGACTAAATTCATGAGGAATTCTAAATTCAAATCCACGTCCACAACCACTGCCTTGCACCTCCCTTTCTGAAAAAGATTTTGAATTCCACCAAATGTAAATCCATAAAGCCTCGCATTTCCATATCCATTTTTCACAGCAAGAGTTCTTATTTATTCACCATGCATTTCCTTTCATCCATTCCTAACCCACAAAATAAAACCAAGAAGCTCACTTACAAGCTTATTGTCATTCTAATTTTCCTTGTTATTTCCTTTCCCTTTCATTTCCGCCAATAAAACCCTGCTTCTATGCATATCATTGAGCCAAAGTCCTAGAGTCTAATTATCTTTGTAAAAACACCAAGAGGATTGCATGCCCTAATGTCAAGTACTCTTGCCAATGAACAATGGGAGTACATTAATATCCCTTGTTCGTTGGATCTTGTAGGTGACTCGACGACAACAAACTTATTCGTACATACAAAGATGTGTTAGGCATCTTGACTCCCATTGGAATCAATGGTGGGAGCTCTCGTGTTGGCTAGTGGTATTCATTAATGGCCACTAAGTCAACAACTTCTTGCTATGTTCGACACCAGCACATTTAATCACATAGTAAGATTTATGCCATCGAGTGTTGAAGACTTGAAGACCCATATTTTGTAGCAGATGAAGCAGATTTCTTTTCATTTCTTTTTCAGCTTGTCATGACTTGAGGACAAGTCAATAAATAAGGTTGGGGGGAGGAAAATGTAACTTATGTATTTTGTATACCTTCCAAGCCTTATAGATTTTCAGCCATATTCAGTAGACTCATCAGATTCATCAGACTATCCAGCAGCAAATACGACAATACAGATCCATCTTTCATCCACAACTTGCTTAAGATCAGAATTGCAGCAGCTGAACATGCATGATTCATTCACTTCTGTAGGTAAGTAAGGTATGATGTTTTCTAACCTTTAATCTTGAAATTCTTTTTATATGCTAAAATGATGATATTTGGAAAATATTCCACTATTTCACTATCCCCTTTTTCATTAAAAATTGCCTAAAACCATCAGTTGGGGAGGGGGGAATTTCACACTTCACACTTCATTTTTTTTCCTCATTCATATTACATCTTAACCCACATAGTCTTCCCACAATAAAAACTACTACAAAATGATGAGCATATTAAATGACTTCTTAAATATGATGAGCATATTAAATGACTTCTTAAAATGATTGATCTCAACAAAGTAAATAATGATTGTAAACACAAGAACCAATCATTAAAAAGAGATCTCAACAAAGTAAATAATGATTGTAACACAAGAACCAATCATTAAAAGATGCAAATGCTTTGCAAAAATAAAAAGTTATCCAAAGAAGTGCAAAGTTAAAAATAAGTCCATGATTGAAAGATGCTTGTTACACAAGAACCAAACATCTTGTAAAAGGAAGCTCATCTAAGAATCAAATCAGATAAGTCATTGTAGTAGCTTGCATGAGGACATGCAAGAGCTTCAGTTGGGGAGTATGTTTGGGTTTCAAAATGTCACTCATTACCATAAATTTTTCACCTATGCTTCCATTTTATCACCCATTATTCACCACCATGTCACTTCATTTTCCCTATTATTCACCATTAATGGGTCTAATTTATATTTTCCAAATATTATTTATTTTTAAGCATTTTTGAGAGAAATTCTTGATTAAATATTAGAAAATAATATATTTTACATTATATATGGAAAGTGAGTTGTTTTTGTGACATGTGTAGGTGCCAAGGAAGCTTCCAAGACACCTTTATGTGGCCTTGGATGATCAAATTCGAATTTGAGAAGATAAATCTCATGGAGAAGATCAAGGACAAAAGGGGTTATGTGTCTAGATGGTTGAGAGATGTATGGAACTAAAGAGAGATTAGTGCATGATCATTATGAGTTTGTTACTCATCTCATTGTATAAATAGGAGTACAATCTCCTCCATATGTAATCTTAGTTTTTGTAATCTTGAAGTTTTGTAATCTTAGAATTTTGGAGTATGTAATCTTAGAAGCTTAGATTTGTAACCTTAGAGTTGGTTTGTAATGGAGATTTTCAAATAAAGGATTCATACTTCGATTTTGCCTCTACATCTGAGTCTCCATTGAAGTGGTGTGCTTGTGGAGTTATGGAGGGCCCCCATGGCCTCACTTGCATGCTTATTTGTTTATTTTAGGTATGATTTATTTTATGTTTTTGTTTGATTTCAGCTTTTAATTTCTTATTAAATGTTCTAATATTGGAAGGATCTTATTTGAAAGTGTTTTTGTAAAAGAACCATAAGATCTCATACAATGATTAGATCTAGGTTTACTTTATTTCAGCTTTTAAGTTCTTATTAGATGTTCTAATGTTGGAAGAGATATTGTAGAATATGTTCTTGTAAGAGAACCATAGATCTCAAACAATTGTTAGATCTAGGTTTGATTAGTTATTGAAAGAGATCTTAATGAATATGTTCTTGTAAGGGGACTTTAAGATCTTGGACAAATTAGGAATCTTTCTAGATCTATATATTTTAGATAAGCACTTCTAAGTTTACCTTCCCGGGTTGACATTAAATTAAACTCTAATTGACATCATCAATTAGAACCAAAAATTTTGGTTCTCTTTTGCGCAAACACTTGAATTTTAGGATCTCCAATATTAGCCATTTAGCAAAACTTAAAAGCTGAAATGAAACAAACCTAAATCTAATAATTGTCTAAGATCTTATGGTTTCCTTACAAAACACTTTCAAATAAGATCCTTCCAATATCGAACATTTAACAAAATTTAAAAGTCAAATCAAACAAAAACATAAAATAAATTATACCTAAAATAAGAAACAGCATGCAAGTGAGGCCAGTCTCTCCATAACTCCACAAGCACACCATAGCTCAATGAGACCATGCAGAAAATCAAGTATTAGAATCTTTATCAAAATCCCCTACAAACCAACCTCAAAGGTTACAACTCTAAGCTTCTAAGATTACATACTCCAAAATTCTAAGATTAAGCAAAACTTAAATATTAGAAATGGAGGAGATTTTACTCCTATTATACAATGGGATGAGTAACAAAACTCTATAATGATCATCCAATAATCTCTTTAGTTACATACATCTCTCAAACCATCTACACATAACCCCTTGTCCTTGATCTTCTCCATGAGGTTTATCTCTTAAAATTCGAATTTGATCATTCAAGGCCACATAAGCGGTGTCTTTAAGCCTCAAAATTTCCAACATATGTCACAAAAACAACCCACTTTCCATATAATGTAAAAATATATTATTTTCTTAATATTTAATCAAGAATTTCTCTTAAAAATGCTAAAAATAAATAATATTGAAAATATAAATTAATCTACTTAATGGTACTAATAGGAAACAACACATGGTGGTGAATAATGGGCAGACAGAATTTCAGCCATAGTAAAAATGCATGGGTAATGAGTGATATTTTAAACCCAAACATACTCCCCAATCAAGCTCTTTGTGATGTTCCTGCACACACAATGACTTCATTCGATTTGATTCTTATGAGCTCTTTTACAAGATGTTTGGTTCTAGTGTAACAAGCATCTTTCAATCACAATTTCTTTTAACTTTGTACTTCTTGATAATTTATTTTTGCAAAGAATTTGCATCTTTTAATGATTGGCTCTGTGTTACAATCATTATTTACTTTGTTGAGATCTCTTTTAATGATTGGTTCTTGTGTTTACAATCATTATTTACTTTGTTGAGATCAATCATTTTAAGAAGTCATTTAATATGCCCATCATATTAATGTCATTTAATATGCTTATCATTTTGTAGTAGTTTTTATTGTGGGAAGACTATGTGGTTAAGATGTAATATGAATGAGGGAAAAAAATGAAGTGTGAAATTTCCCCTCCCCAACCGATGGTTTTTGGAAATTTTTAATGAGAAAGAGAATAATGAAATAGTGGAATACTTTCCAAATATCATCATTTTAGCATCTAAAAAGAATTTCAAGATTAAAGGTTAGAAAACATCATACCTTACGTACTCTGCGTAAGTGGATGAATCATGCATGTTTAGTTGCCGCAATTTCCTGACCAAGCTTCTTCTCGCAAGTTGTGGATGAAAGATGGATTTGTATTGTCACCGTCGTCGGATAGTCTCGATGAATCCGATGAGTCTCACGACAGCTGAAAATCTATAAGGTTTGAAGGTATACAAAATATAAGCTACATTTTCCTCAAATTAGAATCTTTCTAGATCATATTTTGGGGAGGTTAATTTATTTTACCTTCCCCGATTGACATTAAATTAAACTCTAATTGACATCAATATCAATTAGAACCAAACACTATGTTATGGTAAAAAATAGAAGGTGTTGTCTCACTTGCACATAGCACCTGATTACACGGCTAATCGCATGATATATATAATAACACTGCTACACAACCCACATAATCACAAAACCTAGAGTGCATAAAGGTGTGCTCAATTGCTATTTTCAAAATATCATGCTTTGGCTTTTGGCCATTTGTATACATGTTTGCTTTAGTTTCTGAAACACATGCATTAAACTAATGGCCAAAGTGGGTTTAACATGTCAAGGGGTTCTTAAACATGGTGCGATGTTAGGTTAATGTGATGCTAATGAGAGGTGCACATCATGGGAGATGGGTGACGTTAAAACATGAAGGTGACTCCCATTATGACCAACTATGGTTTCAAGGACGTGCATGATGAGGATAACAAGACACAACCTCAAGAATTTGGAAGGGATGAGGATGAGGTGGAGGAAAAGTCACTGAGAACAAGAGGAATCCCAGTAAACCCCTAATGCTATTGATGCGATCGAGAAATGGGAAAGGGTGGAGATGATAAGTACCTGAGGAAAGACATGATTAAGTCAAATCAGGGTTGAACATTCAATCACCGATGCTAGGGGTTTCAAGGATATCGATGAATACATATATATATAATATATATATAGATACTCTCAAAACCCTAATGCACATACTACGTGCATATCACTAGGGCCAAGGGCCTAAGAGACGATGCTGGTATAAATCAAACTGTCACCATATGCATGTGGGATGTCGATGAGAATGTGCCATTAGAGGCATGAAAGCAAATATAAAGAGGTTTACTCTTTTCCAAAATTAGGTTTTCCAAAACCCTAATATGGTCAATATAATAGAGCCATAACACATAATAATAATGAGACGATAAAAACTAGGATTAATCACATGATATTTATAATAACATTTCTACACAAAATCCATAGATGCCAGAAAACTCAGAGTGCATAAATGTGTGCTCACTGCTCTTTCAAAAATCATGCTTTGCTTTCAGTCGTTGTACACATGTGTTTAGTTCTCTAACACATGCATTAACCTAATGGCCAACATGGGTTAAAATGTGAAGGGCCTTCCAAAATGGTGAGATGCAAGTGAAATATGATGTATAATTAGAGGGCCTCACATGGGGTAGATGTGTCGTGCTAAAACATGAAGGTGACTCCCATTATGACCAACTAGGGTTTTGCAAGGGTGCACACGATGAGGCTAAACAAGACATCAACCCTAGTGAATTTGGAAGGATGAGGATGATGGGTAGGAGAAGTCATCAAGAAGAGGAATTCACATAAACCCTAATGCTACTAATGTGATCGAGAAATGGGAAGGCAGTAGATGATAAGTGCCTCCCGTGGGAAGAGAGATTAATTCAAAGCAAGGTTGGACCTTCAATCACCGACGCCTAGGTTTCGTGGATCCCGGGTAATATCTCTCTCTCTCTCTCTCTCTCTCTCTCTCGTGTATATATATATATATATATATATATATATATATATACATATACTCTCTAAACGTATAAATGTCACATGTCGAGGTACAGACTCACTCAAAGGGCCTAAGGGGACATGCTATGCAATCAATATCACCCGATGATGTCATGCAATGTCGATGAGAATGTGCCATCATAGGCATAGGTTAAAACGAAAAAGCGGGGGTACTCTCTTTCCAAATTAAGGTTTCTCCCAAACCCTAATATGGTCAACATAAGGAGAGCCAAAAAAATGAAATCCTTCTTTCCTCTACATGCGTGCTTTTGTTGGTTGCGATACATATAAGAGAAAGATACGCTCATGGGTGTCTCTTGGCACATCATCGAAGTAACACACCTTTGAAACCCTAATATAGTTATAAGTTCAAACGTATGAGGCAACATATGATGTGTGGGTGCAACATGTAAAGTGCGAATGGGGACAACATCGGAGTTTGACAGAAAGTAGTAACGAGTTGAGAGTATGATCGAAACCTTAAAGTATGACTCGAGCATAAGAGGGAACCAAAATTTTGAATATGCATAAAATTTTTAGATGGTGTTATAGCAGCTACAACATATATTAATAATTTTTTGATATTTTCTTTGGATAATGGATCAAAAAGTAGCCATGAAATACCCGACAACACTACTCTATTGGAATTGAATGATGTTCTTTGTGTAGCCTGCAACTTGATTCATCATTATTCAAATGCATTTGGTAGAGTGATTGAAATTTCAAGATGATCAATTTTTAAGAGACAAGTAAATTGATGGAGTGCATGGGTCCTCGCATATCAAAGTCTAATAACATCAGACATCTATAGATCAACAAATGGTGATGAAATTTGGGTCCACCCCATCAATTTCAAAACCATTATAAAGGAGACCTCGACGTAGTTGTTTTGGTTTCCACAAAACTAACAATGGTCTTTTAGTTGGGGCCCATATATGAACCTCCACCTTATTTTTTATATACGTTTAATTGCAAGGTTGAAAAACCCCGAAATGTAATTATGCTATATTATAATGTTTATACATGCAACTGGACATTACATTATGAATTTTTATTTTTTTTAATATATATATATATATATATATATATATATATATATATATATATATATATATATATTTGAAAAATTAAAATATGATAATCTTTAGTTATAAACCCTATTGTAAAAAATAAAAGAAGAGGGAATGCAATTTTATAATTATTAAAGGATCATTTTTTGGAATTGATCAAAATAGTTAATTATGGGGGCATAAATAAAAGATGAGAAGAAAGAAGGAAAGGGGTTTTAGATATTTTGAATCATTGGCTATGATTGTAATGGTTTATCTTCCTTGGATATTAATGAATATGAAGGTATATTGATTACAGTTTCTATGGTGTGTTAAAAGTGTAACTGCTTTCTCTTAATGTTTTCCTTTCAAATATTTTTTTCCAGTTCAAGTGGAAGTAATGTATGATGCAACAAGATTTTATTAAGAGAAACACATATTTATTCATGTTATAGCTTGTTGCAGATAATACCCGTATTTTATTTTTTAAGGAACCTTAATAGGTGCTTCATTACCTTCAACATAGTCATTTCCTTTTTTTTCTTTGTTTCACTCACCATTTTTCTCTTTGTATCTAAGTATTAGATTCCTTCAACCCAAGCGATAAATCACTTGTTTATCTTTATTTTATTTAGTCCATTATAATATTTTGATGTTTCTAGCTATAAAATAAGAGGCCAATATTGTTAATTTTATTTTTTGTCCACTGATCAATGAGCATTATACATAATGGTATTTTTTTCCCCCAAGGAATCATTTTCAAAATTTTCATCAATTTCATTTCGATGTCCCAATCACTAGTTCTTTCACCCAAGAACTGTCTCGAGGGAAAAAACATATATCATCAAGACTACTAGCCCAATGATCATCAATGTAATATTTTAATTTAAATTCTATACCTCTATCATACCATAAACTAAAGTATGTTGTTCCTTGTAAGTAATTGAAAATTTATTTTACAGCATTGACATGGGTTTCTCTAGGGTCTGGCTTGAAATCCTGCCACCATGCCCACTACTTGCATTATGTTTGGTCTTGAGGTAGCTAGGTAAAATAAGCTTCCAATCATTTATTTGTAGGTTTTCTAACTTACAAGAGTGGTCTCATCCTATTTATATACCTTACAAAGAGTGAATATGGGGGTACTCGCACGCTTGCATTATTTCATCCCAAATTTTTCTAGTGTTTCTCTTAAATAATTGGATTGAGAGATGAAGATACCCTTTTTCTAGATTTCCTCATTTACAGATATGAGGAAGAAATACAATTATCCTATCATAGAAATTTCAAATTCTTCTTCATTGACTTAGCAAACCAACGTTCTAATCTGTTCCAAATCACTACCAAAGATAATATCTTCTATATAAACCACAACAACCCAACAAATGATCATATTCAAATTTTGTATACAAGTTACTATCAATTGTCATTATTTTAAAACCTTGTAGTTGTAGATAATTATCTAGTTTGACATACCAAGCTATAGGAGTGTGTTTTATCCCATAAATCAGCTCCTTTTAGTTTGAAAAATATAATATTCATTTTCGAGGGCATGAACCATCTAGTTGTACTATATACACTTATTCTTCTAGATAACCATTGAGAAAGATAGATTTCACATCCATTTCATATACCTTGTGTTAGTATGAAATTTCTTGGAAGGTGTACCAAAACGCTCCACTTAATTCATGGGTGAAAAGCTACCCTAACAACATTTTGTGGTTGCTTATACTCCATCCGTGAAATAATAATATGAGAAAAATATGTAGTAAAAATTTTCATGCGATCTAAAATAATTAATAACAAAAAGAAATTCAATGCAATAACCCAATTATGGAAATACGTTTAGATAAATAAAATATTTATTGATAGTACCCTGGTTAAGGTGATCTACAAAATGGTCTCAAATCCTCCTTCGTGACATGGGACCTCTGATTTCCTTGGACGCTCAGCTGATTTATTCTCTCTATCAATATGTGGGAAACCAAAACAATGTGTAGAAATGTTGTGGGAGCTCAAATGCAAGAAGATGTTAATGGTGACAATGATAATGATCATCGTGAAGAATGAATGAAAACTCCTCTTATTTATAACAAAGTATTGGGTTAATCTTGAAATTGGGAAATAATAAAATACTATTGACCAAATCGAGATCTAAATGTTAGGAATAATTTATTATATTTTTTTTAGAGGGAAAAATTTATTCAAAATCGTCTATATATCTTTTATTTAGAAATAATTAACAAATAAAATGAGTTGTTAATTATTTCAAAAATATTAATGAATGTGTGAAAATGAAAATAATTGTTAAATCACATTTAACAATTTTTCCAAAAATGCAGCTTAACGAATAATAAATAAATAGTTATTTATTTAATTATTCCTAGGTGAGTTAGTAAAATGTGGCGAGGAATAATTTTGAATAAATTCACTGAAGTTGATGAAAAGGGACCACCAAAGTTGAGGAAAAGAGGAATCCTCAACTAAGGCACGAGGGATCATAGGAAAGTGACTCGATGAATCGATACCAAGGATGATGATGGAAGGGAACAATATGAGAGGTGGATAGAAAATCCCCTCGTGAGAGCATAATATTCAAGGTTTACCTAGCAAATGACTCGATTAAATTCTATAGGGGACAAGAATTATTTAGACTTATGCTTTTCATATATGTAATAATATATCTCAAGGCCTAAAGGAGAAAAAAATAAGGATGGATGCATAGGAAAATATAGATAGAATACTCTAATAAGACTCAATGGGACTCAAAACATATCCCATAAATCTAGGGGTGACACATCTCAGATGCTCTAAAAAAAAGGGTGAGTTGATGAGTCTCCCACATGGGAGCTCCCTATAAGGGACCGTAAAAGAATGAGTAAATAATGGTTACTCAAGACAAAAAATTGACACATGAATAAATGAGTGCAAAGGTAAAGTGGTACCAAAGTACATGAAACTCATATGATGAAATTTTGTGTTAATTGGTAGAAAAGGGAAACCTTGTGGAAAAAATAGCTTTCGGTTCAAGTGTCAAATTACCAAAAACAAAGGGAGACCCATTATAAAAACTCAAGTGAGAGCTCTCCAATGGTGTTGACGGTTTGGCCACAATGGGCGACAAAAAAACTATGGTTTTTACTATGAAAGGGGATTCTTGCCCCCAAATCCAATCCATTTTTCATAATGAGTGATTAGATGAATTTGGAGAGGAGGGATAATTTCGTAAATCTTGTGGAGATTGTAGTGGAAAAATCCCGACCGTCGTAATCGTGGATCTAAAATTTGGAGGTAGGTGGCCTAACCTTACTCATCATTTTTGGTGGATTAGATTTTCACATTATGGCTTCAATTCACCTGTGGGGGATCCATTCTTATCCTCACAGCTGCAACACACTTTTGTGGCCATGTTCTACATTTTGGAACGCAAAACTGGTCCGATATGTATCCGACACAAATTTTAGGGAAAAAATCTGTCTTGAACTAGGAAGAAAAACAAAACCGGTGGTCCCGTGGTGAGTTGAAGCAAAGAATGGGAAATCCTTTGCCTTTTGACTCTGAACCAAAAAAAACATAATGGTATTTTTCAGGTATGGAAAAGCTAAATGATGAAGGGCGAGAATGATATTTTGAAGCTATTCGATAGTCATAGCGGGTTTTGTATCGCATGGGGTTATTAATTTAATCGAGAACCCATTTGATGAGGGCTATTGGGCCCTTGCTAATGAGAATTGTGAGCCAATGGGACCCAAATCAGGAGGCCTTTGTGGTACATGGGTACAAGATTGAGCTCACGATTCAGACATATACGTTTTGACAGACTACCCCCCTTTGGGGTTGGTAGGGGAGGTACATCTATCGTTGCCTTGTGGGAGGCATATAGATGAGTTTATGGATCATAATTGCAAACCTCGTTGTTCATGAAAAGGGAAATCCATCTAGATAAGTGACTTAGATATGTTGGATACACGAGCTACAACCACAACGGTGGTGTGAATCTTGGGTACTCATTCCTTTCATCACATCACTAGGTGCATATGATGCTTGTGGAGAGGTATCGGTAGGGACCTACTATGGGTGGGCCTGGATGATTCTTTCCTCATTGAAACGATAGTTGACACTATGAGTGAGATAGCAATGATAATTTTTTATTTGGGACATTTCTCTCGGTAATTCTTCTTTGAGAAGATCCCGACCATCCCACCACATTTATAGATCCATGATGGGGCGCCCACAAGAGCCTAGGATGCGCCACTGGGGGAAGCTATTCTCGACGAGCTAGAGGATGGGGGGTCTAGAAAAGTGTTTTTGAGCTGAGTTCATTGCACATTGGGGCCAAATTCCATTGTACATAGATGACTATTCGTATAGTGGAATCAAATATCATGGGGATCCTACCTTACCAATTATGCAAAGATGAGCATGGTGTCCATATGGTAAGTGAATGTTTCTAGATGTTTGGTTGCATATAAAGTTTAGAAAAGTGTATGTTCATGGTACTGATTTATAAACTTATGGTATGCATATATGGCACCGTGAAACCGACAAGATATATAAGATGATCCATAGTGCCCGGGGATGCAGATCGTGGTGGTTTGGCATCACGAAAGAGATCATATAGTGATTATTTACTTGAGGACCTCCATTGTAGGTTCGACATGCTACCGACTCGGGGTGACATAGCATGGGTGGTATGATTTAGAAGATCGGTATATCGGTGAGTGCACCATTCTTCCCTCGCAGTGGCAAGGTATTATGAGGAACATAACTATGGCCGTTTCAGTAGTGCAAGACATATAGGTCTGGTGGTATGGAGCCATTGGCTCATGATCCTCTAGATGATAGTGACTAGGGATATAGACATGTGGGTCCCATTTTTATATTGTAACATGTTATGGGAATGTCAGATTTATTTAGAGTAGAGGACTCCCAAACTCTTATATGTTGAATATTATGATACAGTAATATGGTTATGCATTATTTTTTTTGAAGATTTTGGTTTGACATTTGTTTATGTTATGGTTTAATTCTTGTATATGCATGTGATAACTTCCAATATAGCATGGTATTTTCAATGCTATATACATAGTGATTTTGGGCTTTAAGAAAATTAATGAATGTAATGAATTCAAATTCACATGCCAAAAGCTTAACTCGTAGATATTTTCTAAATAGAACAAGATTATGCACATGATAAATGTCATTTAACCGCATGAAAAGTAGCAAGGAATCAAGATGAACATGAAGGTTAAGGATGTGACGATCAAGGTAATTAGCTAAAGAAAACCTATCACAACATCATATTTGGCCTGGTTATTGGTGCTAAATCGAAAGCATACATTGTTGAGTGAAATAATGAATGGAGAAGGGTGAAAATGGTCCAAGTTGCTAAGGTAATATTTCTAGAGAAGCTACTCGCACCATCGACATAACCGATATGAGGTGTGGATGATGGATCCATCTAAAAGACACAATAAGACAACAAATGAGATGATTGGGGGATGTAAGCTATCTAAATGTAGAGAATAAAAATATACACATATTTCAATGGGAAATAGTATGGGTCAAATTTCTAGGGTAGAGTGCATTGTGAGGGTTAGGAAGGATTTGACCTTCTCAACCCTCTAGAAAGGTATTCTCCCTTGCCCAAAAAACTTACGAATGATGTAAGGACCGAGCCATAAATTTTGAAGCTTACTATGCCCTAGGAAATCATGAGGTTAATCATAGAGAACCATAAGGTCACCATCGTGAAACGACGAGGATAGAATTTATACTCACACTCGATCTTTGGTGCAGTTTTTAGCCACTTAAATGGTTTGAAATGCAACATGATGGCATTCATTCACACACTCAAACATGATAAGTCATTTTTCTAAAGGTTGGGTGTCTAGGAGGTATTCGACGACATAGTGGAGGAAGAGGATTTCACAAATCGATTCTGTAATATTTTCTCCTCTCCAAAAACAAGGTTGAAAAGGATTAAACCCATATGGTGGTTTTAACATAGTTTTCTATAGGCCCAAAAAAGTATAAGGTCTTAGTTGGTATTGTGTTTATTCATTGTCTATTGAGGCATAGTTTTTAATGATTTTATTGACCGCTTCAACTTGGATATTTCCTTGGGGGTAATAAGATGATGAATATTAATGTTCGTAGGCCCACAAAGAGGATAGATTACACCATATATCATCTTCAAAGTTTTAGTCATGGTAAGAAAGGAATTGTTTCGTAACCCTCGAATCCAACGATAACATGGTTAAGGAAGAAGAGTGGTGTGACATTTGTGGTATTATTAAATGTCTTCATGGCTTGAACCCATTTGGTGAAATAATCGACGACCACGATAATATACTTGTGGATATTAGAGGATGGGGATCTGATACTCCATAATGTCAATAGCCCATTTACGTAGAAAGGGGCCAACTATGATGACAGGATGGAGGGGAGCAGGTGGAGCTCACAAATTTGGCTCAAATAATTGACAATTGGGATAGTATTTGACTCGCTTCAATGCAATCGCTAAAGAGAGAAGGAAAAACGTTAATCTGACATGAATGATTTTATAGGAAGTGTCCATTTTCAGTAGGGTGGCCACCACAATCGCCACCATCGACGATGAATTGATCACTTGATCAAATTTAGCATGAGTAAGATAATGAAGAAGGACAATGTTTACACCGTGATGATAAATATCGTCACCGATGAGGAGGTAGCGAGCAGCGTGATGTTGAATACGTCGTTGAGAATCACGGTTAATATGGGGGGTGAATTTGGAGGTTCGAAAATAACCGAGGATGTCTCCATAACAAGGATCATATGAGGTGATGGAGAAAAGGTGTTCATTTGGAAGGTCATCATTTACCAGCAGAATCGACGTATCAAAGATGGAAATTTATAAATGAATTCAAGCAAGGTCCAGACCATTCTTACTCTTGGGCCAGACCAATTTGAGATAAAATAGTTGAAGGATAATGATCCAACAAGATTACTTTCCCTTGATGATCCTATCCAATCAACATGAATTACATAGGGTTGTGATTGGTCAAACAAATTGGTGGTACACATAAGAATATCATGACAATTTTTTTTGGAAAGAGAACACAACAAAGAATGCTAAATTTTATTCATGAGAATAGGAAAAATGGGGACCATTATGATTTTTATTGAGATAATATATGACATTCTCATTTCGAGTAGCATATTCCTATATTAGGACCTAGACGATCGAATAGGCGAAAGATGAGATATACAAGAAGAAGTCCCTTTCAAAGTTAGGTGGACTGATCAAGGGAGAGGAAGTGAGAACATGTTTGAGGGAATAAAAATAATTTTGAGCTTGGTCATCCCAAACAAATGGAATGGTAGATCGAAGGAGTCTAATAAACCCATGTGTAGTGGTGGCATAGTGAGGAAAAAACCAATAAATAAAGTTGGATTTTCCTTGGAGGCTTTGTAGTTGGTGGAGGGTATGAAGAGGAGGAAGTTCAAGAATGGCTTGAACTTTGAGAGGGTCGATATTGATACCGTATTTGGACACAATGAAGCCCAAAAGTCGGTTGAAATGAATTCAAAAGACACATTTATGTGGATTGAGGAAAATGTTATACTTGCGACATCGAAGGAAGATGGTACAGAAAGTATGAATGTGTTGCGAAAAGAGCTTGGAATGAGTGGCGAGATTGTGTAGATGTAGAAGGATAATATGAGAAAATTTGTAGAAACAGTAAGACATGGCATCTTGAAAAGTGGCCCCAAAATTATTTAAACCAAAATTCATGACCCTATAGGCGGAAGTTCCCCACAGAATAATGAAATCGATTTTCAGTTGATGAACATATCATATACTTACATGGTTATATCTAGAGAATCCATCCATAAAGTAAAGAACCTCATGCCCCACATAGTCATCAATGATTTACCTAATTAAGCTTGTGGGGAAGTTACCTTTGGGACAATATTTTTCCATATCATATAAGTTTGTGGATGTTGAGAATGGGAACAGGATTGGACACCCATGTGGGGTATTCAATGGGATATATAAAGGAAAATTGCATGAGCTTATCGATTTAAGCTTTCATATCCTCATGTTTGGAAGGATGAATGGGTCTTAGCCTTTGGCAGACATGAATTGAATTCGGATATGTGTCCCTATGATAGTGTAAGCATCAATTTCTTCCGAGGTACATTATGCCCCAAAAGTGATATTTTCTTTGATCCTTCATTTATTTGAAATTTTAATTTTGATATTAGGGTATATGCTGGTAATATTTACTTCTTCAAACTCATATGGTGTAGGAATGGTGTTTCTAAATCAATCTACTTCACCATGAATGAAGTCTTGAGACTCCACAACATATTGATAATGGGTTTGCTAGAGTAGGAAATATGCACGATGGTGCATATAATCCCAAGGATAATCAAGGGTGGCTATGGATTCCATGATGTCTTCTATGAATGAAAAATGGGAGGAAATGAGGAAGAGATACCACATGTTATGAACGAGCTACCTAAAGCATCGACATGAGAGGCAAGGTCCACATGCGCATCAACAATAGGAAGGGACAAATGACTAGTAGATGGAACATCTACTGATGTTCAAAAAAGGGTATTCAATAAAAAAGGTTTGAAAAAATCACAATAGGAAACTCAAATAGTGTCCCAATACATTGATCCCATGGATGATGACATGTAGAGAATAAGAGCAGTGTTATCCATCATCTTGACATCAAGATGAGGGATCAAAATCGGTGGTTGACATACCACCTGTTTTGGCATGATAATGGGACCTGAATCCGCAGGTAGAGTAGGAGTGGATTCACTATGGGCATCCTCTAATTCGTGAAGCACTTGAATTTTATCACTAAATTCTTAGATACGAGGACAATGGTGAGAATAATGGACATAACTATCACACAAAGCACAAGGGTGATTCATAAATAATAATTTTTTCTTCTTAGCTAAATCAAGTAAGGTTACATGGACCTCGGTAATGTTAGAGTCAGGAAAGGTACCTTCGACTACATTATTGATATGAGGGAGCTCAGGAAAATAATTGATGAAATGCTTGATAACATCATACAAAGTGCATGGACGAGTAGGCTTTGGAGGCTTAGGAGGATCTCTAGTCGTTTAGGGTGCCTTGCCTTTGCTTCCATTTCTTAGGGATTTCCCCCCTCACCATATGCTTTCGCAATAGGAGCAAGTTCATTTTGAGGTTACTATTGAGCTAAAGAAAAATAATGGGTAGGAAAAATAGGTTGAACTGCAGTCAAAGCAGTATAAGTTTAATTTGATCAGGGGGAGTGTTTGCGGGAGGATCAATGTACTAGACTGGGATCCCCATTTTGATGTTATGAAGACTCGACGTAACCATGACAGGGATAAAAAAAATTCCATGTAGAGGGAATAAGAAAGGTATCTGACTAGAAGGATGACAATGTGGAGGAACTATTCCTAGATGGTTAATACCTGGAGGAACGGTTCCAGGCTGCAAAGGACTAGGAGAAATACCAACAGAATGAATCAATACTTGAGGAATTATTCTGAAACTGGGTTGAGCCAGGAGTAGCAAGTTGTGGAGGTGATGGTTTTTGAGAAGGCATACCAAACTACTTATGAGCAACCCATGATGCTTGAAGCATGAAAACACTGGATGATCTGGGATCATCAGGAGTAGGTGGTGGACCATAATAAGAACCAAGAAAATTGGAATATTTGTAGACCCCAAGAGATACATTGGTGAGGGACGAGACAGTCTTATTTCGAGTCATCAAAGAGATAGTGGATTGAGGTGAATTATGAGAATTAGGATCATAGTATGTCAGTTAATCGATTATGGCAATCTTTCCATTGTGATGAAAGCACATCTTATGGAAAACTACATATGCGACAGTTGAAATGGAATAGGTGTAACTATGAACCAAAATAATGTTATCATATAATGGGGCATCAATGACCTCAATTTATAATAGAAATAATCTCATCAGAAACACTGATAGGATGGTTATGATATAATCCAAGGGGTTCTGAGGGATTATTTTTCCAAGAATGGAGAGTGATGGTGGATGGGGATAGGTAAGGTGAACTAAGTTGCATCCAAACATTAGCAGCCATCACTCAAGTGGAGGTACCTTCGTCTATGACACACACAACTGGAGAATCAAATTTACTATGGAGACTTCTATTTGAAATGCAGAAAATGAAGGAAGGGGAGGATGTTATAATTTATCAACGTCAAATATGGTCATACAATCGCCAAAAGGATCCACAACAGCCAAAGCAAAGAGTATAGCTTGTTGGAATCACGATTTCCATTAGACCAAAACTTGTAGGTGTTAGTCTCTGCTACAATCACCAGAGTTAGGATCCACGAGAAGTGGTTAGTCCATGTCGCGAAAATCACAGGAGCGTTGAACCCAATGTCCAACAATCTCCCCCCAAACACGAGCCAGGTGAGTTTTGAACTCGAGACTTGTCACTCTGATACCAATTGTTGGAATCATGATTGTCATTAGACCAAAACCCATAGATGTTAGTCTCTGCTACAATTGCCAAAGTTAGGATCCACGAGAGGTGGTTATTCCATGTCACGAAACACACGGGGAGTGTTGAGCCCAATGTACAACATAGCTTTATGTTGGGATGGGCACGTCCAGAGGAATTCTAACATTGAGATGGTAACAAGAGAATATGCGAAGTCATATATTATGTTATAGGTGTGGGTGACTTTAGCAGAAGCAACGTTTCGACTTAATTGACCTTTCGAGATCTTTGGGATAACCTCAACCTTAGGCTTATGGATGTGTAAGGTACCATTTGAGGACAACAGTGGCCTGGTCGAAACTTGATATTGGGACTCAGTCACAGACTTAGCACATGGATTTTCATATTGCCATGATCGATTCTGATGGGTGAACTATTCTGTATTGACTTTGTCAGAATTTATCATAAGGATATGATAATTTTGTGACCACATTGCGAAGGTCATGGAACTGTTGTAGGTTGAGCTGGTAGATATACTTGATGAGTAAAAGGTTTGATAAGCATAGCCAGTTGAGATGAAGCAAGAGGAGGAGGAGGTGCAGTTATGGGTTGCTGTACTCAAGAAGAAGTTTCTTGAGCTTCCCATACTTGGAACATATGAGGTAAAAGGGGAGACTCATGAGTCTAATGGATGTATACTCTGCAATAGGCACAAGGTTTGTTCATGTGAAGAGCCTTGTTTTTCTTGGGTTTTTTTCCCTGTTTCTAGGTTGCAATATTAGGCTAGTTTCCATGCGGTTCATTAGGTGGTGGACCCTGGTTACCCTAATAACCTTGATACTTATAGTTATGGTTACCTTTCCCACTTTTCCTTTTCTTGGGGTTGGGGGAATTAGTTGTGGTCTTCTAAGCATGGACTTGACCTTCAGGAGGAGGTTATTGTTGCGGTAGAGGTGGAGGAGGCATGGAGGGATGTGGCGTTGGTGCCGGAGGTGATGGATCGATAGGAGGTGCATACAAATAATAAGGATGAGGGAAAAAATTTGGATAAAAAGGTTGAGACACAACTGGCCTTGGCATATCCTAATGTATTTTGGGATATGCATATGACATGCTTTGACCTAGATAAGGGTTGCCATGGGGAGGGGTATAATTGTAAGAAGATATTTTCCTCCTATGAGGTCAACCATAACACATCATAGGTGGAGTATATGGTTGAGGTTAAGGGTTTGAAATGGATCCAATGATATCATCCATGGCATGAAATTCCCCCGGTGAACTGTCAGCGATGGGCTGATTTAGATTAGGAAGAAAATTATAAACATAACCTGACTAAGTATAGATCAAGTCATATTTCAAAGCTACTTAGAGTGCATATTCCTCTGACTGAGGCAAGTTTTACATGACATCTTTACCTATGGGTTCCAAAACCGATATAAGGGACCAATCCATGTAAACATGGTCAGCTATGCGACTAGCAAAAGTTTTATGGAAAGAATTCAAGAGTTTGGTACTAGTGTCATAACAGAGAGGTAACTAGAAATAGGAGATAAAATATTTTTCAACAGTCACAAAAGTGGAATGAGTGGTGTTGGGTTAATTGACATACCACTTGGCATCTACTCCAGTAATATTGCGTTGGAAATGGTGAAGATGGATGGAGTCTTCATTGATACAATTGGATGAACACCACATATGAAATGAAGGAACATGATTTGTTGGATCTACTCTAGGATTTATTTCAAACTTGGATATGCCATAATGAAGTCTAGTAGGCATATCTAGTGAATTAGAGTTATAAAGAAGAGGGCCATTGATCATCTTGTTAAAATTGGGGAGACTCAAACCAACCATGAAGGGTAGGAACGGAGTAGGAGTGAACATACCATAATAGGTTCTAATGGTGGGGTTACCCGAATTATCACCTTGGTTTCTCACACCTGCGTTGGTTATTGGCATGGTGACGATAAGAGGATGGGAAGACGCAAAATCAAAGGAAGATCTGGAAGAATCAGTAGAGCCATAGTCAGAATGAGAACTTGAGGGAGGACTAGGAGGATGAACTCTAACTCAAAGGGGAGGATTAATATGTCATAACAGAAACTGAAGATGAAGGCCTCAAATTCTTCGGGACAAATGCATAGGGGGCATAATAATGTTAGGACAATGAAGACTAAGGACTAAGGATGATAGAAGAAAAAGAGTAATAAAAGAAAATAAAATAGTTAGTGTAATGGTTTCAAGTGTAAAATAACTATATTAGCATCCTAATCTAATAAAATAAAGCATGTCCTATCAAATTAAAATACATCTAGCCTATAGGTAGTCTAAATAATAAAAAAATAATAAATCTATTGTTTTAGATGGCTTTCTAAAGAACTTCTTACTTGACAGAATTTGATCCCCGCAATGATAGTTGTCCAGAGAAAGGTGGGGTGGAGAACTGACTGCTTCCAACAGCGAGTCATATAGGGTGTTTTCCTATGATTAGTCACTATGGTTACCTTCATCCCATGGGGGTGGTTGACTATTGATCTTCTTGATGATCAACCATCACACGGAATTCCCTTCCATGGTTTGGGGAACCCTGAGGAAAATTTCTCACATGATTACCTAGCCTAACACCCTCTAAATCGAGTTTATGATGCACTATAACATTGGAAAGTGGGATGGTAAAGGCTTTTAATCTCCCTACAAATTCAACTTCTATGTCTAAATGTAAATGATCGGTGGGTATTATTGGAAGCCTATCCCACTGATACTACACCTAACTACATAGATTGTTTGTCCCTTGTGCTAAAGTGGGCTTAATCTATGTGTGTTAGATTATTATTATGTGGTGTGTTTCACATCTTGACTTGGTGTTGTTAACCAAGCTCACATTCGTTTAGGGTGTGAAAATGTGTGCGAAAAAGTGTGGTCAGTGTATGAGTTAATTGAGCATGTTTGATGATGCCATGTGCTGCTTAACTAAAGCATTGAAAAACTGTAAATAATTATTTAAAATGACACTAAAATAAAATGTTGATCAAAGCAAGAAAACCCCACCAAAAAAGGCTCTCAAACATCTAAACAAGGATAGGCAAACAAGCTACTCAAAAACACACAAAATTCCTAAAAGATATAATTTCAAAGGGACTGTGATCTAAAGGAACTAATCAGTTGTAAATGGAGCAGAAAAATAGAAAAAATTAGAGGTGAAAACTATCACAAAGGATAGGAAAGAAGCTCAAAAACCTAGGACAATCGAGGGGTTCCTAAGGGGGAAGGAAAGAAAAAACACAAAATGGAGTTAAAATCATGGAAGAGCTATCCTAAAGGGTTTTAAAAAAGTGGAATAGACCTTTAAAACTAGTGCCTACAAATGTTAAAACCCTAGAATCCTCACTAAGCGAATCTCTTCCTAAATAGCTAGATGTGTACTCCAAACCCTAGGGGTATTTTTTACCAAATAAAATAGAAAGAATAAGAGGAATCCAAGCCTAAGGGAGACTAAAATAGAGACAAGAAATCCTTCCCATTACAAACACAACAATCTCATAAAATATGGAAAAAATACGAAAAATTCTCGGGAAAATTTCAAAACGCATGTATTGACTTGAAACAGGTGGAAAACACAATTTTTTAGCCAAAGAGGGCATCCTAGAATGCCGGTATGGGACTCCAAAGTGTGTTTTTCTCCTACAAATATCTCTCGGTAGATCTTGCAACAATTTTTCCATCTGTTGCTCGCTGATACCTGTGACTTACATAAAAACCAGAAAACCACCAAAATTTGAAAATTTGATAGAAAAAAAAAAGAAAAGCTATAAATAGAAATTGAGAGGCTATAAATAACTACAAAAATCATTAAAATTCACTAAAACTACAGTGACGCATAAAACTGAATTGTTACACCTTTAAAGTCACCATTTCTTAGTATTAAATTGCTTGGAAGGTGTACCAAAATCACGTCACTTAATTCAGAGGTAACAAACAATCCTAACAAAAAGTTGTGGTTGCTTATAATTAAAATATACAATAATAATATGAGAAAAACATGCAGTGAACTTATCTGTGTAATCTAAAATAATAAAGAACAAAAGAAATCTGATGCAATAACCCAGTTATGCAAATACATTTAACTGAATAAAATATTTATTGATAACACCTAGCGAAGGAGATCTACAAAAGGGTCTGTATATCCCCCTCCATGGGATGGGTCCTTCGATGGCCTTGATGCTTGAGGGATTGATTCTCTCTCTCAATATGTGAAAAAACTCTAACTATGTGTAGAATTGTAGTGGGAGTTTGAATGCAATAAGACGTTAATGGTGAAAATTATAATGATAATGGTGAAGAATGAATGGAAAACCATCTTACTTATAACAAAATATTTGGTTAAACTTGAAATTGAAAAATAATAAAATATTATTGACCAAATCAAGGTCTAACGATTAGCAATAATTTATTGGAGCTTTTGGAGAGGGAAAAAATACTCAAAATGGTCAAATATCTCTATTTTGAAATACTTAACAAATAAAAATATTTATTTATTATTTTGTGAAGATTAAGAAATGTGTGAAAATGAAATAATTATTAAATATTTATTTAACAATTATTCCAAAAATGGATTTAAGGAATAATACATAAATACTGATTGATTTAATTAGTCAAATGTGGCAAGGAATAATTATAAAATAATTATTTAATAGTTATTCCTAGAGAAAATTGAATAAATAATGATTTTTCAATTATTCTCATAGGGTATTTTAATTCGAATCAGAAATAATTTAATAAAAATGGTTTACTAAATTATTTCCTATAGTGAAAGTGATTTTACTATGGTAAGATTAAACTTACAGGGTGTATTTCGATCCACCTAGTTAGAAATGGCTAGGTGATCATCTTTTGGTGATAACACCTTCATTTATTTCTAATGACTTGTTGATTCTCATTTAGCTTAATATTAAAATCCCATTTGCTGCATATAAAATTTTTGTTCTTGTGTCTATGAATAAGCACCGAGGTGTCATTTTTCTCAACTTGGTGTAGCTCTTCATTCATTTCCTCCACCAATAACTTGTCTTTATAAGCTTGACTGATATTTTTGGGCTCGATTTGCGACATCAAGGAAATATTTACATGCTCAAGATTGCCAAAAAAATTCCTTCTAGTTTTAACACCTAACCTTTTATCACCAATAATTTGACATTTTGGTGTTTGTTTTGCACATACCTAGATATATGTTTTTCTTTTGTATTTCATATTATTTTTCATCTTCTTCTTATGCTTCTTCTTCTTCATGATCTATGGATCTAGAGGTTGAATCTTCCTCTTCACCTTTTTTCTCATATTTTTTTTATATTTTTCGAAATGTGGGAGTGGGTCATCAATTGTAACATCAATGTAGTATTAAACCCTCATTTTCCTCTTGTTGAAGAATTTTTAGCCTTTTCTCTTGAATGAATATCCAATAAATATGGCCTCATCATCACTAGAGTCAAAATTTACAATATTTTTATCATTTCTCTTGATATAGCATTTACTCCCAAATACCTTGAAGTGTTTTATAGATGTAGGTCTTCCTTTCCACATCTCATAAGGATTTTTATCATTTTTAGGCCTTAGCTAAGTTCTTTTTTCTATATAAGTAGTTGGTTGATCTTATAAAAGACTTGGGCTAAACAAAAAAATAAGACCATGGTTAAGGGACATCTATTTCAATTTGAATGTTGGGAAAATATATCCTATTGGGAATCATTGTATGTGTTTATGGCTAAGGGGAAATTGGAAAGGGAAATTCCTAAGACAGTAAAAAGGAAAAAAGGAATTTTTCCAAATTTATTTATGAGTAGAAATGAAATTAGGAGAAAATGAAGGTGAAAGGTCACAAGTTGCATGTGAGGAGGAAATTGAAGGAGAATAATGGAAAATTAAATAAATTATAGAAATGAATGATAAATATACCTCAATTCATCAATTGATATCCTTTTGTTAGTTCTTTTTCAGAATTACACTCGGAGAGGAGAAGAGAACCAAGAGGAGAAGGAGAGAAAGAAATCAAAGGAAAGGACAAAAAGAAAAGGAAGGAAAAGGAAAGGAAAGACCAAGAAAGGAAGAGAATGATCAAGCGGATTCAACCAGAATACTTACATGTAAAATATGGCATGTATGATTTTCTAGCTGGTTTTGATATGCATGGTATGTGCATGTTCGTATTTTGTTCTTTCGTTCTCGAAGGCATGGATTTGTCAGGTTTCGACAGAGGTTTTCAACTTTTCCTTTCCATTTTTGAGATAGCCATGGTGTGCTTGGATTGTTCTCAGTTTTGAGCTTAGGATTTTTCGGATGGTCTCGGAATTTGGGACGAAGGTGGTCTCAGAAACATTCGCAAAGGCCTAGGAATACATTGACTAGTTTTGGCCGGATACATGGTAAATCTTGACGGTGGTGTCTCGGTAAGAGCCTAGTGATCTTGTGTGGATTGTAGTAAATATTAGAGACAGGGAGACATAAAATTACTCAAGGATAGTGATGAGATCCAGAGGCATTCCAAGCTTTTTTCATTTTACTGATCTTGGTGCCGATTTAAGTGAGAACACAATATGGTGAGGGTGGAGGTGGTTTAACATCTGGATCCCCTTGTTTTTTTCCAGATTTGTTTATCCATGATATCCCGCATTCATGCATGGAATATGGCACAATGGAGATTGGTTGAAAGAAATATTTGGTTCAACCATGCCTATTTTCGAGTGGTATGTGGAAGTCCCGAACCTGTTTGAATCTTGCCTATTTTTCACGAAAGAAAATTTATCTTGCGTTTTTACATGTTATTATGTGGCTTTAATGAAATTTACGTTATGGTTACTTATGTGGTTATATGTTGGTTATAAGCATGGCTATGTGACTTGTTCTAGTCATGAGTTATTTCATGATTTTTCTTGTAACTGAAATAATAATAGATGCATGGACTAATTGATGTTAATACATCTAAAGAGAGAGGGTGGTGATCCTTCTTATTAAGTCTCATATGAATTTCCATTGCCTTATACAAAATATTGTATTCATGAAGTGTAGGTTTACATTGTTTCCAAGTGTTTGGAAAAATGTCAGTCTTGGTTGAGGATGGCCAGTGCTAGTCCTGCTTTCATTTTTGGTTTATAATCATTGTTGTGATGTATTTCATGAGTTCTAGAAGTTATATGTTGTTTTTCGCAGAGGCTCAGCCCCAACCTTGAACACTAGCCTTAAATTTCATAGTTGTTGGCATATAACTGAGCAAAGAAGGCCACAGTTTCACTGATGTAGGCCTATGGGAGAGACTGAGAGTTTCCAGTCACATGGAGGGCTTACAAATGGACATCCTAGGGCTCAAGCTCAGGGAAAATTTAGCTTGGCTTAGGGGATGGACACCTGGAGGGGTTGGGTTACACCTGGAGGGTCCTATGGCACCTGAGGGAAGTTAGTAAGGTTATTTTGTCGACTCCATTTCCTTAAGGTCACCTAGGAGTTTGAGTCTTGTCATAGCAACCCCTCATCTCATTTTTTCCCTGGGTAAGCCCATGAAAATAGGTATATGTTAGGGGAGTTTCACTATAGGTGGTATTAGAGTGTGTTTTTCTCCCTTTGGTGAAAAGTATGATGTTGCAAAGGTTATTTTCTTCATGCATGGGATGATGATATATTGCTGGTATGGTCATTCATTATGGTATATGTCGATATGCTGATTATCGGGATATTTTTATAATTATACATTTCATGCTAATGTGGACTAGTCTTGTAGATGAGATAAGCCCCCCCTGAACATCAATAAGGTATGGATTTTACTTTGGTATCTGTTTGTTTTTATGACATGATATACTTGCTGGAAGAAGAGAATAAAGGGTGACGAGAAAAATTTTAGACTATAGTTCTCGTGGCTCCACCTACAGATCAGTTGGGCAACTAGGAGATGAGTATTCCCCTACCGTAGTATATACATTGAGGATCTTAAGGGTAGAGATCAAAATTTGTAAGGAATATAATGACATGTTGGTTAAGGCTCGATAAGTACTTTCAAGGGCTCATGAAAAATAGATAGAGGTTAATGCGATGATTCTTTAGAGCTTGTCAGAGTTACAGAAACAAGGACAAATGAGGATCATTCAAGAGAAGGAAGAAAAAAATAATGGAACCTGTGGTAGTATGTCTCAATTTGGACACAAATTGGATAGAGGAGACATAGTTAGAGGTGGAATATCATTGGAAACTCTAGACATGAGGACTAGTATGTATGGGAATCATTCTATTTTATCTTCTAGGAGACATCATCATAGTCATCACCATCATCATCCTTAATATAGGATGGGTGAATACTTTCCTGAGGATTTCAAGAAAGTAAAACCACCTACATTTGATGGAGAGATGAAGAAGTCAGAAGATGTAGAGGCATGGTTGATTGGGTTGAAGAAGTTATTCATATTGCATAGCTATATACAGAACGTGAAAGCCAAGATAGCTACTTTCAGTCTTAAAAGGAAATAATATATCTGGTGGGAGGATGTAAAGAATTTTAAAGGTATTTGGAAGGAAGAGTTGACTTTGGATGATTTTGAGAAGTACCTATTGGAGAGGTACTATGATGCTAGAGCTAAGGGGTTTTATGTGCTATAGATGGGTTCCATGACAAATGATGAGCATACTAGCAGGTTCTTGGAGCTTTTGAGATATGTCCCTTAACTCATGGAGGATAAGGACAAGGTTTAGAGATTAATCAATGGTCTGTAGTATCACACAAAGAATGGATTGAGTTTGATGAGCTTGGATCACTAGAATAATCCATTTGAAAGGTGAAACATTGTTATGAGAAGTCAAAATGCAATGATGAGCCTAAGCATGTCTTGAAAGGAAATGAAAAAGATAAAGGAATATGGACACCAAAGAACAGAATACCTCAAGATGTAGGTGAGAAAGAAAATGTGGTTCCTCACAAGAATTTCGATACAGTTGAGAAGGGACATGGATCACAACCTACAGAGTAACAGACTAGAGGTGATAGTAGAGCATTGTTGCAGTAACAAAATGTCTGACTTCACAGACATATATATTTAAAAAAATAAAACACCTTACTTTGATATCCAAAAAGAGTGATGATCATTCTTTGCTTGAACTGTTGTCACTGTTAGAGCTACTTCTATGACTTGGGTTATTTTCAGGAATGTTTTGATCATGGTGTTGATTGTTTTCTTCTTCTTCACCTTCCATCTACAAACATAAAAATAAATTGAAATGAATGTATATACATTGGTGAGAATAATGAAAATTGCAATATTAAATAATATACATCAATGTAAATCAAAAAGAAAATTGACAGACCATAGCAACAATTGACTCATAAATTATACACATTCTTTCAAAACCATGTACCATGCCATATTTCAAAATTTCATCTATTGGCATAATTCCATACTTTGTTTCCTGCAAGTTTTATACCCCGTAACAAATCATATATTTAATATAAAAGATGTTTTTTTTCTATTAATTATAGACAAAGCTAAGTAAAACAAGATCGAAACATGCTTACAAATTTCACAATTAAATTTTGATATGCCAACATATACTCACAACCCATATTTAACCCAATTTCAATCAATTCGTCTGATGGTTCTTCTTTGTATGTTAGCACCTATTTGAAGACATTCGACAATGATGACTTTTGTAAAGCAACTTAAAAAATACAAAAATGAAATCTAGTTAAGCTGTTATAAGGAAGTAACAATTACTCACAAACTTAGAGATCAACCATTTTATTCCTTTTCGTCCTGTTTTATGTGCTTAATGGGTTCCATTTTCTTTTATTTTCTACAAGAAAATTCTTGAAAATTAATATTTAATGCTAAATTGTTTATTTATTGTACCTAATGATCTAAAAATTCAATCATTACATATTACATTTGAAACACATTATTGTTGTTGGAAGGAACGTCTATACATTCATTCCACTAGATCCCTCAAACTTTTGTAAAAAAATTTCCCCTTTCATTAACTTCCAGCACCACTCTAGATGAGTTAAGGAGCAATTGATTTTCATTTGCATGTTCTATTTTTTTCTTTTCTTAGAACAACATTCCTTTTCTGAGTTGTTGGTCCCTGTAAAAAATTAAACATATGTGAATTAGTAGAATGTTTGACACATGTTATCTAATAATTTTAAGTATATTATTAATGATAATTAAACAAAGAAACTCATATTGGATCGATAGTATTTTTTCATTCACCTGATTCATCCTTTTGCAATTTTTCCATTAAACTTTTACGCTCTTCTGGTCTTCGATAATAAATAATCATATCGAGATTCATCATTTTGTGGCTCTGGATGATACACAGTAAACAATACATATTATTTAAACTTACATATAGTTCAAAAATAATATTTTTTATAAATAATTTACAAAGAACTTGTCTTTTTTTCTTTTCTTGATGTCTTAACATTATTTTTGTTACTTGATCTCTTGTAATACATTTCTTTATCAATCTGAAACTTGTACCATATCATTCATTAATATATTTACAAATAAATTCTCAAATTTTCAGGTAGAAAATAAATCTCAAGGTACGGGTGCGCCTTTCACGAGGTATGCACTGCTGCCGATGCATGGGGGTATTAACAACACATTGAAAAACATTATAATACACCATACGGTTTGTTGGGTATTGTAAAAGGACCACAAAAAATAGTGTAATAGACCTAACAGTTCATGGGGTATTATAAACACACTACAAAAACGGTGTAATACACCATACGATGCTTTCGTAGTTAAATGGAGCACCGATGCCCTATTTCAGATTTGGCGCACGGATTTAGAAAAAATGTTTTCAATTTTTTTTACTACAGTACTTTCGCAGTGCATTGTATAATACAGAGCATCGGTGTGGTATACTACGTAGGGCGCACCGATAATGAAAAATCCATTTTTTCAAAAATTCACGCAATGGCCGAATGGATTGGGATCCGAATATGCAAGTCATCCCGTGGGTTGGACATCAATCTAAAATAAAAAACCCTAATTCTAAAATCACAAAAACTGGGAGAAGAAAGGGAATAAACAAAAAAATGAAGGGTTTAGGGTAAAAATGGATAAACTACATAAAAAAAGTAAAATACTACAGAAAAAAGTAAAAAAATAATCAAATTTAATCACGAGATGGTTTCAAATTCTTTGATACATGGTTTAAATCACCAGAGGTTTGGTTTCTGATTGTATGAATACTTCTGTTCGAACATATTTCGCTGTTCCATAGTGTCCTACTACCTTGCTCCAGGTTTTCTCCTGCAAATATCTAGCTGAAAATTTTAGCAAAAATAGTGAAATAATGAAAAGTGTTTAGTATTTAAAGAATTATTTTATGAAATTAGATTTTCAAAAATATTTTTCCGCCCATTTTTCAAATTTCCGTTTTTATTTTCACTTAAAGAAAATAGAGTTGTGTTTTTTTTATTTGCGTTTATTCGTTATCGGTGCAGAAGAGTTGTGACGCACCGATGCATCTTATTTATACGACGCATCGATGAGTGTTAGGATGATAAGCGCACTAGACTATATAAAGTTCTTTTTTTTATGTAAAATAATAATAAAATAATGATAATTATAAAGTACATGAATTTATTTTCATTATTTTCTAAACTTTACTATGTTACAAAAATTTGTATTATTCTAGATTTGTTATTTTACAATTATTTGCAAATTTGCAAATTTAAATATTTTAATAAAATCATTTCACATTAATACAAATAAAATTTTCACATTAGTAGAATTAAAATTCTACAAATATTTTACATATAATTACAATTAAAAGTACAATAATTACAATTAGAAGTAAAATTACAATTACAATTTTACATTAATCTCACATACATGAATTACGATTAGAATTATAATTATAATTTTAATTTTACATACAATTACATTTACAATTTTACATAGAATTACATTTACAATTACAATTACAATTTTATAAATATTTTACATACAATTCAATTAAAATTACAATTACAATTTTATAATTTTACATACAATTACATTTACAATTTTACATAGAATTACATTTACCATTACAATTACAATTTTACAAATATTTTACATACAATTCAATTAAAATTAAAATTACAAATACGATTACAATTTTAAAATTTTACATACAATTACATTTACAATTTTACATAGAATTATATTTACAATTACTATTACAATTTTATAAATATTTTACACACAATTCAATTAAAATTACAATTACAATTTTAGAATTTTACATACAATTACAATTTTACAATTTTTCATATATACAATTACAATCATTTCAGAATAAATTAAATATTACATTTACAATTAAAATTTTACATTAATAAATATTTTACTACAGTTTAAATTACAATAAGTACAAATACAAATACAATTTTACAATTTTACATACAATTAAAATTTAAATTACAATTACAATCACGACATAATATTTAATAAATATCATGCTCATTTAATATTAAATTAATTAATAAACATCATCACGATCATGATAACCATTGTACAAACATTAAATTAACATTATATATTAAGATCATCACAACACAAACATCAAATATACATCTCAATATGTCAAATAACTCATTCTATCACATATACACATCTATTTGCAAGCTAAACATTAAATGAACATATCTAACATGACCTAACAATATGCGCCACATCATGATGATCACCAACATGAAAATTAAGTACAACTGAAACATGAACATAAAATACATGGACCATATATCTATATATATATATATATATATATATATATATATATAACTGAATAATGTTAAAAATATACAACTGTAATATAAATGTCATGGATCAGGTGCTAGTGGTAGTATAACAACATCAATAGCAGTACTACAAGTGGATGCCTACTCAGTAAAGCTAGGTGCAACCTCAACAGTCGATGGTCAAACCTGCTCATGATCATGATCACTAGTACTGATGGATGCATTCACTGGTGGAAATACAACATCAATATGAGCAGTAGTAGTGGAGACCTACTCAGTTAATAGTGCAGCCTCAGTGGTCGATGGTCCAGCCTACTCATGATCATCATGACTAGTACTGATGGATGTAGCTATAGGCTGTTGACTGGACGTGGCCGATGGTCCAACCTCATCTCCATGATGACTGTCATATGCTGCTAGTGGAATGTCATGCTCATCAGGAATTCTACGAGGTGAACGAACATGAGATGCATGTGAGTCGCTGCTTGCATACTTGTGTCAATCACGTGTCGTAGCTCGACTACGCCTACAGCTATGGACAGTGCTCCTGAGTCACGTAACTACTATCGTAGCTCCTACAACATGCCACATTAGGCCATACATGTCACGCGGCATGCCTCTCCACATTCATAACAGCTTATCGCCGGCTTGTATGTCTCTATAATGATTGGGACTGATGCCCGCATCAACAATCAATGCACAGAGTTGGTTGGCCAACTCCATCCTATATCTGGTCTCAGGTCAACCACGCCTATACAAAGGTGGCACTGGTGCACCATGATGAGCAGGAGCATGTCTCTCTGCTGCACCAGCCTCATCCTCATCATGATCATGCTCGACATCAGCCATATCTTGATCATCATCATCAAGATCCACACCTGGATCATGTGGTAGACTTGGCATCTCCTCGCCATCAAAAGAGCCAATGACTGTAAAATATATAGAACTACACAACAATAAATAGACAATTTCATTGCAAAATTTAATAAAAACAAGTTAATTAAGAACATGTTAGAATAGATATAAATGAACCAGTAATATTACCTCTATCATCTAGCGGCTCATCAGCTGTGAAGAGGATGTTCGGACACCCTTTCCAATCTAAGCCAGTATAAGGAAATGGGACCAAAATGAAGGGATTTAGCTCGTCAACATTGGCTATTAAGTCTAGTGAATCATGTGATATCCTCGTTCGAAACAAAGTGTCTCCCCTCTTGGGCATCATCTTTTTCCACATGTGCATACGGACCTCAAACATTGGCCTACGAGGCTATCGAACAAAACTAGGTCTCATCTATGGAAACCTCTCAAAAAATGAACAAAACAACTCTAAAGAAAAAGGGAAGTTGACCCTCCCTTATGTATGAGCATGATATCTATCTAAGGCCATACAAAACTGCCGTAAAAAAATGGTGGACCACCTAACAATTCATGGTTGTTGTATTAAAGAATCAACATAATATAAAAGCAAGCAATTAATACATTGCCCGTCACTGGTGTTGTGCAAAATGGTCGAAATGATAAGGGAGAGGCACTGCACGTCCTGTCTACCAAAAGCACCTATACGTAACTGACCTCCAGTTACCTGAAACTCTGAAGGAGACAGTACATGTGCTCCAATGTATCTCTGGGAGTAAACTAACTGACTCCCTGCTGCACAACCAGCTGGCACGTCTGGGAATGTGGGAAAATCCACCCCTCTCCTCGATAGTCCTATAATAAAATAAATATCCTCCTCAGTGGGTGTGTACCACTGGTCAGGACGAACCTGGAAAGCCTTTCTGTGGGCATTCCTCCTGTGGATAAAATATCTCAAAAACACACTATGTGCCTTTAGGGAAGTAGCCTCCTCATAGAACTTAAGGAGGCCTACCTACCTAAGGATCTCTTGGGTATCTACAGTAATAGGGCGAGGGTATGCATCTCTCTCCCTCTCTCGGGCCTCCCATTGATGAATCATGTCATATTGTTTAGCCCGTTGTTGTTGTTGTTCCTCCTCTTCTCTCTGAATCATTTCCATATTAAATAAAAAAAATTTGAAGAAAAAACAAACAGACAAGTCGATGTGCCATAAAAACAGTCACGCACCGGTCACAGTGCATCTCAAGAACATAGAGCACCAGTCCTATTGCCTATAATGAAATAAAACACACTAGCCTTGGTGCAGCTCTCTATTTTTCAAGCACCGTTAACTTTGTCAAAGTTCAGAATAGCAGTGTGCTGACTGAAATATATGCCCCCGCACATATAGTCGTGTCAGTGCACTGACTTCATGACAATTACATAGCTAATGGTGCAGTATTTTTCCCAGCCGCACTGTTGACCCTCTCGAAATCCAAAATGCAGTGCGCTGACATACACCAGGGCAGATAATTATGTCAATGCACTGCAATGTGATTTCCATGGTCAACGATGCGCCTAGATAAATGAGCACACCGCCTTTTATTTTTATTTTTTTTTATTTTAAAATTATTCGGGGCGTGTTTCGATACCACCCTCGAAATAGTGTGGATATCATTAGCACCGGTGGCAGTGTAGCCTATAAATTTTACGGGTAGCACCGATATTTGGTGCGAGCTGAATAGATCCGGCACACCGCGCGACAATTTTTTTTTTTTTTGAGTGGTTATTTTAAAGGTTATCTCAATTTATAATAAACTAAAAGGCTTAATTACGGAAAAACTAGAAAAATACCTGTACATTTTGTCGTCAAGGAGGCATATTGGTTGTAAAATTTGCAAAAGAAAAATTTCCCACCATTTTTCAAAATGCAAGCTGGAGATTGGTGGCCAATGCAGAGCAGCGGTGTGTGCAATGGGTCCAATGAGAGCACCGATGTCAGGGTGGCCCAGAAAAAGGTAAATAGCACCAGTGCTTGAGAGCTATTGAGCACTGAGGAAAGTGAAAAATGAAGTTTTTTGCTTGATTTTTTTTTTTTTAATTTAACCCTGTTCCGGTGCGCGGGGTTTTATAGGCGCACTGGCATGCTTACCTATAACTGCACCGGGCTGTGTCAAATTTGGTGTGTTGTTTATAATGCACCAGGGTGGTTCCCTAACATCACAGTGGGATGTTTCAGATTCGGTGCCAAATTTTGATGATGCACTGGGGCAGAAAATTCATAAAGCACTGGTGCGGAATAGTCATAAAGCACCAGTTTTTTGGCCTTAATTTTTTTTTTTATGTAACGCTATTCTGGTGGATGCGATTTATTGGTGCACCGGTGATCTTGGGTAAGAACGATCTGGCACGTTTATCTTTTTTCATGGTGTTTTATGATGCACCAGTGTGAAAGAGTGTTGAAGCACTGGTGCGTTATAGTAATAGGAGGCCCTGGATGTGTGTGTATGTCACGTAGGCTGTCTAATGTGCCAATTTCTCGTGCGCACCAGTGCGTTCTATGGGATGTCACGCATTTGTAATTGAGAGCTCAGAAACACTGGAAAACTAAAAAATCTGGGTTATTTTTCCATAATTTTCTAATATAACCCTTTACTGGTGCGCGTTTTTTATAGGCGAACTGGTGGTCTTTGATAAGAATGCACCGGTGCATTTCTATTTTGGTGCGGTGTTTTATGATGCATTGGTACGAAATATTGGTGAAGCACCAGTGCATTAAAAAAATAGAAGGCCCCGACTGTATGTGTATGTCACACAAGCTGTCTAGTGTGCCAATGTCTCATGTGCACCAGTGCGTTCTATGGTAGGGCGTGCACTGGAAATTGAGAGCTCAGAAGCACTAGAAAACTGAAAAATCTGGGTTATTTTGCCATAATGTTTTTTTAATATAACCATTTACCGGTGCGCTTTTTTTATAGGTGCACCGGGTCCATTTCTTACAAACGCACCAGTCAGTTGTCTTTTGGCGCGATGTATTATGATGGACCGATGCGCTTTCTTTCTACCGCACCGGGTCGTCTCTGTTTTGGCATTGTGTTTTATAATGCACTCACGTGGAATATTTGTGACGCACCGGTGCTATAGAATAATAAGATGCACTGAGCGGGTGTGTACAGTGTGCACGGTGTCTGGTGTGCAAATTTTTTGGTCTGCACTGGTGCTTTCATGGTTAGAGTGCACCAGGGCGACTTGTAATGATAAGCACACCGGGAGGAAACCATCTGCAAAACCCTTTGCCCACCAACCTCCTTTAGTAACCTCCGCTAGAAATTGATGTATGGGGTATTTTTCTATGGGGTTCCTCAAAAACATCTGCTAGATAGTTGTCTACAGGTACGAAGAATAGAGTTCACCATTGGGTAAGATCTTGTGTATTTGAGTTAAATGGTATGCCTACATCATGACAATGAATGTACTGCCATTGGGATCATATAGTATGATTTTGGGTATGGGTTGGTTGTACCTTGACAAGACCAAAGTAGACTACTATGAAAATGAAATTAAGTTCCTAGATGATAATGGAGAAAATAATATTTTTCAGGGAAAGAAGAAGCCTACACTAGTGATGTTGCATAAACAAATGTGTGATGTTTGTAGTGCATGTTTCTAGAAACAAGGGTAAGGATGTTGAGAATGCAAAAATATTCCAAGGGTATCCTATATTGCAGCAGTTTCAGGTTGTGCTTCCAGTAGAGATTCTAGATTTACCTCCTCACAGGGAAGTAAAATTTTCTAATGAGTTTGTACCAATGGAAACACTAGCATTAAAGGCACCTTACAGGATGAGCATGCCGGAGTTAGTAGAGTTGAAGTTGAAATTGAAGGACATTATTGAAAATGGATACATTAGGTCGAGTTTATCACCTTAGGGTGCACCAGTTTTGTTCATAAAGAAGAAGGATGGTACTCTTAGGTTGTGAATTTATTATAGGTAACTAAACAAGGTGATGATCAAGAACATGTATCCATTGTTAAGTATTTTTGACTTGTTTCATCAGTTGAAGGGAGGAACAATTTTCTATAAGATCGACTTGTGATTAGGATATCATTAGGTACTTATTAAAGAAGAGGTTCATCAGCAACTTACACATTGCATATCCTATTACATATTTGGAGAGGAAAGGTAAGAAGTTCAAATGGATAGAAGAATGTGGAGGCAATTTTGGGCAACTAAAGAAGTTTTTGACCAACACTCCAGTCCTTAAGATTGCTTACTCAGAGAAATAATTCGCAGTGTGTATAGGTGCTGTAAAAGAGGACTTAATGGAGTCATTATGTAGGAGGGACAGGTGGTATGCTATGAGTCTAGGAAATTAAATGAGCACAAGAATAAATATGTGACTCATGATATTGAGTTGGCATGTATTATTCATTCTTTGAAGATGTGGAGGCATTATCTTCTTGGAAGGAGGTTTTTACTGATGAGCGATCACAATGGTTTGAGGTATCTATTTGACTATCCGAATCTGAATGACATGCAAACTAGATGGTTGGCCACCCTTAATGAGTTTCATTTAGAGATCAGATACATCAAGTGAAAGGAGAACATAGTTGCATATGCTCTCAGCTGGAAATTAAAGGTGAATCATATAGCAGCTATGAGTTACTATGGGATAGAGTTACATGATCATATCCTATAGGCAAGACAATAGGATGGACAATATATGGAGCTCAAACACGTGTTACAATAGAGTACAAGTATAGGTGAAGTTATAGGTATAGGTACAAGTGGAGGTACAAGGTAGAAAGATGCAAACTATCATCTCACGGTAGATGGTTTGGTAATATTCAGGGACATAATCTATATGTCGGATGATAGTGAGCTCAATAAGATTATATTGAGGTATTTTCATGTCAAACGATACTCAAGTCACCCACGATCACAAAGGAGATTGATGGCAGTGTAGAAGTTCTACTATTGACTGAATCTGAGGAAGGAAGTGGAAAATTTTATGGCTATATGTTTGTATTGTCACCAAGTGAAGGAAAAATATAACCATCTAGGTGGACTAATGCATCGTATTCTGATTCCACAATGGAAATGGGAGTTCATTTCCATGGATTTTATTATAGGTCTTCCAAGGCCAATGAGGCAACATGATTCTATCATGGTTGTGGCCGAGAGGTTGAGCAATATGGATCACTTCATTCCAGTGAAGACTATACATTTAGTTAGTGAGGTGGAATATGTTTTCATCAGTTAGATTGTGATATTACGTGGTGTTCCAAAGAAAATTGTGTCGAAATGGATTCCAAGTTAACTTCCATGATTTGGAAGGAATTGATTGCAGGGTTGGAGACAAACTTGGACTTCAAAACAACCTACCATTTACAGAAATATGGACATACAAAATAGCTTCAACAGAATCCTGTAGGATGTGGTGAGGATGTATGCGATGCACTAGCATAGGAAATGGGAGGAGTACCTTCCATTGGTTAAGTTTTCAGACAACAATGATTATCAAGATTAATTGAGAACAAGTCCTTTCAAGGTAGTTTATGGGCAGAATCATACTAATCCCATTAGATGGAGTGATCCAGTGAATACAGTACTTATTGTACCAGATATGTTGGAATATATGGAACATGAAATGCAAGTTATAAAGAAAAATATAAAGGCAACATAGCACGTGCAAAAGAGTTATGAAAAATAACACATGGAGTTTAATAAGTATTAGGTTGGGGAGCATGTCTATTTTTACATCAAGCCTAAGAAGAGCTCCTTCAGGATTGGATTATGTGCTATTTTGTCGCCATGGTATTGTGAGGCTTTTGAGATTGTTGATAGGATTGGCCCAGTGTCCCATTAACTTGCACTACCTGCAACACTGAAATTCCATAATGTTTCTCATGTTTCATTACTTGAAATGTATATAAAGGATGTTGATCATGTTCCTGATTGGTTTGTATTGTAGGTGGAGAAAGAAGGATAATTCTAGTCGAAATGTCAGTGTATATTGTAATAGAAACAACTCATGCTTCGGAACAAAGCCATTGAGAAATTCAAAGTGAAATGGAAGCACTTTGGGCCGGAAGAAGCTACATGGGAGAGATGGGATCAGATGCGGGCTATGTATCCTTCATTGTTTGTCGATTGAGGAAAATAAATTTTGGTATTTGTACAAATTTATGTATGGTTTCTATTGTAAATAACTCCATGAGATAAGTTATAAAGCTCCAATAAGAGGTATCATTGTTATATTTCTATGTTTTCATGATGGTTTTTCTTTTGAGCGGGTTATTGATTGTAAATACTACATCGAACTAAGTCATAAAGATCCAAGGGTAGTATGTTTACTTTTCAGTTGTTTTACCGAGTTATAGATGTGGTTTAAAACTGAGGATGGTGCTCCCCAAGGGGGAGGGTTCTCTAACAGACCCGGGTTAAAATTTCATGTAATAAATTTAAGAAAGGAAAAATAAAGACCATGGTTAAGTGAAACTTATTCCAAGATGAATGTTGGGAAACTATATCCTATTGGACATCACTCAATGTGTTTATGGCTAAGGGGAAATTGGAAAAGGCAATGTCTAAGGCACTAAAAAGGAAAATTGATATTTTGGCACATTTATTTGTGAAAATAAAGGAAATTAGGAGAAAAGGAAGGTGAAAGGTCACAAGTTGCATGTGAGGAGGAAACTGAAGGAAAATAATGTATATTTGAAGAAATTAGAGGCATACATGATAAAAAGGCATTAGAGCATCAGTTGGTAGCTTTTTGTTAGTTCATTTTCATAATTGCACTCAGAGATGAGAAGAGAACCAAGAGAAGGAGATCAAGTAAGAAAATGAAAGGAAAATGAGGCAAAGGAAGAAAAGGAAAATAAAGGAAATAAAATATCAAGTGAGGAAGAGCAGGATCAAACAACTTCAATCAGAATACTTGCAGGTAACATATTGCATGTATTATTTCCTCGTTTGTTCTGACATGTATGGTATTTTCATGTTGGTATTTGGTTATTTTGTTGTCGGTGGCATGTTTTTGTCATATTTTGATATTGGTTTTCAACCTTGCCTTTCCTTTTTCTTGATAGACATAGTGTGATGGGATTATTCTCAGTTTTTTAGCTTTGGAATTTATCAATGGTTTTGGAATCTAGGGTGGAGATGGTCTCAAGAACATTCCAAAAGGCTTAGGAATCTCTTGACTAGTTTTTTCGTGATACACGGTAAAGCGTGACGGTTTTGTCTTAGTAAGGGCCTAGTGATATGATGTGGATTGTGGTAAAGTGTGGAGAAAATGAGATGGAAAATTCCTCAAGGATAGTGATGACATCTAGAGGAATTCCAAGCTTGGCTTGATAGAGTGATCTGAGTGTCAGTTTAGGTGAGATCCTGATATGTTGAGGGTGGAGGTGGTTTAACCTCTGTATTCCTTTGGTTATTTTCAGATTCTCTTATCATGATATCCCACATCCATGCTTGAAATATGACACGAGGGTAACTAGCTAAAAGAAATATTTGGCTCTACCATGACTATGGTTGGGTGGTACGTGGAAGTCCCAAACATGGCTGGCTCTTACCTATGTTTAACGAAAGAAAATTTCTCTTGATTTTGTACTTGTTATTATGTGGCTTTAATGGTTTTTATATTTTGGTTATCTACGTGGTTATATGCTGTTTATAAGCATGGTTATGTGACTGGTTCTAGTCATGGTTCATTTCATGTTTTTATTTGTTACTGAAAGAATAATGGATGTAACACTTAATTTATGTTAGCATACCTAAAGAGAGAGGGTGGTGATCCTTCTTGTTAAATCTCATATAAATTTTCATTCCCTTCTGCTCACTCTTGTTTTCATGACCTATAGATTAGATTGTCTCCAAGTGTTTGACAGAATGTCAGTCCCGGTTGGGGATGGTGAGAGCTAGTCTTGGTTTTAGTTCTGGTTTATAATCATTGTTGTCGTGTATTTCATGAGTTACTGATAATATTTGGATCAAGGATTGAAGTGATAGCTCAAATTTAAAAGTGTTTGAAAGTGTGTCGAACTTGAGCGACCGGATACATCTCATCTTCCTAATTCTGGCGCCGTGAATGGTTTGAAAAACTAGCACCGTATGAAGAAGTTATCACGATTTGAAAAGTCCAGTAAATTGAAAATTTTGGCTTTTGAACAGGTTTGACTGGGTATTTGCAAAGTAAAAAAAAAGAGAATATTCGAGGGAATATTCCTAGAATATTCCTCACAATATTCCACAAAATATTCCTTTTGGATGAATTGGATGTTGACAAGTGTCATGATACAACTAGAGAATTGTATGTACGTTGGATTTCGGCCAATCAGAGCCCACCACATGGTAGGCGCAGAGGCCACCACATGGCCCTTGAACGATGGAATAAAATTTTGGTGGAGTGGACCGAAGTCGACCCCGAGACAACCGAGCGCGCGCACACATGGCTTTACTGCTCTCCCTATTGGTGATTCTTAACCATAACGGACTCGAATTTTATTTAAAGTTTAACGCTTTCCAATTTCAGGGAGCAGAGGGGCCAACCCTCTGGGCTAGCCCCTCCCCATGGGTCCTTAATTCCGAACTAGGCGCCAATGAACGAAACCCCGATGGTTATGGTGAAGACCACGAAGTGCTGTCATGTGACCAACTATTCAATTTAATGATGGCAGTTTATACTAGAGGAAAATTTGGAACCACCTCTAGATTTAGGGCAATTCCTATTTTAACATGAGTTTAACTTAAGTCCTCCACATTTAGTGGAGTTGATTTAGGGGTAAATGGAAAAAAAAAATTAGGCTCTATCTTGAGCTAGATTCAACCATTATGAGAGTGTGAATAGTCAATTTCGACTATCTCAGACATTCTAGACTGTTTGGTAAGGGTTTTAAATCCACCAGAGGACTTCTAAGTGTGATTTAGCTTCATAGAAGTTCTAGGGGCCAACAATAGTTTAAGGCCTAGCCAGGGAAGCTAAAGGCATTTCTTCACAAGACAATAGTCAATTTTTTATTTTTCAGAGATTATGGAACTAATGGTGAGGTTTTCAGAGCCTGTAGAGTACCTTTCAAGGCCTATTTTCTTTATAGAAGTTCCAAGGGCCACCAGGTGCTAGGAGGAGAATGAGGCCTATCCAGAGCAGCCAATATCCATTATGAGTAAACCATTAGTCTATCCTAACTATTTTTTACCTTATAAATCCAATGGAAGGATTTTAGAAGCTTTTTAAGACTTCTTATGGTCAATATGCTTCAAAGAAGTTTTCAGTGAACCTAGAGCAGGGGGGTGCCACCAGGTGTTGGAGGCGTAACTACATCAGTCAAAGGCCAATTCAGTAAGTGAATATTCTATTTTTACTATTTTGGAAATTTTGAATCCATTGAAGGGATTTCAAGAGCCATTTGGAGATTTCTGAAGATCGAGAAGCCATAAGGAAGTTTCTGGAAGCCTAGGGCCAATAGTGGATGAAGATCTAGATTAGGGAGCCAAAGCTCATTTTGAGCAAATGATCAGCCTATTTTGGAGGTATTATATATGATAGAGATAGTAGGTGAGGTTGCAAGGACATAAAATGACTTCTATGGATTTTGTGCCAAAGAGAAGCTCAGGGAAGCTTAAGGGAGCTGTCATATGAGGTCAAGTCAAAGGAAGCCTAGTTCTATATTTAGTGCGATTATAGCCATTCCAAGGGTATGATGATGTTTTAAACCCAATGGTATAGTCCAAATAACCATTTTAGTTTATTTATTACCTTTTAAAATAAATTTTACATCATAATCCCAAAGAGCCAAGCCAACTGATGAAAGCTCAACGAGATGTAGCCCACAATATTCGGGTGAACTCCTTTATTAAATTTGTTGTTATGTGTTGATGCTTATTTGCTGCACTTTATGGTTTTTTAACATGCTGAATATCATTAAAAACAAATGTTATTAAAGAACTTAAACTCTTAAAAAATATACGCTTGTTTCAAGTATTCATTTCCGCACAATCCTATATAAGTAAGATCTTTTATTTGTTTAACTGAGTGGGACATGATTTCACATAAGCATTTCAAGTTATCCACCCATTTTCATATTAGGTTGGTATCAGAGCACTAGGTTGCTTGCTTGATGGAGCACTAGGTTGCTTGCTTGACATAGCACTAGGTTGCGTGCTTGACAAATCATTAGGTTGCTTGTTTGACTTGAAAGGTGTTTAAACAGTGAAAAGAATTTGATTGTTTGAAAATTGACTGATGCTTAGAATTTTGGGTTTTCTAGAGGGGAAGGGAGAGCTATTTTTAGCTAAGTCTAGAAGAGGAAAAGAAGGAAGAAGGCTGAAAGAATTTTCCTTACCCAAAGGACCTCAAGGAAACACTTGAAGCACAAGAGGAATTGTTTGCAAAAGGTTGTTTGAAGAAGAGATTGACTCTAAAGCCATATTGTTAAGAAGCTTTGATAATTATTTTTGAAGCTTTGTGATTTTTTCTGAAGTTCTTTAGTTCATTTTTATAAGATGACAACTTCATCAAGTGAGGTTTCAAAATCCTCGTTTACAGGATTTTTTGATAAAGAAATGAAGTGAGACTTCTATATCCTAAACGATATGGTGCATATTCTGTATGAATATGGAAGGGAAAGAACTAGACTTCATGCGAAATTGTTCACTATGAAGCAAGAGAAAGAAGGAATTCTTCAAAGAATGCATGAGATGGAGATGCAATTCCATCAAGCCAGAGAGGCCTTAACTAAGAGCATGCTTGAAGCAGAGGTAAATCACTCAAATCTGTCTTCAATTTCCTCTTCAAATAGATGTGTAGGTTCATTTTAAAAACACAGTAGAGGTATAGGATCCAAGTTGATGTTAAAAATAGGCTATGAAGGAAAGGGTCTATGAAAACATGCACAAGGCATGATTGATCCTATTTTGGTTGAGGAAAGGCCTAAGAAGTTTTTTTCTAAGCTATGTTCAATATTATGGCAAAAAATCTACATCCATGAATGAATTTTAGAAAACTCCAAAAAACACTTTTGTTCCAATTTCTAAACCACAAACATGTCAAGTTTGTTTTGAATCTGATTTCCATTGTTTGATGCCTATGTTGTAGCAAGATGTGTGTAGACTTCCAGCTTATGGAGAGCAAGAGATTTCTCACAGTTATCAAGACAAGAACACTGATGTTAGTCTTCAAAATAAAGCTGGAACTTCTACAAGTTCATCTCCTCAAGAAGGTAAAAAATATGGACATGTAAAGCAACATTTGAGGTATAATTATTCCCATAGTCAAGTTGATTATGTTGATGTTAAGCATGGAAAATTTGCATGCAATAATGGAAGAAAGAGTTGTTGTTCTTATTGTGCTATGTGTAACCATGATTTATAAAAGTGCTGGAAAATATTGAATGCATACAGGAAAAAATTGAAGAAAATGAAACTTGCTCAAAAGGTGGAAAATACTTGCACACATTGCGAGAGAAAGGGACATGTTATTACCCAACGTTGGACATTGCATACAACTAATCATCCCAATAATTTGCAGCAAGAGGATACAAAGACTGGTTAAACTGGAACCAAATATTCCATCATTGATGTGAGAATAGATGTTTCACATGAAGAAGATTTTCTGCAGCAAAAATTGGCATGGAATTGGTATGGTAAGAAGTGGTTTTACTTCTTAACCCAGTAAGACATACATTCATTTATACATATGAAAATTTCAGTTATGTATGCATTTATGTTGAAAACTTACATTTTTTTGAGCCACCTTTGATCGATGATCAAGGACATGATGTTCAGCTACCTTCTATTGAATGTTTCTCGCCAGAAATTTCTGGATGAGCATGGAAGACACAATTCTTGACGGGAGGACAAGAGCATTCAAGAAGGGAAGTGTTGACTACCTTTGAGTTGGGCTCAAAGGCACTAAGCCATGCAATGCAAGTGTATGGATGATGGAAAAGTGAGGGTGCTAGACTCTCATCTACTAAATAGATTAGGTAATCAGTCTTTTGGGGTCGAAAGGATTGTCAATTGGGAGGAGTGATCAGATTTGGATCAAGGACCTAAGTGATAGCTCAAATTTCAAAGTGTTCGAAAGTGCATTGAACCTGAGACACTGGATGGATCTTTTCTTCCTGATTCTGATGTTGTGAATGGTTTGAAAAACCGACAATGTATGAAGAAGTTATCGCGATTTGAAAAGTTGAGTAAGCTACATATTTTGGCTTTTTACCAGGTTTGACTGGGTATTTTCAAAATAAAAAAGGAGAATATTCGATGGAATATTCCTGAAATTTTCCATGGAATATTCCTTGTGGGAAAATTGGATGTTGACAAGTTTCACGATACTACTGAAGAATTGGTTGTACATTGGATTTCGGCTAATCAGAGGCTGCCATGTGGGAGGTGCAGAGGTCGCCATGTGGCCCTTGAACGGTGGAATTTTTTTTTGGTGGAGTGGATCGGAGTAGACCCTGAGACCTCTGAGTGCACACACACGGCTTAAGAGCTCGCACTATCAGTGATTCTTAACGATAATGTACTCAAATTTTATTTAAAGTTTAACATTTTCTGATTTGGGGGAGTGGAGGGGCCAGCGCCTCCCCATAGGTCCTTAACTTCGGAACCAAGCACCAACCGACGAAACCCCGATGGTTACAGTGAATAACGTAGAGTGTGGTCATGTGACCAACCATTCAATTTATTACTGGTAGTTTATACTAGTGATAAATTTGGAAGCGCACCTAGATTTAGGGCAGTTCCTATTTTAGCTTGAGTTTAACTTAAGTCCAGATTTAGTGGAGCTAATTTAGGGGTAACTAGACAAAATTTGTTTAGGCTCTATATTGAGCTATATTCCACCATTCTAAGAGTGTGAATAGTCAATTCCTACTATCTCAAACATTTCAGACTCATTGGTGAGGGTTGTAGAGCCATCAAGGGAGTTCTAATCATGATTTAGCTTTAGATAAGTTATAGAGGCCACTAGGGGCCAGTAGCAGTTTGAGGCCTAGCGAGGGCAGCTAGAGGCCTTTCTCAACAAGCCAATAATCAGTTTTGGACGTTTCATACATTTTGGAACTAATGGTGAGGTTTAAAAATCCTGTAGAGGAATTTTAAATGCCAATCTTCTTCAGAGAAGTTCCAAGGGCCACTAAGGCCACTTGGTGCCAACAGGAGAATGAGGCTTATCCAGAGGAGCCAGTATCGATTCTCAGCAAACAAGTAGTCTATTCTGACTATTTTTCACCTTATAAATCCAATGGAAGGATTTTTAGAATATTTTTAAGACTTGTTAAGGTCGATATGCTTCAGAGAAATTTTCAGTGACCCTAGTGCCAAGGGTGCCACCAGGTGTTGGAGGCGTAGTCGGAGGAATTGGAGGCCAATTTTAGTAATTGAATAGTCTATTCTGACTATTTTGGACATTATAAATCAATTGAAGGGATTTTTATAGCTATTTTGAGACTTATTAAGGTCGTGAAGCCACAGGGAATTTTCGGGCAACCGAGGGCCAACAGTGGATGGAGGCCTAGATTGAGGAGCCAGAGCTCATTTTGAGAAAATGATTAGTCTATTTTGAAGGTATAAATATGTTGGAGATGTTAGGTGAGGCTTCAAGGACATAAAATTACTTCTAGGGAGTTTGTGCCAAAGAGAAGCTTAGGAAAGCTTAAAGGCACCGACAGATGAGGTCAAGTCAAAGGAATCCTAGTTCTGTTTTCAGCGAGATTATATCCATTTCAGGGGTATGATGATGTTCTAAACCCAAAGGTACAATCCAAATAACCATTGGAGTTGAGATATTAACGTTTAAAATAAATTTCACATCATAATCCCAAAGAGCTAAGTCAGTTTACAAAAGCTCAAGTTGACATAGCCGATATTCAGGTGAACTCCTTTATTAAATTTGATTTTATGTATTGATGCTTATTTTCTACTCTTTATGGTTGTTTCACATGCTTAATATCAGCAAAAAAAATGTTCTTAAATCACTTAAACAGCTAAAAAAACATACACATGTTTAAAGTATTCATTTCCGCACAGTCATGGATAAGCAAGATCTTTTATTTGTTTAATTGAGTGGGAGGTGCTTGGGCATAAGAATTTCAAGTTATCCACCCATTTTCAGATGAGTTATTGAAGTTATATATTTTTCTGGGTAGAGGCTTATACCTTGCCCTAAAAAATAGCCTTAAATTTTGCAGTCGTTGGTATAGCACTGATAAAAAAATACCACAATAACACTAATGTAGGCTTATGGGAGTGGCTGGGAGATTCTAGTCACATGGAGGGCTTGGCAAGGGAGAGACTGTGGCTGAAGCTCAAGAAAATATTAGTTTGGCTCAACGGATGGATATCAGGAGGGGTTGGGCTACTACTGCAGGGTCCTATGGCACCTGAGGGAAGTCACTAAGGTTTGTTTGTCGAATCAATTTCTTGAAGATCACCTAGGAGGCTGAGGTTTTTCATAGTGGCCCCTCATCTCATGTTTACCCAAGGTAAGCCAGTGAAAGTTGGTAGATATGATGGGAGGTACATTGTAGAGATACTTCACCCTAGAATGTGTGGTGAACCTTCATTTTATCCATTATTTCTCTATCCATGTCTTGAATTGTTCCTTTCTTTCTCTGAGTAACCCCATTATGTTGTGTTCTATTGCCTCCTTATGCCATATTGTTCACTAAATTCTTCAAATTAACTTAAGGTGAATTCTCCTCCCATGTCTAATCTTAATCTTTTAATATTTATATATTTCTCATTTTAAAACTAAGATTTGAATTTTTTTAATTTTCACAAAGTTTCTAATTTTTCTTTCCATGACATTATCCAAGTAGCCCTCATAAAATCACAAATAAATGAGATAGAGTTCCTTTATCCTCTTTAGTTAATTGTTCTTTTAGGACCACAGATGTCACTGTGAATCAACTACAATGTTTTAGAGGATGAAAATTCTTTTTTCTTAAATTGAGTCCTTGTCTACTTTCCAAACTAACATGACTTGTATATTGGGTTATGGAGCTCTAACAATCCTGGCAATCCACTGATTGTCTTTGTCTTTTTTATCTTTATTAAGTTGTCAAAACTTTCATGACCAAGTCTTCTATTCCATAGCCATGTTTTATTTATCTTTCTTAGTTAGTAGGTCACTCTAGAATAATCAAACACATACACATTGTTGTGCGTCCTTACTACCTTCTCTACGAGCTTTTTGTTCTTTTCTTTTCAAATCTCATGGTCCTTAGACCAAAATGTTACATCATAGTGATTATCACATAGTTTACTCACATTGAATATGTTTTTTTTTATACCTTCCATATAAAAGAAAAAATGGGCCTTGGTATTTGCATCCAAACTAACTGTTCCCTCCCCTTTAATTTGTCTTGTGGAATTATTTCCAAAGGTAAAAAGGGCTTTATTCATTTCTTTCAGAGAAAAAAATTTACACTTATCTCCAATCATATGCTTAGAGAAAACACTATCCACATACCATCTATTTTATTGATCATGTGAAAATAGAGCAAGTCAACATTCCTCGTTTTTCTCAGCCCTTTACTTCCAACTGGTCATGTTCCTTAGGTGTGCTCACTACTCAATGGTCTGTAGTGTGGAAGGATACTCAAACCTACTTCTGGAATCACTTGACTTGTGGAAAAAATTATTATTCTTGAAACATTCAATGTCATTAATTAGGGTAGAGAAAGGATTTCTAGTCTTTGAAAATGAGTTACGAGCTCTAGGATTTCGATAATTTCAATATATGAAATTTTCATCTCTTTCAATTTTAACAATAGTACGATTAATGGCTTTATTTCTACATATATGAAATGGATATAAATGTAAATAGAAAAAATTTGGACACATTATATTTGAGAATTGATGTGCTTGAGAATAATTTTTGTACCTTAGTGGTCTTGTTGGTCGATTTACGTATCTATGTCGAGGAATATATTGACATCCTTGTGTCATTGTTGAGTGCGTTTATGACTTTTTTTTCATTTATCTTCACTCACTCTTCCTTGTAACTCCATTGCAAATATTTGGGGGCTTTCGAATCCTGCGGACATGAAAATGGTTTTTCCTTTAAGGGGATTTTGTGTTTCAAATTATCCCAAACCTGCCTTATTTGTTCGAGCTCTTTGACTGCTGAAAATGTGGTTTATTTTCTCTGTTCCTTCTGTAATTTTTTTTCCAAATCCATATTTGTTTTGGACTTACCAAGGTCCGTTCTCAGATAGGAAACATATGCTTCTAAACTGTGGTAGTTATTTTCCCATTCAGTGATTAATTCAGTTAGAACCTCTTCTTTCCTTTTTGCTTCCTCTCGATTTATTCTGTGAGAAGAATTTTCTCTTTATATGATTCTGGAATATTTTTTTCTTGTTTCTTGGTGAGTTCCTGTCTGATAAGATTATTTTCATCCTCCAACTTATTATAGCTCTTTTCTTTATTATAATTGTTGTGCTAGAATTCCTTTACCTTTAATAACATATTCAAGTATTTCTCTTTCATAAAACATATCTTCATTGTTAGAGTTGTACATACCTTCTTCAACTTGCAATAATTGCTCCTTTAGTTGCATATTCTTCTTCATAGCCTTCTTTACTTCACCAATAACAGCAATGAGCTCCCTTTGAGATCCATTTTTCCTTATTCTTCCTCCTCAAGGTTTGAGCCATTCTTTAATTCAGATTTAGATTTGAATGCCATGAGTTTAGGATTCATCAAGACCATATTTTGAATAATCTTTGTTGTTTTCTTATGATGCAGAACTAACCTCTTTAGAGTAGAGACATATTTTCCCAATATTTTCCATATTTATCTATGGTATTTTGATCCTTATCCTTTTCTCCATTGTCCCTATAAGGACAGTTGGAGAAAAATTAGCAATTTTTCTACAATCAAAGGAATTGAATGGTAACTTTCCCTTATAATTACCTAAACTAGATTTTATTTTTCTGGTAAATTAATCCAACTCTTGATCAGATTCACAGTTGTAACATTATTAGTGATCCTTTTGTTCCTTATTCTTCTTGGACACTTTAAATGTTGCCTCCTTTGCCTCAACCTTCTATTTTCCTAATCTCATATCATAAGGTGTGAGAGGTCCATGTAGTAGGTCCAATGTAAGAGGCTTAAAATATAGCATCTCTTCTATGACTAATATCCTAGAAATAAATATCATATGAAGAAATCCCAAAACCTTCTGAACAAATACTTACTCTTTGACATCCCTACCAAGTCACCTAATCATGTCTTCTACTTCATCAGCTCTAAGAAAATATTTTACTACATTTTCTTCTTCAATAATTATTAAGATCTTGAATCTCATTATGAACATTTGAAGCTTGTATTTCTTAACTTTCTCATCTCCTTAATATCTCTTATTAATTTTGTCCCACTCTTCCTTAGTTGACTTACAGTGCACTACCTTTACTACCTCTGATTGACTAATACCAAAGAGAATGGAATTCTTAGCCTTTGCATTATTTCCATAGAGAATTTTATCATCTGCATCTATAGGTGAGTTTGTTGGGGTTATTGGGATAGTATAATAAAAAAATGTAGAGCTATAAAAATATGCACCTAGGAACATGAGATAGCCTTTGACCTTAACCTTCCAAAATATATAGTCTGCACCATCAAAAAGAAATATATTGCTTGATTCAGCATCCTCAATTTTTTTTTTGGCCACGATTCCCTACTGAAATACCTTGCAATGGCTAAGTTATTCTTCAAGAAACCAAGGCTCTGATACTAATTGTTAGGAATCATGAATGATTGAGGGAGTTGGGTTGAATGATTAATTAACATTTTTTCTTCCTTTTATGTTAAGAACTTAATATTCTAGTTGCATACACTCAAACAGCACATGAGATACCAATGTTCAGATCCATTTGAACACAATGATTTGCATGGAAACACTTCTCAAAGAACAACCAGCAAAGAAATTTTTGTATTATGATTATAATCAAGGAACCAAATTTGATTACATCATATGTTTGTGAGCACCTACTCATAGAAGGCCACGAACCACTTCAAATCAACGGGTCAAAACTTTCCTAGAGGCACCAACCACTTATAATCAGAGCCCCCTACCTGCTTTATCCAAATTTACTATTCTTCATACAATTTGCAGACTAAGAAAAATGGACTATTTATATTACTTAAAAAAAAAATGAACTAGAATTCTGTCTTCTACAACTCCTTCCACTCTGTTCTGCATAAAAAACCTCAGTTGCCCTATTTTCTGCTTCTTCAGTTTTGGTGCACTCTTTTCTCTTCAGTTTTGGTGCACTCTTTTCTCTTCTCTTGACAACCTCAACATTGGCACACAACCATTTAATTTTTTCTCGTCAGTGAAAACTGATCCTTTTCAGACTCACTATCCTCAACACACACCCAACACGCACTCTCTTGAAACTCTAAACAATTTCACTTCAACAATATACAAAGAGTAGTTGTCAACATTTTCATGTTGATCGAGAAAATTCATTAATTCAAACATAATACTCCAAGTAGAAAGGATGCACCACAACATTAATGGACTTTAATTTCAGAGTGTTCTATCGTTCACGATAGAAATAACATATCTCACCATGGCTCACCTTTCTTACTGATCGATCATAGTACCTAACCATAGCATTCGACAAGGTCTTCGTTCTCCTCCAATTTTCTTGAAAAAAAATTTCAATCAATTCAGCATGGCATTAGGAGTACTTCGACTTTGTGCACAAATTTTGTTACTAAGAGTCCATTTTTATTTTGTACTATTTAGATGAGGAAGTACATGACACTTTGGATGAGGAATTCCATCACTTTACTACCGAAGTTCACCTTGTCCATTAACTGAACTCTACACAATAATATAGGTTGTACCATTTCCTTTAAGTCCTTTGATTGTGTTAGTGAGCTTCTTCAGGTTCTGATATTAATTTTGACATTTACAATACTTAGCGAAGTTCCAGCTTTAGAAAGCCTTTAAGTTTAATGGAAAGTCCACCTAATATGACCTCTATGCCGAAACAATTTCTGGCCCATTCATAATTCTTTTAACCCCATGTATGGTGAACAACCAACTTTGGAAAACCTTCCAAATACTAATCCATTTCACCAAAATCAAGGGTATAAATCAGTTATTACATATACAGATACGACTTGACGCCTTGGGCGCATACCATAAGGACTAACGGCCCAAACGCTTAACATTTTCAACCATTTGCATTACCATTCCCCAGGCTTGTGACCTAACATATGATGTAAATGCAGTTGACGGATAAATTATTGTCCTCGCGTCATCTCGCCGGAGATTTCTTATGGGGATCCTCTAAAAAATCCATGGATAGAATCGTTGGGGTGATATGCCCTTCTGGGACCTCTAAGAAGCTGACTTGGACAAATCACCTACTTTTGTTGCATGCCATATGTCTCGTGTACGACCACCTCATCCTGGTGCCTTGTCACTCTAGAATTTCAAACATAATTCCCCTTGGGAACTTCTAAGAAAGTACCACTGGGGAAGTGTCGCTGTTGTCATGGGCCAATCAGAAAAACTTCCAAGGTGACTATACATGCCATCGTGTCTTTCACCTATGCCCAATTGTCTCCAACCAATGCTCACTGCCTCTTGTTACTTTCTAGGTGTTTCATATCACCTCGGTATTTTAGACTACAGATGTCATTCGGGGATTATCAGCTACTTATGTCATTCCCGCATGATGTTTTCGAATGAGCACACAAACTATCTACCACCTATACCAACTGCCACATGTCCTTCTCTTAGTGGTGCAATGTGTTACCTATTTTCGGCCCACTTGGCCACTTGAAAACCCTAAATACCCATGTCATGTGTCATTGTTCTCAGGTGTCATGTGTCCCAAGAAATTTTATATGTTGATGTCATGTTGTTTCATATTCCACCTGTGTGCTAGATCGTCTCACTAGTCCTCTCCCTGGAATTTTAATTTGTGCCTCCTTTGGGAACTTCCAGGGAAAACCTTTAGGGTGATGTGTCATATGGGTCCTCCATGAAATATGTGTATATGCCAGTTATCTCGCAATCCCTCCTAAGCTTGGGTCACATCCTTCAGTCGTGCTCCAATTCATCTCTATCGACTAATGTGAATTTTTTTTGGGATTACATGTATTGTGGACCCTCCATGCCACTATTTCCCTGACTCTTAGGACTATGTGTCCTTTCTACCATTTAAACGTTGACCTCTCCAAACTGCGGAAAAGAGAAAATTACGGTTGTAACTAATTCTATCACCAATTTTGGCCCAAGCCTTGACCTTCAAACTTTTACCTTTAATATCTTATCATCGTGGGGGTCAGTTTCAAACCTTAGCATACCATTGGAAATCACATTCGAAGCACTTGTCATTTGAGAAATTTTAATTGTCAATATATATAATATCCTAATGTTGGAATACCTTCAAATATAAGCTATCTAACAATCATAATAACAAATTTTCAACTTCATTAGTTTCTACTATGATGGCTCTCTAATAAATACTGTAGAAGACTCCCCCTTAAATTGACACTCTTTAGGATGATGATCCCATCCATGCACATATCTACTATGCTATTGTCAATGCCAACACATCAATGCATCAAGTTAACATCAATTCCAACACACTAATTCCATATTCCAACCTAATAATGCCAACAAACTGAATAAACCAAAGCTTAGCCTAGTAAACCTAGGAGACATTGCGACAATATTCATTTTTTATCAAATTGCAATGCATTTGTTGTTCTTCACATTGAGATTTTATTCGTTCCTTGTTAAATTGAAATGTTGTTTTTTGTTTGTTGTTTGTTGTTTGTCATATTTCAGTGTTGTTACATTGTGAAATTGTTTATTGATTGTGACATGATTGCATTGTTTGTTGTTCATCATCCTGCAATGTCATTTTTTATATGTCAAGTTACAAAATAGTTTCTTATTCATCACAATGTGACACCATAGTTTTTCCAAATACAATGTTGTTTGTTGTTCATCACATAGTAACTTTGTTTGTTGTTTATTACATTCCAACATTGTTTTTTGTTTGTCACATTGGAAATAATGTTAAATTTAATGTGCATGGTGACTATGGTTCACCACAGCTCCCATGTTGACTATAGTTGACCATGTTAACAATACCCAAGTAGAGTTAGCCATAGGTGACATGTGTTAATGTAAATATTTATTTATAGTAAATATGTTACCCTTAATGTGAGAATGTGTAAATTTATGAATTATTAACCTCTGGTCAATGTGTTAATAACTTAATGTGTATATTAATGTATAGATTAGTGTATTATTAATAACCATGATTATTTGATTTTCCACATTTAAAGTTTTTGTTTCATAAAATGATGCATGCCTATACATGTAACCTTTTCCTTTTGCTCTTACTCTAGATTAAATTTTTTTTCTTTTTATTAATGTAATCTATTTCATGACCTTTTGAAAATATATATTTACATAAACATTCATTCATTTTTTTTCATATTTTCTTAATATTTGGATAATTTTAGTGGTTCTAAGAGTTTTTTTATTTCACAAAAGCTTAAGTTTGACATACGATTACTCACTATTTTAAAAGTAATCACTTAAGTTGAAAAAAATCTTTCAATATTTCAATATGAGATTCCTTATCTCACTTATTAGATATCAACACACTTTAAAAATCCGATAAGGAAAATGATAAAGAAAACAACCATTATACCTAATATTAAATATTAAATAATAGTTGACATCGTTCGATATGGATGCCTATGGTCAAACTGAACATGATGGTCATGTTCCTTATAGCTATGGCTGACCATGCGAGTCAACCATAATCAACCACACTCAACAGACTATGGTTGACTTTAATGCTAAAAAATTATTATCAATAAATATATAAATTAATAATAATTTTATAATAATAAAATTGCATCTATAAAGTTTTATGTTTATTAAGTTAAATATATAAGTTATCAAATTATTATTCTTTATGTAATGAATAAAAACAATGTGATCTCAAGAGTGTCAAGAGAATTAAACTTGTGAGCTCTTAATAGTAGAGGTGTTTTAATAAAGAGTCGACCAAGTAAGCTAACTCTCAAAACTATATAACTTAAATATGTTATTTAAACTGGCCTAAATCCATATTAACTCCAGATCTATCAAGACCTGAGAGGGATCAAATATCTCGCCGTACAAATCTCTTTTTTCAAAGAAAAACTTGAGGAAATATTTTCACCTCAATATTTGATCCCTCTCTATGCTTGATAGATCCAAAGTTAAGATGGATCTAGGCTGGTTTTTTACACATTTAGAAATAGATTCTTGAAAGTAGTTTGTTTTAGAGTCAGGAAAGGTTTAAATCATTCTAATTTGGTGGAAAGAGTGATTCATTACAAAGAACCACATGGATGGAGTCGAAGTACATGAAAAGGGGAAAAAAAATAGAAAAACAATAAAATGCATGCTAAATGAAAATCAAACCTAAAACTCAATCGAAGTTTGTAGTAACAATGAATTCCTTTCTCACAAACATTATTTTCCATTTCACAAAGCTCCTGAAATCCTTTCTCACATATATTATTTCACTCTTCTTAGTGTCAAAGATATTATTACCCACAAAAACTACACCACGCTTTGTTATTTTACATTAGCGTACACATTAGATTAATTAGATTAAATTTTAAATGTTAAATGTTAAAAATTACTAAATTACATTTAAGTTTTTACATGAGATAGCCAATGTATGTAGTGTACTTAAATACAAACTTGTGGGATCCAAAATTATTAAACTTAATAATATTAATATTATAATATATTAATATGAATATTAAAATCAATAATAATAATAATATTAAATTTTGGAGTTGTGTAAGGAGACAGAGGAATTGCCAAAATTTTTTTGAGAAATCTTAGAGTAACAATGTTTGAATCAAGATTTTGATGGTGGAAATGGATTCAGCACCTCTAGGGCACCCAAAATATTAAAGTTTTATAGTTATAACGTGGAGTTACAAAAACCCCTAGCTGGATTTTCTTAAAATCTTACCAGAATTTCCATGACTTTCAGGGTGAAAAAGCAGTCTACTTAGACTACGGATTAAATTTTTAATATTAATATTAGGGTTAATAATGTTTTTTTGCATGGTATTAATAATAATTTGGCCCATGGTATTTGGCTCGTAGGCCTCACCTAAATAAAACCTCTTTTTTGAGCGTTTGCAAATATAAAGAGGATTATGGAGTAAATGTAAAAAGAGGTTTTACTTATTTACCATACTTCTTGTTTATTTATATTTTATTTATTTATCATACCTCTTTTATTTACCATGGAATTTGGCCCATAGACTTGGTATATAATTAGATGTTGATTTCTCATCTTATTTGATATATTTTTATTTATTTACCATATCTCTTTTTTTAGTGTTATTAAACCTTTATATTTTAAATAATAATAATTATATTTATTTTCAAATAGGGCCGACATTAGATTAAAATATTAAATTTTAAACATTTAAGTTTACATTTACATGTTTATGTGTTTACATGTTTATGTTTACCTTTACGTTTTTATGTAAGATCTACTACGATAGTGAGTTGCATATTAAATGTTAAAGATACCTTTATGTTTATATTTACTTTTACATTTACATGTTTACATGTTTATGCTTAAGTGTTTACCTGAGATCTACCCCAGGGGTAAAAATATATAAAAATATATGCTTAAATATAACTACAATATGACTATCAATAATTATATAAGTTAATAATAATAATAAAATTTTATAATTATAAAGTTTTATCAATAAAATTAGATTGTAAGTTTAATAAAGTTTACTATTTATATTAATGAAAATATACTATTTATATTTAATAAAATTGAAAACTTAATAATAATAATAATAATAATAATAATAATAATTATTATTATTATTATTATTATTATTAACAATAATAATAATAATATTTATTAACAATATTTAATAATAGTTTTTAAGTAAAATTTAATAATATTTGTGACATTCCCACATTTTTTTGTTTGTCACATTTGAAATAATATTAAATTTAATGTGCATGGTGACTATGGTTCACCAAAGCTCTCATGTTGACTATGGTTGACCACAGTTAGCCATAGGTAACATGTGTTAATATATAGATTGATTTATAGTTAATATGTTACTCTTAATGTGAGAATGTGTAAATATATGTATTATTAACTCTTGTCAATGTGTTAATGTGTATATCAATGTATAGATCAATGTATTATTAATAACCATGATTATTTGATTTTCCACATTTTAAGTTTTTGTTTCTTAAAATGAAGTTAACCATAGATAACATGTGTTAATGTATAGATTGATTTTTAGTTAATATGCTACTCTTAAAGTGAAGATGTGTGAATTTATTTATTATTAACGTCTGGTCAAGGTCAATGTGTATATTAATTTATAGATTAGTGTATTATTAAAAACCATGATTATATGATTTTCCACATTCTAAGTTTTTGTTTCATAAAATGAAGCATGCCTATACATCTAACCTTTTCCTTTTTCTCTTACTCTAGATTAACAAATTTTCTTTTCATTAATGTAATGTACTTCATGACCTTTTGAAAATATATATTTACATAAACATTGATTCATTATTTTTCATCTTTTCCTAATATTTGGATCATTTTAGTGGTCCTAAAGTGTTTTTATTTCACAAAGCTTAAGTTTGACATAGGATTAATCATTATTTTAAAAGTAATCACTTAAGTGATATTGTTCCTTATCTCACTTATTAGATATCAACACACTTTAAGGATCCTTAAAGGAAAAATACTTAAGGAAAATGATAAAGAAAACAATCATTATACCTAATATTAAATATTAAATAATAGTTGACATCTTTCACTATGGATGCCTCCAGATAATATTTTCTTGCGGACTCAATCACAAAATGTGACCTCAAGAGTGTCAAGAGAATTCAACTTGCGACCTCTCAATAGTAGAGTTTTTTTGACAATGGAGTCAACCAAGTAAGCTAACTCTTAGAACAATATAACTTAAATATATTATTTAAACCAGTGTAGATCCATATTAACTCCAAATCTATCAAGCCCCTAGAGGGATCAAATCTCTCGGCCTACAAATATCTTTTTTCAATGCAAAACTTGAAGAAAGCTTTGCACCTAGATATTTGATCCCTCTCCACAGCGTAAATTTTTAATATTAATATTAGGGTTAATAATATTTTTTATATGGTATTAATAATAATTTGGCCCATAGTATTTGACTTATAGACTACACCTAAATAAAACCTCTTTTTTGAGTGTTTGTAAATATAAATATGATTATGGAGTAAATATAAAAAGAGGCTTTATTTATTTACCATACCTCTTTTTTATTTATATTTTATTTATTTATCATATCTCTTTTATTTACCATGGTATTTGGCCCATAGGCTTGGTATATAATTAGATGTTGATTTTTCATGTTATTTGATATATTTTTATTTATTTATCATACTTCTTTATACCCCTTTTATATTTACCCCGTGTTTTTATTTGAAAACAACTCCCATAGTTGCCTTGTTGTCATAGTATATACCATTTGATGTTTTGTTACACGATTGCGTTAATGATAATTGCTGATTTTTTTATTTTTTAATTATGACAGTTACCATGCTTTTATTTTCTGTTCTTTCCGTAACCTTCCGTAACCGTCCTTCATTCAAGAAGCAACGGTGGTGAGCGGAAACTGAAAATCGACATTGTGGAGGGTATTGGACAAGCTCTTAGAACCGCCATATTTGGAACCACCGTCTTCCTCGAGAACCAGAAAATCACTAACGTCGACGTGCTCAGCCTTGAAATCAATTTTCTTGCGGCGCTGAAAGTGAACTGTAATTTTTTTTTTTTTGTAGCCTGGAGCTCCCCAATGTGGAAATGTGAGGAGAATAGGCGAGGTAATCATGTCATTTTGTTTTGTTATATAAAAGTTATGTTTTTCCTTTCACCTTTATTGTATAAATTTATTTTCTCTAACACAATTCACAGTTCCTTTTGCAGCATGAGGAGCCTCCAATCTATTTGCTTCGATGGCTATCCTTGGAGGACTTCGCGTCAAGTCGAGGAACATACAATGTTCGAGAATTTGAAAAATATTCCAAAACTGCAAATTAATTTGTGTATGGAATTCAAAGGTGCCATGTATTTGTATCTTTGTAGGAGTTGTTTGCATTTTAGTTTTTAAGTCAAATCTAATAATAGTTGTTACATTCAAACGTTGTTTTTTGTTTGTCACATTGGAAATAATATTAATTTTAATGTGCACGGTGATAATGGTTCACCACAGCTCCCATGTTGACTATGGTTGACCATTTTAACAATACCCAAGCATAGTTAGCCATAGGTGACATGTGTTAATGTATAGATTGAATTATAGTTCATATGTTACTCTTAATGTGAGAATGTGTAAATTTATTTATTATTAACGTTTGGTCAATGTGTTCATTTTTTCTTAATATCTGGATCATTTCAGTGATTCTAAAGTGTTTTGACATACAATTAATCACTATTTTTGTTTGTCACATTGGAAATCATATTAAATTTAATGTGCATGGTGATAATGGTTCACCACAGCTCTCATGTTGACCATGTTAACAATACCCAAGCATAGTTAGCCATAGGTGACATGTGTTAATGTATAGATTGATTTATAGTTAATATGTTACTCTTAATGTGAGAATGTGTAAATTTATTTATTATTAAGGTCTGGTCAATGTGTTCATTTTTTTCTAATACTTATTTCACTATTTTTAAAGATCCTAATATTTGGATCATTTTACTGATATCACTGTTTTAAAAGTATCTTCTTGCCGACTCAACCAGAAAATGTGACCTCAAGAATAGTAAGGGTTTTTTAACAATGGAGTCAACCAAGTAAGCTAAATATTAGAACTATATAACTTAAATATATTATTTAAACCGGCCTAGATCCATATTAACTCGAGATCTTTCAAGCCCCTAGAGGGATCAAATCTCTCGACCTACGAAACTTTTTTTTTAATGAAAAACTTGAGGAAAGATTGGCACCTTCATATTTGGTCCTTGTCTATGACTTAAATTTTTAATATTAATATTAGGTTTAATAATGTTTTTTTGCATGGTATTAATAATAATTTGGCCCATGGTATTTGGCTCATGGGATTCACCTAATAAAACCTCTTTTTTGAGCATTTGTAAATATAAAGAGGATTATGGAGTAAATATAAAAAGAGGCTTTATTTATTTACCATACCTCTTGTTTATTTATATTTAATTTATTTATCATACCTCTTTTATTTACCATGGTATTTGGTCCATAGGCTTGGTATATAATTAGATGTTGATTTCTCATCTTATTTGATATATTTTTATTGATTTGTCATACTTATTTATAACCATTTTATATTTATTTATTTACCATACCTCTTTTTTGAGTGTCATTAAACCTTTATATTTTAAATTTGTATTGTGTTTATAGATAATAATAATTAGATTGATTTTCAAATAGGGCCGACATTAGATTAAAAATATTAAATGTTAAACATTTAAGTTTACATTTACATGTTTATATGTTTACATGTTTAGATGTCTATGCTTAAGTGTTTACCCGAGATCTACCCCAAGCCTAAAAATATATAAAAATATATAAAAATATATGCTTAAATATAATTAGAATATGATTATCAATAATTATATAAGCTAATAATAATAATAATAAAATTTTCTAATTATAAAGTTTTATCAATAAAATAAGATTTTAAGTTTAATAAAATTTAAGAATTTATATTAATTAAAATATAATATTTATATTTAATAAAATTGAAAACATAATAATAATAATAATAATAATATTTATGAACAATAATAATAATAATATTTATTAACAATATTTAATAATAGTTTTTAAGATAAATTTAATAATAGTTGTTACATTCCATTGTTTTTTGTTTTTCACATTGGAAATAATATTAAATTTAATGTACACGGTGGTTATGGTTCACCACAGCTCCTATGTTGACTATGGTTGACCATGTTAACAATACCCAAGCATAGTTAGTCATAGGTGGCATGTGTTAATGTATAGATCGATTTATAGTTAATATGTTACTCTTAATGTGAGAATGTGTAAAGGTCAATGTGTTAATATGTATATTAATGTATAGATTAGTCTATTATTAATAACCATGATTATTTGATTTTCCACATTTTAATTTTTTGTTTCATAAAATTAAGTTAACCATAGGTAACATGTGTTACTATATAGATTGATTTATAGTTAATATGTTACTCTTAATGTGAAAATGTGTAAATTTATTTATTATTAACCTCTGGCCAAGGTCAATGTGTATATTAATTTATAGATTAATGTGTTATTAATAACCATGATTATTTGATTTTCCACATTTTAAGTTTTTGTTTCATAAAATGAAGCATGCCTATACACCTAACCTTTTCCTTTTGCTCTTACTCTAGTTTAAAAATTATTTCTTTTCATTAATGTAATCTATTTCATGAACTTTTGAAAATATATATTTACATAAACATTGATTCATCATTTTTCATATTTTCCTAATATTTGCATCATTTTAGTGGTTCTAAAGTGTTTTTATTTCACAAAGCTTAAGTTTGACATATGATTAATCACTATTTTAAACATAATCACTCAAGCTGAAAAAATTCCTTCAATATTTCAATATGAGGTTCCTTATCTCACTTATTAGATATGAACACAGTTTAAAAATCCTTTAAGGAAAAATACATAAGGAAAATGATAAAGAAAACAACCATTATACTTTATATTAAATACTAAATAATAGTTGACATCATTCACTATGGATGCCTATGGTCATGCTGAACATGATGGTCATGTTGGTTATAGCTATGGTTGACCATGCGAGTCAACCATAATGAACCACACTCAACTGAGTTGACTATGGTTAACTTTTGTTTGTGAATTATTTCCATGATGCCCATGGTTCACAATGACACCCTTGTTGACTATGGTTGACTTTAATGCTCAACAATTATTATCAATAAATATATAAGTTAATAAAAATTTTATTAATAAAATTGTATCTATAAATTTTTATGTTTATTAAGTTAAATATATAAGTTAATAAATTATTATTATTCCTATGTTTTACTAGGAAGATCTGCCTAAAGGGATCAACTTCTTGCCGATCAAACAACAAAATGTGACGTCAAGAGCGTCAAGATAAATGCACTTGTGACCTCTCAATAGTAGAGGTTTTTTAACAATGGAGTCAACCAAGTAAGCTAATTCGAACAATATAACTTAAATATATTATTTAAACCAGCCTAGATCCATATTAACTCCAGACCTATCAAGCCCCGAGAGGGATCAAATCTCTCGACCTACAAATCTCTTTTTTTTATGAAAAACTTGAGGAAAGATTTGCACCTTTGTAACATATATCAATTCTACTACATTGCAAATACAACATTAATAACACAAAAAAAAAAAAATTACTCTGCCACAACTAACATTTGTATATCTACATGAAATAAATATATTTTAACCAAAATGAGGCTTATGTGTAAAATTTGTGACTGCTTTGTGCTCCATTTAATTTTCACTACAACAAAATTAACTCTAACAATGTGATGTTCGTTAATAATACTGTGGTTTTTGGTAAGGCCATGACTCCACCTTACGTCTCATTAATTCTAACACTTAACCTATCTATACTCCTAGCTCATATAATTTATGGCTTCAGATTTTTATTTTTGCTCAAGGCGTTATACCTCTCATCGAGATTAGTGAACTGCCAACACGACATTGGTTATGGTAACTAGCATTTATTCACTCTAAACTCTCGGAAAATATTATACAATTACGATTTGCATCTGGCTTCGAGCCTAATACACTTTGGTGATTTCGGTCCGTCAGATTGCTTATTAGATCAACAACTGATGTGCGTTCTCCCAAAGTTGATATTTGAACTAAAAACCCAAAAACCATAACTTCTTCACTCACTTGTGCCGAAACAGCTGGGTGGAATGGCTCTGTTGTGGTGCTCCACAGCTTCTTGCTAGATGAGGAATTTCCCTCTGATTGCTTGTAGGAATTCCGTCTGGAAAACAAATTGGTGATGCTCATTGTTCTTCGACTTGCTGCATTCGTGGAGAGAATTACCAAGAAGCCATGGGTTTTTCTCTTGCCCCGTCAACCCTTCAGGATTCCTTTCCTCGCATAGAAGACACCTTTAGGATGCAGTCCATTCTCCTTCCGAGGGAATGGTCTATCAAAAGTTCAAGTTTTTCTTTCTTGGTGATTTTTTTTACAGTATAACAACTCAAGAAAGGGTCTAGGTTGGGAGTTATAAATCCATCCTCTATATCTCTTATAGGTGATGGTACTCAAAATTATCAAGCTACATACGGGTAACTATTCCATTTTTTGGTTAATATTGTTCTTCCATCTTCCTTATAATATCTATAATAATCTATAAAACCATGGTTGTATACTTGTTTCGCAAGTACTCTTCACCTGTTCGTTTTCCAGCTAATTCCACCACTGTCATGTCTTCTTGGCTCCAAATCTACTCTTTAGTTATTGTAGTGAATTCTCTGTCATAGGTACCATAAATGGTTTTCAATTCCCCTTTCCTCGTTAACTTTCCTGTGGTCATCCATTGCTCCAATGTTATGCTAGCATACAAATCCACTTTGATTCTGAGTTGATAATAGATAGTTAGGGGAAAGATTTATATTCAAGTATATCTTTTGTTAAAAAAAAACTTATACTCTGTCCTCTGAATGGTATTATTTTAAGGATTTTCCAGAAGAGGCTCTTGGAGCTATGATATCTATATTATACTTTTCATTGTTAAATCGTTATAAAAAATTTTTTTTTTTTTTTCTATGTAAAACTAATTCTATTATGTATAAAAGTTACTGCTACAAAACTACCACAGTGTCATCTGTGAGAGCCTGACCACTGGGCTTGATGAAAAAGCTAGTCAAAGAGAGTCTAGACCGCCCTAGTTGGGAAACCAGTCCTTTTAACAAAAATGTCTTGGCCGCCCTTGAAAGGGAAACCGACCTTAAGTTCATACATAACAAGGTAACATAGAAATATGTAATGAAATTAACAATCAGCCATTCCAGCTGAGCCTTGAGGCCAGGAAGTAAAAAATTCCAACAATAATTGAACAGAAAAACCTGGAGAGTTTGAGAGATGAGAGTGTCACTTTTAATTTTAATGTACCGGAGACAGAGGTTCTTCCACAATCCTGCATCCATAATCATTGCTGTTGTCATCCATTCCTGCTTTGAGAGCGTCTTCCATGTCGGTGTGTTCAACCTCCTTGCTCAGCGCGTTCAGGGGAGGGAGATTGGAAGCTACAGGTAGAACCTCTCTGCCGGGGAAGCTTGAGACCTGAGGGGGCAGGGGAGTGGCTGTAGAGGTCCGAGCGAGGTTGGGTATCTCTTCATGGAGAGTAAAAGTGATAAATGCAGTAATAATGGGTTTATTCGAGGAGCATTCGAATCGGAATTCAGTGCACTGGGAGGATTGCCCAATGGAGGGACTAGCATTATCAAGAGAGATAGGAGGGAGAGCACTTCTGGAAGGAACAGAAGCTGTGGGAGGGGTAGACGGAGTAGCACGAACATTTTCTGGGAGGCGCCCTCATCCTCTTCCTCTACAGCTTCGCGTAGCTTGTGGCTGAACATGCTTCTCATTAGTAGAGGAAGATCCCGAGGCGGAGCTGAGAGAAGGGTGGTGATAAGTGGCAAGGCCTCGACTGATTCCTCGCCAACACCGCATTCTCTGGCAGAGTCGAGGCATGGAGACAGGGGCGGGGAGATGGAGACTAGAGCAGAATGGATGGACTGAGAACTCAGGAGCCCTGAGAGGGGAGTTGACACCGCTGAAGATTTCTGACTAAGCACGGAAAGGAGAGTCAAGACCACCGAGATGATCTTCCGAAACTCTGTGAAGAGGATTAACACTACAAAGGGGACTGTGAGAGAAGTGATACCTGGGAAGTGGCTCAAAACATGCAAGTAGGGTGCAACGACATCCAGTATGCGTTATCGCACTGGAATCTGCAAAAATAGGAGGGCATTCACCATGGAGGGGAGACGGAGATCCGCCACATCATGCACAACCATTCGCACCATCCAGAATGAGCGCCATGACCAAGAGAACCACCATATGAAATGGAATAGTGAGCCGATCAAGAGAATTAATGCTTGCTTGAGCTGGCGAGTTAATGTGTTCATAAATGTTGGTACAGGGAGCCATATGGGCTTCCCATGCGAGCTCCTTTAGGAGCTGCGTAGGGACCCATGTCCCATCAAACAACTCAGGCATCCGCATCCAGAAAAGAACAGTCTTTGTGCACCAGCATGGTGAAATTCTAAAGAATTTCTCCTTCATGGATAATGGTGAGGGGGCCATGAGTGAGTGTGTTTGTGCTATCTGTTCCAAAATTGGCCAAGAGATCTGCAACTTTGTTGCCTTCTCGTTTTACATGAGTGAAGGAGATTTCCCTATTTCTTTTCAGCTAGTTGCTAATCCTGTAAATTCTAGCAGCCAAACGCCAACTGTGGGCTACCTTTGCTGAATTGGAACCCCATAGGAGCTGGTTAACCATAGTGATTAGAACTTGAGAGTCCCCTTCAATGATAATTGGAAAGAAGTTGTAATGATGAGTGAGGCAGAGGCCTTGCCAGAGGCCTTCTAATTCAGCCGAGTTATTAGTATCCCATCCAATTGATCCATAATAGATAATTTGAATTTCTCCCTTTGAGTTTCTAAAAAGGGCACCAAAACCTGCTTGACCGGGATTTCCTCTAGAAGCTCCGTCAAAATTTAATTTGAATACCCCATAAGGGGGTGGAGACCATTGCATAGGAGTATCAGGGGCCGCCCTGTTCCTGATAGTTGGTGTAAACACAATTTTGAGATTCCAATTTTGCCAAATGGAGATTTCTTTGGGTTGTTTTGGATAATCATCTTCCTGCCAGGAGTGGAGAGCCAAAGATTCCTGGAGATTGTTGCTAATGGAGCTCCAAATGGTGTCCTGATTTGAAGCTTGGTTTTTAAAAATTCGTTTATTTCTTTCTTTCCAAAGAGACCAGAAAAGCAGGCCGGGAAGAAGCTGGTAGAGGGTGTTAAGAAGGGAGGATTTGTAAGGGAATTTTGGCCAATTTTGAAGAATTTTTGTTATGTCTCCCGTGCGTTTTTTCCTTTGGCAGCGAAAGCTGCACTTTTCCCATAAGGTGTTGGCTAAAGGGCAGAGCAACATGAGATGCTGGATAGTTTCAGTGCTTTGATTGTAGTTAGGACATTGAGAAGGTCCTATGAAACCCTGTTTGACCAAATTGTCCCAAGTGAGTATTCTTCTATGGCTAAGGAGCCAGAGGAAGGTAGAGATATTGGGCCAGGTGTTTGGGCTCCAAATCAGTTTCTAGAGAGAATCACGAGGGAGCGGAGAGGGGTGCATCAGAGAATAGGCGTATTTCATTGTGAACATACCTTTCATTGTATAACCCCATCTGAGAATGTTTGGGTCCTCCGAGCTTCTGATTTGCCGTCGCTGTAGCTCATTGCTGAGAGCTTCCCAATCAGTACCTTGAGCTTGTGGCGTTATGTGGTGTGAGGGCTTCCATTACCTGAACCCATTACGATTTGAGGGAATCCACTGATTGCATACCTTGTCTTCTATTGCATCGTTGTTGTTTCCCAAATTGATTTGAGAGTAAGTTTCAAGGAGCTTTGGGTTTTGCTGCCAGGAGTCAGACCAGAACCTAGCCAAGTTTCCATTGCGAATTTCCCAGAAACTATGTTGCTGTATGAGCGTGTGGTGCTGCTTGGCTACATTCCAAACAAGAGAACCTGATTGCTCAGGAGCGAGCCTTATTAAGTCTGTCGTAGATCTGTTGTTGGCGTATTTTGCTGTCCAAATTTTAGCCCAGGGAGTGTGTGGGTTTGAAATCCATTTCCACCAAACACGAGCTCCCATGACCTCATTGTTGTGCATGGGGTTTCTAAGGCCAAGACCGCTTGCTTCCTTGGGAGTACATACAGTATTCCAATTGACCAAGGCCCATTTTTTATTTTGACCAGAGGATCCCCAAAGGAAGCTGCTTTGCAGAGATTTTATTTGTCTGAGAACCCATTTTGGGGTAGCAAGAACAGAAAATAGGTAAAGGGGAATTGATTGCAACACTGCTTTAATGAGTGTGAGTCTGTTGACCATGTTAAGTGCTCTAAAGGTCCAAGAGGATAACCGAGATTCCAGTTTTTCGAGGAGACGGTTCCAGGAAGAATGCCTGATAGCAGAATCGATAAGAGGAGCGCCAAGGTATTTGTCAGGGAGAGAAGCAACAGAAAAACCCATAATACGAGCAATATTGGCTTGGGTGAGAGGAGGAGCATTGAAGAAAAAAATCCGAGATTTAGAACCATTAATAGATAACCCAAAGGCTTTAGAAAAAAGGTTGAGAATGGCTTTGAAAGAACAGGCTTCTTGAACTGAAGGGTGGCCAAAGAGCATATTATCATCCACAAATTGCTGGTGAGTAGTGACAGGAGCTCCATGAAGAGAGATGCCTCGCAAATGATGATTGTGAACCTCATTGTGAATTAATCTGCCAAGGCCTTCAGCCATGAGAAAAAAGAGGAAGGGGGAGAGAGGATCCCCCTACCTGATTCCTCTGGAAGGAAATATGGGGGGAGAAGGAATCCCATTAATAAGAATAGAGAGAAAAGAAGAAGTGATGAGGCTCATTATCCATCTGATCCACATTTGATCGAAACCAAAAGCACTTAAAATTTGTTGTATATAATTCCAATTTAGTTTGTCAAAGGCTTTGGATAGATCGATCTTGAGGAGCATACCTGGCTTCTTGCAAAATTTTAAGGAGTGTATAATCTCATGAGTTAAAATTATACCATCCAAAATTTTTCATCCTTCCACATATCATGTTTGCTCCGGTGAGATGAGAAGCGGTAGGAGCAACTTGAGCCTATTGGCAATAACTTTGGAGATGACTTTGTAAATCATGTTACAAAGAGAAATAGGTCTGAATTTTTCTGGTTTGCTGGGTTGCTCCTCTTTTGGAACCAGCGCAATGAATGTGGCATTGAGGGAGGGCAAGAGCCAATGCATGGTTCGTGATTCCTCAACAAGTTGCCAAACTTCATGTTTGATTAGATCCCAGAAATAGTGAAAGAAATTAGAAGTAAATCCGTCCAGTCTCGGAGCCTTACCATCCTTGAACTGCGCCATAGCTGTATCCACTTCTTGGGGAGAGACAGGGCGTAGAAGCATTTGATTGTGCTCAGTCGTAATCAAGTTGGGTATAAGCTGCTTGATTTGGTCTATAGCTGGCTATCTGTTGACATGAAGTTCTTGTTGGATGCCCTTAAAATAATCCACGATTTCCTGTTCCATGTCTTCATGCTTCTCCATCCGCTCTCCTTGCTGATTGGTGATGTGGTTGATTCGATTTTGCATTCTTCTTTGGATAGTTGAGTTGTGAAATAATTTGGTGTTTCTTTCACCTTCCTTTAGCCAACGAATTCTTGATTTTTGCCTCCAGAGGATCTCCTCTTATTTGTATCTATCCTCCAACTGTTTTTGAAGGTCTAGCTCCTTGGAAGCGAGAGTCTCTGATCTTCCTTTAGTGATGATTTCCTGTTGCACTTCATTCATTTTCTGCTTAAGGATCTTCTTTTCCAAAAATATATTCCCAAAGACTGTCTGATTCCAATTTTTGATATGACTTTTGAGGAACTTGAGAATTTGCTGAAACTGGTACATTTTGGAACCCTTTGGCGGTACAAAGCTCCTCCAAGCATCATGTATCATTTCTTTGAAGGATGGATGAGTAAGCCAGAAAGCTTCAAATCTAAACGGCCGCTTTGGATGGGACCCTATGTTTTGCCATTGAAGTAGAATGGGCTAGTGGTCCGAGCCAGCAAGGGGAAGAATTGAGCCTGTGATGTCCCCACCCACATGTATGGCGTTGTCCGATATGAGGAATCGATCTAATTTTGAAGCTATTTGCTGACCTCCCGTTCTTCTGTTGTTCCAGGTGAACATGCCATTAGAGAAAGGTATATCAATGAGCCAGTTGTTATTGATGAAATTTTTGAAGTGGGTGCTTTCCGGATCGAGTCTAGACCTTCCTCCAGTTTTTTCATCCATTCTAGTGATCATATTGAAATCTCCTCCAATGATCCAGAGGGGATGGGATCTATTCGAATTGAGATGCTCCAAAGTGTTTAAAAGCGCTATCTTACTAGCCTAATCTTGAGGAAAATAAACATTGGACAAATGCTCGTGTATGTTAGTTCCAATAGGATGGAAGGTGGCCTGGATGAGGTTGTGCGTTGCATGAAAGTTGGCTACCAACATGGATTGTGTATCCCAGGCTATTGTAAGTCCTCTGGAGAAACCTGAGGCATTCACTGCGACCGAGCTACTACTGGGCCATGCTTTTGATAAGATTGAGCCCAACATTTTACTTTTACATTTGGTTTCCTGAAGAAAGAGTATTTGAGGCTTCTCTTTCTGAATCATGTTCTTAATCATTATGTACTTCCCTGGGCTGTTGAACCCTCTTACATTCCATGAGACTAGCTTCATGGGGAATTATTTGCTAGCGGTTTGAAGAACCGAGTTAACTTGGGATATCGCCCTGAATCCACCAGCATCTCCCCAAGAGTGATGGTACGTTGCCAATCTGGTTTTTGACCTCTCTTCTTGGTTTCCTTCATCACTTTCAGGCTATCCCAATGACTGCCTCGCTGAATACCCAATTTATTTTGCTGTTGAACTTTAGAGAGGGCTGCCTCGAGTGATTCTATTTGTCGAGGATTGATCTTGTCAAATTATTTTCTTCTGCAAGCATCTTCTAGGCCTAAGAGATCCAGTTCTCCTAGATCAAAGCCTTCTGAATCTTCCTCCATGTGGGTAAACTGAAAATTTTCCAGAGAATATTTACTGTCCTGACTGGGGTTAGAAGAATGCCCATCCAGGTCCATGAGATTAGGGTCCCAAGTCACCTTCTTTTTCTTTGAAGAGGGGTTGGAATCTGAGAGGGCAATAGTTTGCGGCTCTGAATGTGAGGGCGCCGAGGATGAAGGGTTGGGTGATTCGAGGGGGTGGCAGAAGGGGCTGAGGGATTGAGAGAGGCAAGGGTGGAATCGCTCTGTGGGTCAGATTGAGAAAGAATGGCAAAGCTATTGCTGGTGGATGGGGCAGTAGCAGAAGTGCTAGGTTTTTTCCGTGAAGGAGTGGATTTCTTGTTATGTCTTCTTCTGGATGGAACTTTAGTAAACCCATCTGCTTTCATTTTGTCTCCAGCTTCTTGACTCCTGCTCTGAGCAATTAGAGGGAAATCTCTAAAGAGATGTCCATGGGCATGGCACCTTTTGCAGCGAAATGGAACATGTTCGTAATCTAGCGGTTGAATCCATTCAAAATCATCATGAAATAAACTTACTGCGTCTGGTAGGGCGTTGTCTAGATGCATGTAGACATATATTCGAGCATAGGAGGTGTACCTTCGTAGCTTAGTTTCTTTTGCTATCTTTATGAACTCTCCTAACCCTCTTCCAATCTCCTGAAGTGATTCCTCGTCCCAATATTCAAGTGGCAACGAGTATAGACGAATCCATACAGGTGCCCAGTTGAAATTTTCTTGGTCTGGGTTGAATCTTTCAACCCAGTTCCTAAGATATAACCCTGCCGAATTGAAAAAATAGGGGCCCTCATCCATTACCTTGTTTCTGTCCTCGATGCAGTTAAAAATAGCTGTGAAGAAGCCTTTCGGACCCAGTTGCAGAGTAACGTGTCCCTTGGGCTTCCATTTGGATGCAATCCATCCTTGTAAGGCTTTTTCAGTTGGCCAAAACCCAATAAATTTCCCAATGAGGGCGTGATCCCTCATGTACTAAATTCTGGCATTGATACGATGACTTGGCAAGTCAATTTTGGGTCTATCTGGAGCTATGGTCTTGCAGGTGGAAGAAGTGGCTTGCGACATATCCGTTTGTTTTCCAGAGGTCGACTTCTGAGTCGCATGAGTCTCCTGCTTGTTGTCTGAATCATGTTTGCGCAAATCGGGCATTCCTTCGTGTCCGCCTTCATTTGTAGGGGGAGGCTGACTGCCCCCCACCCCCCTACCCGTTGCTGCAGTCGCCATACTTATGCGCAGAGCTACGCTATTTGAGGAAGACAACGTCGTCAGTGCTTAACCGAGTTGCAGAGATCGCTAGGGTTTCTACAAAGTAAGAGAACGAAAAACCCTAGCAGAGCGCGCATGAGAGAGAGCATGTTGTCGCCGTTATAAACAATTATTGAGAAGTGTTGGACTTTGCAAATTTTCTGAACTATATATATTGTTAGTTCTTTTGCGAATTTTCCTTCTTCCAACACTTGTAGAAATGTTTACGTTAAATTCCTAAATTTATGAAAGAGGAATTATTTCCTTTTTTTTTCGTTGTAATATTGAATTCTCAATCAGTATCTATGAAAAGTTTACAGTTCTGACTATGAAGTTTATCGATGTTCTGTTTTCTTTATTGTTTCATCATCTTATAATAGATCTGTACAATTCTTTAGGGTGCTAAACTCTATATGTGGAATTTGTCCAGACTGTACTCAAATCTAAGTATAGATTGCATAATTTTTTAGTTACACCTCTGTGTATTTTTTTTAAAGAGATTTAGACTTATTTGGAATTTTCTTTCCGCCTCCGTATTTTCTAGATAGTATGAGGCCATGTATATAATTCTAGAAAAAAAAATATTATTTTTCATGTTCATCAATTTCTTTTATTGTTGTAAATCCTGTGATAATATTACAGTTTTGTCCACAGAACTGATATCTATATTCTATTTTTTTTAGTCTTGGTTTGGCGTACTTACATTTGTGTCTATGAAGCAAATCTCACTTTACATTGGTTCATAACAAATATTTTCCTTCATAATAAGTTCTTGTATTATTTCTTATTCCTGTGATCAAACCACTTCTATCCGTGGATTATCATAGAAACAATGAGCAACCTTCACAGAGTTTTCTTTCGAGAATTCTATGATAACAACTCTCTGCATAATTATATTCCCATAGTACTTGTTTTCTTACAGCTTGAATCTTTTTCTAACCAGAAAAAGTAAGTCAAATATAAATCTTTCTTTAATCAAGAAAAATATAAAGCTACCTTTGACCAGAAAAAAATAAACCCTTCCATAACATAAAATACAAATCTTTCTTAAAAAATAATAATAATATATACATAGATTTTTACTTCCTTCAATATACAAGTAATATTCGCTCTGTTTTGTTTCATCATTTTAGATAACAGAGAAGTATTATACTTATCTGTCACTTGAAATTCGAATTGATGTGGTTCCTCCCTACCACGAGTGAGGCGATCACGTCCTCACTCTCCCCCTTGCTCCAAGTCTGAGCTCTACAGATGACAGAATCCTTTGGAAGAGACTTCGGGACAATCCGGTCTAGTCTCCAATTCTAGCAGTATCGGAATTTTGAAGTGTTCCACTAGTTATCCTAGATTAGGAACTTTCTCTAGATTTCTTCCTCTCAATTACCGAACAGTACCCCTCTACCTCACTAGGATCACCCTCTATTCCTAGAGGTGAGGTAACTGTTTGAACTGATTCTGTTCAACTAACTCATAATCTTGAATTATTTTAACATCAGTATTTCACCTTATGGGCTTGTTGTGGTGTAAAACACAACCCCCCCCCATTTTTGACTTGTTCACTTCAAATAATGGGGACCCTTTCTATAAATTTTTGGCTAAACGCCTTTTAGGATTTTTATTTATTTGATTATCCTACGCGATTGTTAATTTTTCATTTTCTTTGTATTCTTGTTTTGATTGCATTGTTAAAATCGATTTTTAATAAGCTTCCCATTGATGCTTGTTTTACCTCATTTGGTCAATTGGTTTGAAAATGGTACTCCTTTGAAGTCCCATCATTTATCTAGTCTAGGTTAAAAATGCTATTTTTATTCTTTTTATTTATTTTCGGAGTGGCTGTAGTTTAGAAAATTTCATAACTAAACTAAACATCGTTAAAATGAAACCAAAATAAATAAAAAAACTGATATTTAACATTAAATTTTAAGATTAATTAAATTAATTATTATAATAAAATATAATTAATTTAATTAAAATTAAAACTTAATATTAAAATATATATATATAAATAAAAATAAATAAATAAATAAAATTTACATCGCATATCGCAATATCGGATCCATCACAATTTTTTAAATATACATATCTGAAAAAACCCGATCCAAGGTTCTTGCGATATGCGATGGCTAAAAAGCTTAAGGCATTAACCAAGGTTTTTTATAAGCTTTGATTTTTGTTTTGAGTTTCAAAACTCAAACCATACGTGAGTGAAATAATATAGTGTAGGTAGGTTAGTTGATTTTATATTAGTTTAAAATATTTAATATTAAATTTTAAAAAAATTAATTTAATTAAAATATAAAATTTAATTAAAATAAAATTAAAATATTATTTAGATTATTGTTAATTAGGTATAAATAGTTTATTATTAATTAGTTTAGTTCATAATTAACAATTAAATTAGAATTAATTATTAGTTAATTAGAATTCTAATTTAGGATTACATTTCTAATAAAAATTCTAATGTTGTAGCCCCCGAGATCTAGAACACGAAAAACTTATTATAAAAAAAAAAAAATAATTCGCAAAAAATAAATTCTCGCAAAGTCTTATCACAAATTCTTAAAAGCCTTAACATTTTACAACTCAAAATGCGATATGCGATACGTCACCCTCACCTCACACTCCACTCACCATATCCCTCCATAATCTCACGTGGATGAATTAATGGGTTTGGATTGATTTCAATGGTTTGTTTTATGGGTTTTGGGTTTGGATTGATTCCAATGGTTTGTAAATTAATTTTTATATTTTTTATATTATAATAATTATATTATAATTATAATATTTATTATAATATTAATATAATTTGAATTATAATATTAATTATATTTAAATTAACTTTTTCAAATCATTTGTATATTAATTTAATTTTGTAACTTATTTAATTTCTAAATTAGATGATAATTAATTAGAATTAATTGTATATATTAGTTAGTTAATAATTAATTTAGAATTAATTATTAGATAATTAGAATCTAATTTAGGATTAAATTTCTAATTAAAAACTCTGATTTTTAGCCCAGCAACAAAATTTCCAGAATTATGCCAGATTTGACTCATCAACTTTGGAAGCTCATAGGTTGAGTTATACTTGGCCAAAAGAGGCTCAGGACAACTCATTGGAAACATAAAATCAAGGAGAATATTTCTGAGGAGATTTCACTAATAGATTTGGTCATTAATTGAATCAAAAATCATGCAGAAGATCAAGCTCCGAATTTCTTAAACAAAATCAATTCTCTGAGTTATTTTCTGCATTTTCATTTGTCCTAAGCCTCTTCTAATTGTAGATTCGTTCATCAATGATATCTTTGGCCAATTAAACAATCCTAGGCATCAATAGAGAGTTTATATTTTATTTTCAATGATTTATTTAAGTTAAATTTGATTGATTTTGTTTTAATGTCAGAAATGGTATTTTGATTTTATTGTTACATTTTAATTCATTTTGATTTCTTTTTGCAGGAAAACAGTAGAAGATATATGGAGAAAAAGACTTCAATCAATGAGAATGCTCCAGCAATTAAAGATGGGAATTTTTGAGCAAATAAAATGGAATTGGACAGATTTCTCCTCAACAAACTTTCCTCTCAAGAATTCTTGTAATAAGTAGCTGCTCTCCTCTGCAATTCTGGAATTCTAAAAGCACTTTTGTAATAGGAATTTAGAGTTGTAGGTGGGAGGAGTGGAATCTCAGATCTGGAAATTATTGTTGTTTTTCTTTTACATTCTGAGCTATGTATAATGAACAAAGTTTGCACTATTGTAGCTTTGCTTTTGAAAGCAGAAGCTTAGGCATTGTAAAAGACTATTAGAGATTGAAGCTGGAGAAATGGATTCAATAAATTGATATTTCGAATACTATTATTTTAAATGCTGGTTTTATTTTATGATAACAGGAATGGTATCAATTTACTTACATATTTGTGCACTTTTGTCGGTATGGGTAATTTGCTTCTATTTTATGTTGTTATGTATCTATGCTCTTATGGGCTGAATTCTGATTTCTGAGTAACTATTTACTCATAAATCTGTCTTTTAATATTGGATGAATAAATAGTGATATGTTGTGAACTTCTTCCGCATATTATTGTTTAATAATTCAAGTTACTAATTAAATGATCAAGATCATTCTGAGAACTTCTTCTTGAGTGTTGTTGATTGATTATTTCAGTTAAAAGATCTCAATAGGATGTGTTTTGCTATCCATAATGTCAGTTAATTGAACTATTCCATTAACTTGATATTCATTATAAACAAGACATATTTCAATCTCAATATTTTAAATACCTGCTCTTGGTTGGGTTAGATCTATATCTACCTAATTGAGATAGGATTAAGATAGTTCATTTTGCTTGTATATTAGAATAAGTTTGCATTTAGAATAATTTCTACATTCTCTAAAGTCCTCTTCCCAAAGAGGCAAATTTTAGTAGTGGATTGGCTGAGCCCTAAATCAGCTTAAGGATCACTTTCTTACCTGATCAGCAAGAAGAATGATCTGATGTCTCTTTTCCATTGGTAAATGAAAGTCATATTTTAAAGCCATTGGAGATTGAGAGAAGGTAACTGGACCTAGTTGAACCAGTCGGAACTACCATTCCAAACGGAAAAGGAGCTGCTTTAAGGTCCGGACCGGGTGGTCATCCCCCATGTTGTTGCAGCAATTTTCAGGGCTTCAACATTTTGGCGCTAGAAGGAGAGCCTGAAACTTGTTGTCTGTTGGAGTCTTTTCAATTTTAACATTTTATTCAATCACGATGGCTCCTCTTAAACTTCCAATTTGGAGTTGTATCCATAGACGTGCATCTTCCAATACTCCACTCGAAGTGGTAAGACTTTTGTCTCAGGTAAAATTCAATGGTAAGAGAAATTCTTCTGCTTTTAATCATGTCCTTCAATTTATTCAAAATGTTTCAAATTATGATTTTCAAATAATTGATGAAGGCATCTTATGCAGAATTTTTACTCTCACATTTGCGGCAGAAGCCAGAAACTAGTGTAGAACTCTTCCAATTGCCTCAATTCACAGCTGGGATCAATTTGTTACAATTTTCGTTTGTAAATTTGACCACTATGATTATGATCAAGTATGTAATGAAATTGAATATCTACGAAATGAAAATGAGTCTGTTAGAGATTTTAATATTCGACTTCATTTGAATTGTTTAAAATTTAATGTCAAAGATGAACCTATGAAAGAAGAATCACTACATTGGTTTGAACATAATTATTCTCTTCCTCCTATTCCCGATCCATATGAAATTAGTTCAAGCTTTGTTCCATCCCCTTCCAATATAAATGAGAAATCCAATTTCGATGTACAAATAAATAGTGATGAAGAGGTTTCACAAAGCTTGGAAAATATTTCTAATCAAATGCAAGAAGACAACAATAGCAATTTTCGAGAAAGACCCGCATTGGAATCTGAAAGTTTCTCTGCATTAAATTCAGAAAATCATATTGCAAATCAGCAAGTGCAAGCAACAATCAAAGTAAATAATCGCATGCAAACTGTTGTACGAATTTCTGAATCTTTTCATGATGAGCAAACACTGAAATCAGAGCAGCAAAGCAATCTTCTTCAAAAAAGCATGAGTACGCAAAGGAATGATTTAGAATTTGAAATTTACAATGAGCATAATGTACAAGAATTCTCAAACAGAAACATTTTTAAATGCATTATTTCAGATTCACATTTTTCCCTTTATCCTGATATTTTTAATGATGGTAATTTTTCCCCTCTTGGTGTTAATGATATTTCAGAAAATATAGAGGCTGATCTAAATGAATTACCATTAAGTTTTTATCAAGATAGAGAAGCAATTAATGATCATTCTTTTGCCATTAATGAACATAAAATTTTGTTCCTCCGTGTTTGGATATATTGGATAAAATTGAAGGGAATTCTAGAGAATTTTGTGAAGTCATTTATGATAATTACTCTGAGATAGAGGATGTTGATTTCTATTTTTCTCAAGAGAATCCTCATGATAAAATTCAAATAACATCTGAGAATGAGAAACATTTCAATTTAGAAATTATTCCAACTAATCCTCATTCTAAAGCAGAAAATTATCTTCATGATTTCACTATTCGAGAAAATATTCCAATTTATGATTCATCTCATGATCAAGCTTTCATTCCTGTTCATAATCATAATTCTCTTTCTAGTTCACAAGTTGGAATTCGAAATTACTCAAATTCCATAATTCTGGCCAATCCTTGTGAAAAAGAAATTATTTCAAAACGATCCCGATTGTGCTGTAACATTAGTTGTACGAATAGTGATTTCATTTTATTTTTGTTTCCTCACTTATTTTGTATTAAATCAGATTTATTTCCAGATTTTATTTTTTAGATTTTTGATACATTACGCTGGCATATTGAGCATTTTATTATCAAACATTCAATTGATACATTTCCCTATTGGAAAATTAAAGTTTTATATTATAATCAAAAGCATCAAAAGCTATTTCAATTTCAATTTCAATCAATGCTAATGTTTTATCAAAAATTTCTATCTTCTCAAAGGCAATATCAACAAGAGAATGTATTTTTAGAAGTCTGCCAGCAATCCAATTTAATTAATAATTTTCCATTTCATTTGAAAGATTTCCATCCATTTTTAATTAATTCATTTGAAAAATATTTGGAAATTTTTCCTTCATGGAAGATTGTCAATAGCTTAACATTTACACATAACACTAACAGTTTCTTCCAGGCCTTTGAATCTAAAAGCTCATATCCACAATCTGGCCTTTTATCTCCTCTTTTGAATATTTCCCAATTATTAATAGAAATCCATCCAGATTTCTATGATCCAATTGGTATTCAATTGAAAAGAAAATTTCATGAGAAAGAGATTTTAGATAAGCTTCTAACAATAGTTGTACATTCTGATTTCAGGTTTAATTTTTTTAGTTCAATTAGATTTGTATTTTTATTACTAACATTTGAATTGTACATACATGCAAGGATTAAAATGAGAAAATGGTTACACTGAAAATATGACTATACCTAGTCATTTTTCAAGTATATGGTTAGAATAGGAGTAGAGTTAATGTAGTTAATTTATTTTCAACAGTTCTGTAGATTAAAAATAAAACAAAGAAATCAGCCATTTTCATACATGTTCAGCGAAAACATTTTCTCCCAATCAAAAAATTTTAATTCTTGCTTTCCTTTTTAAATTTCTTATAGCAATACCTCTACTCTATCTATTTTGAATAATGTCTTGGTTAAATTCAATTAAGGTTGCACTTGGCATCAATCGCCTCAAAGCCACTTTTCTTAATTTCGGGATTTCCTTCTAAGATTTTCTTTTGAAATTTATATGATAAAGGTTTTGAGGATATAAAAGCTTCATAATCTCATTATCCCATGAAATGTATGACTGTATATGATAAGCTTAATCTTGATTCAATCATTATTACTCAGTCTAACCTTTCGTGATAATCATATGAAGTTCATATTATCTTCCTTGAAATTTGCTAAGCTGGCCTTTAGGATGTCCATTTTGTTGTGTGCACACATTCAAATCTGTTTTAACATTTTTCCACAATTAGTGGCTTTATCCCATTCGGACCTTTAGTTTATTATATGATGTTGTAATACGCATCATATTTATTTACTAAAGGCATTATTGAACAGTCACTATAACAATACAGATTTTTCTCAAGTTAATTCGGAATGAGCAGAAGTAATAAATTGTTGTTTCAATTCAAAAGGAAAAACTATTTTCATATTTATTTCTGGTAAATTTTATATTTCCTGAACATGAACAAGCAGATTTTATTTACGCTGATTGCTCACTCCGATTTAGAATAAATGATGAGATGATTTTGAACAAAGGCAAAATTTTGATAAATTGAAGGAAAAATTTGATGATTCATGAGGTAAAAAACTACAGAGAATTTACTTCCAGGTACGCATTCACAAGTTCATTCTCATCTATTATTAGTTTCTCTTTTTCTTAGTTCATTTTTTTTATTTTTGTTTTGTTTTATTTGCAGGTTTTCATTTGTTTTCAAAACTTGAAGTAAGCAGCAAATCCATTTCAAATTTGCAACAGGTTCAGAGAAATTTTATTTTGAGATTCATTAGAATTTGAACATTTTTAACTTTGCTTTCAACCATCAAAAACCCAATTGAAATTTCAAGCAATATCATGGGATTCAACTTGATTTTCATATTACTGATACTTCAGTGAAAATGTTTGCAATACTACCATCCCACTTGTCTTCGTCAATAATTTCATTCCGATATCACATCATCCACTTCACAACCATTTGTAGCGAAATATTTCATTGGAAGTACCTTTTAGCATTTTTGATAACAAATTGTTCATAAAAGATCTCCGATGGATTACCTCGCTCATATGTCATATCGCATTTCGCATATTAGAGGTTTGCAGTTGAATATACTTCCATTATCATGAATCGTTGATCTCTGATAAACGACTTTACCGATATTGCGATGAACACATAATACCGGACCCGATATGAAATTCAAATCAAGTTTATAAAATATCGCGTCCAACCAATCACAATAAAAGTAGGAGCATAATTTTAAAGGGTCGATGTCCCGGATCCGATATGTTACTAAATTTTCATCATAAAATTATCGAGTCCATTCTTCATCGCATATCGGCGTATCGAGAATTGTTACATCATGTGCTTAAGATTATCGATCGCGATCGTCGTTTAGTCACGTCATTCATCGCATATCGGCATCGCAAGAATCAAATTGTGTTACATTAGGTACCAAAAAGTTTGCCAATAGCCGATTAGCTATGTCATCCATCGCATCGCCGATATTGGAATTTCCAACATGATTATTCTCCGATATTCTAATACGCCGATATCGCAATCGTTTCATCGCATTTTTATTCATGGCCATACCACTATTCCAAATTTGCGATGTGCAATGTGCAATGTGAAAAGTACAAATCACGATATGCGGTGTACGATCTGCAAATTGCAGCATGACTGTCCCCGATTCGCAATATAAAAGTTCTTCAATAGTGTGATCGCTACATCTCATCGCACATATTTTTTTTGCATGATCTCATATCGACAATTTGCTATTTCAATCGCCGATGCGATAAACACCAACGCATGCCTATACATGCAATGCGAATCATTTGATAAGGCGATGTGTTATTTTAAAAGCAAGCGTGGGGAACCACTATGGTAAGAAAGCAAATAATGACCAATTTGCAGTATATTTAAATCATTTCGATTTCTCATATATTTCAGTTTTAAATATATAATTCCATAATTAAATATGGAATTCAAGACATCTCTATTTTCATATTTAAATTATTTTGGATTTGGTCTTGATTCTGAACAATTTATAAAATCATGGAGTTTATATGAAACTTATAATATTTTGAGAAACATTTGTTACTGCAAATTCGCATTCTCATTTCTGATGCATTTCTTTTAATTTCAATTCCCTTGAGCACTAAGCATTCCATTTTTACATTTTACTGCTTGCTTTAGTGTAAATAAAATAAATAATGATTTTGGGTTATAGGATTTTGGTTAGTTTGACTTCTTCATGTTTTTAATGTTAATTAAAATAAGAAGTTAGCTAGTTTGGAGAAACTGATACCTTTCAGGTAAGATCAAAAGCAATCATCCAATAGTAAGATTCATGTACCCACTTTCATTTATTTCCATTTCATTACTTTAGTTTCAGTTTTGTTTTTCCGATATATAAATCTGTTTTGCAGCTCTTCATAAAAGCTTCCAATCCTCCACCAGATCATATTTTCGAAGTCCATACTCTTCTCCTAGCTTAATTTCAAGAAGCAGCAATAACCCTCATTGAAATAGCTACACTAGGAAGTTTCAGAACCTTTAGCTTTTTCTTTAAGCATTCCTTTCATTAAAAAATGATTAAGTTGATGCTTTGAAACAAGAAGATTGATATCAGACAGAAAGTTTTCATTGTGGCTAAATTTTATCGTGATTGCTATCTAAAAAGCCTAAAACACTTACAACCCTGCAAGGTATGATTTTTCTAAATCTCGACATAAGAAGGATTGATTACACTATTATTTTCTTTCTTCATATTGTTGAGACAATGGTATAACCATTCTTGTTAGAGTTTGTATTTCAACAACTTGGATTTTCCTTTCACTTTTCAATTTCTTCATCTTTGTTTGCTGATTTATTTTCTCACTTTACCATAAGAATTATTTTCCTTTGGTTTACAGTTTTGATTTTGGTGACTTTGCCATGATTTATATGGAAAGCCTCCTTGTTACCTAACAATGGTCAGCATACATCGAGAAAAATTGTTAATAGTCACCTATTAGCTTTTTCTTAAATCTCTTAGTAACGTTTGATTTTCTTATTATAAAGGTAAACATACTTAAGGAAGAGATTACCAATTTAGAGAAGTTGACAAAGTATCATAAAATCTGAAGAAATTTCTTTTTCATCAAAATTGTAATCATTTTGAGATTTCAATATTTTATTAAGATCGTTCAAAGTTCTATTATCAGTCAAGAAAAGTTATTTTTAACCAAGTAAAGACACTTTACAGCAAAGCACCTTTTAACTCTGAAATTGTCATTCCTAACTCTTAAGGAGTCAATGATTCTCCCTGTCCCAAAGAGTCTTATTTTTCTAGAATATAATCCAGAGAAATATTTAAACTTAAAAGATAAGAAGTCTCATTATGAGTCTGCTTACCATGATCATAGGGGAAAAGTAGGCTGACATTACCAACACTGCGAAACAAACCAGGGTAATGGCTTATGATTGCAAACAATTATAAGACAAGGGGTCTCATCACGAGTCAGCTTGTTCAGTCCAATTATAACCATTGAATAGCATCGTCAATTATCTGGCTACCAAACCAGGACAATGGCTTTTAAGATTTATAATAAAAATAAAAATAAAAAATAAAATAATATAAATGGATTTATCTCTAGGTCAATAATTCTTAAAGAGATGGGATTCTGAATCATTGATGATTAAAAGGTAGCCCTGTTGAGACTATATATGTTCGCTGGTAGTAGTGGCTCTACCTATGACAAATGAGTATATTTAAAAAGCTAGGCTGTAAAGTGACCCCTACTTTACCTCTACAACTAATTAAAGATTGATATAAAGTTTTGAAATATTTTAATTTATGAGGGATTTTAAAAAAAAATTACAGTTAGATGATTCTTGCTTTTATTCAGACTAATGAACCTAGTCAAACATTTCAAGCAAAATTCTCTCTTCTTTAATTAGTTTCACTTTGATTTTAGGAAAATCTTATTCATATCAAACAGAGATAACTGGTTCTTCTCCCGTGTGTCGCCATTGTTGTGGTAAAACACAAACCCCCCCATTTTTGCCTTGTTCACTTCAAAAATGGAGACCCTTTCTATAAATTTTTGGCTAAACGCTTTTTAGGATTTTTATTTATTTGATTATCCTATGCGATTGTTAATTTTTCATTTTCTTTGTATTCTTGTTTTGATTGCTTTGTTAAAATCAATTTTTAATAAGCTTCCCATTGATGCTTGTTTTACCTCATTTGGTCAACTGGTTTGAAAATGGTACTCCTTTGAAGTCCCATCATTTATCTAGTCTAGGTTAAAAATGCTAATTTTATTCTTTTTATTTATTTTCGAAGTGGCTGTAGTTTAGAAAATTTCATAACTAAACTAAACATCATTAAAATAAAACCAAAATTAAAAAAAAAAAAAAACTGATATTTAACATTAAATTTTAAGATTAATTAAATTAATTATTATAATAAAATATAATTAATTTAATTAAAATTAAAACTTAATATTAAAAAATATATATAAAAATAAAAATAAATAAATAAATAAATAAAATTTACATCGCATATCGCAATATCGGATCCATCGCAATTTTTTAAACATACATATCTGAAAAACCCCGATCCAAGGTTCTTGCGATATGCAATGGCTAAAAGGCTCAAGGCATTAACCAAGGTTTTTTATAAGCTTTGATTTTTGTTTTGAGTTTCAAAACTCAAAACATACGTGAATGAAATAATATAGTGTAAGCAGGTTAGTTGATTTTATATTAGTTTAAAATATTTAATATTAAATTTAAAAAAATTAACTTTATTAAAATAAAATTAAAATATTATTTAGATTATTGTTAATTAGGTATAAATAGTTTATTATTAATTAGTTTAGTTCATAATTAACAATTAAATTAGAATTAATTATTAGTTAATTAGAATTCTAATTTAGGATTACATTTCTAATAAAAATTCTAATTTTATAGCCCCCGAGATCCAGAACACGAAAAAACTTATTATAAAAAAAAAAAAAAAAAATTCGCAAAAAATAAATTCTCGCAAATTTTCTTCTCGCAAAGTCTTATCGCAAATTCTTAAAAGCCTTAACATTTTACAACTCAAAATGCGATATGCGATAAGGCCAAATGCGATGTGTTAAAAGATTTTAATACAAAGTTTTTCACCCCTTATGCCTCCCGCACCTCCACCTCACTCACCCTCACGTCACCCTCACCTCACACTCCACTCACCATATCCCTCCATAATCTCACGTGGATGAATTAATGGGTTTGGATTGATTTCAATGGTTTGTTTTATGGGTTTTGAGTTTGGATTGATTCCAATGGTTTGTAAATTAATTTTTATATTTTTTATATTATAATAATTATATTATAATTATAATGTTTATTATAATTTTAATATAATTTGAATTATAATATTAATTATATTTAAATTAACTTTTTCAAATCATTTGTATATTAATTTAATTTTGTAACTTATTTAATTTCTAAATTAGATCATAATTAATTAGAATTAATTGTATATATTAGTTAGTTAATAATTAATTTAAAATTAATTATTAGATAATTAGAATCTAATTTAGGATTAAATTTCTAATTAAAAATTCTGATTTTTAGCCCAGCAACAGAATTTCCAAAATTATACCAGATTTGACTCATCAACTTTGGAAGCTCATAGATTGAGTTATACTTGGCCAAAAGAAGTCTAGGACAACTCATTGGAAAGACAAAATCAAGGAGAATATTTCTGAGGAGGTTTCACTAATAGATTTGGTCATTAATTGAATAAAAAATCATGCAGAAGATCAAGCTCCGAATTTCTTAAACAAAATCAATTCTCTGAGTTATTTTCTGCATTTTCATTTGTCCTAAGCCTCTTCTAATTGTATATTCACTCATCAATGATATCTTTGGCCAATTAAACTATCCTAGGCATCAATATAGAGCTTATATTTTATTTTCAATGATTTATTTAAATTAAATTTGATTGATTTTGTTTTAATGTTAGAAATGGTATTTTGATTTTATTGTTACATTTTAATTCATTTTGATTTCTTTTTGCAGGAAAACAGTAGAAGATATATGGAGAAAAAGACTTCAATCAATGAGAATGCTCCAGCAATTAAAGATGAGAATTTTTGAGCAAATAAAATGGAATTGGACAAATTTCTCCTCAACAAACTTTCCTCTCAAGAATTCCTGTGCAAATATTATAAATAGCAGATTGCAGAATGTAATAAGTGGCTGCTCTCCTCTGCAATTCTGGAATTCTAATAGCACTTTTGTAATAGGGATTTAGAGTTGTAGGTGGGAGGAGTGGAATCTCAGATCTGGAGATTATTGAGTTTTTCTTTTATATTCTGAGTTATGTATAATGAACAGAGTTTGCACTATTATAGCTCTGCTTTTGAACGCAGAAGCTTAGGCATTGTAAAGGACTATTAGAGATCGGAGCTGGAGAAATGGATTCAATAAATTGGTATTTCGAATACTATTATTTTAAATGCTGGTTTTATTTTATGATAACAGGAATGGTATCAATTTACTTACATATTTTTGCACTTTTGTCGGTATGGGTAATTTGCTTCTATTTTATATTGTTATGTATCTCTGCTCTTATGGGCTGAATTCTGCCCGCATATTAGTGTTTAATAATTCAAGGTACTGATTAAATGATCAAGATCATTCTGAGAACTTCTTCCTGAGTGTTGTTGATTGATTATTTCAGTGAAAAGGTCTCAATAGGATGTGTTTTGCTATCCATAATGTCAGTTAATTGAACTATTTCATTAACTTGATATTCATTATAAACAAAACATATTCCAATCTCAATATTTTAAATACCTGCTCTTGGTTGGGTTAGATCTATATCTGCCTAATTGAGATAGGATTAAGATAGTTCATTTTGCTTGTATCTTAGAATAAGTTTATATTTAGAATAATTTCTACATTCTCTGATGTCCACTTCCCAAAGAGGCAAACTTTAGTAGTGAATTGGCTGAGCCCTAAATCAGCTTAAGGATCACTTTCTTGCCTGATCAGCAAGAAGAATGATCTGATGTCTCTTTTCCATTGGTAAATGAAAGTCATATTTTAAAGCCATTGGAGATTGAGAGAAGGTAACTGGACCTAGTTGAACCAGTCGAAACCACCATTCCAAACAGAAAATAAGCTGCTTTAAGGTTCGGACCGGGTGGTCATCCCCCATGTTGTTGTAGCGATTTTCGAGGCTTCAACAGGTCCTCATTAAAATAATTAATTATTTTAATAAAACACAAACCGAGTGGAATTTCCACGAAAAATTTCTTGGCTCTTTGGAATACCGATATCCAAGCCTCCTCACAAAATTTGAGAATTGGAACACTTTCTAATGCCACAAAAAATCAACACTTAGTGACACCGCAACTAGCACATAAGGAGGTTTGCTTGTTAGATCTCTCTGAGAGGATCAAGAGGGTAGGCCCACCCATTTGAGGTCATGGAGGTGTGGTAGTCGAGATGCCAGCCCTCACAGGATGCAGGTTGTTGCACACTGGCTTTGCCTCGGGCCGTGGCATTCTGTGGTGTGTAGAGATACGCAGCGATGAGCGCTTTTTGAGTATATCCATAAGGACTTGCATACAGTCATGGTGGAGCGGGTTGTTGTCCCTTGATTCCCTCATCACGAACAATAGGGCGCAAGAGACTAACTTGAGGCGTATGGATGTGACCTAGAGTATCATGGACAGAGAGGAGTTTTCTCATTGGGGAAGATAGATTATGCGTGTGTTGGCATGTGGAGGTGTAGGAATGACATGGTATGTTGCAGAGGTAGCATATAATTTGCCCCCGAGGCCCCCCTCGAGGGTACAATTATGGGGCATTTGTCTAACACACCTTCGGTAGGGCATTCAAAAGCATTTCAGGGGCATGCAGCGTAGGGGATGATAGACCTGTACAACAAGAGGGCACGTAGGCTTCTGGTAGTTTTCGGGTACACCATCCGAAAATGTGATGGAAGGGTTCGTCATGTGACCAGGTGGGAGTAGGGCCATGGGGTATACACCATATTGTCCCTTGATATATGGATCCTATAATGGCAGGGATCAGAGGTGAGGCGTGGATAGATCACAGTCATTGTCAAAATTATGTCACCGAAAGCTTGGGAGCCAGGGTTTCAGTTGACGAGTGGATCACTCCACTTCAAGATGAGCAAGACTCATGGGTCAACACATGGGAAATCTAGCTCACTCTTGGGTCAACACATGGGAGATCACTAAGGCTTTCTCGACAAGGTGAGACGAGTATTCCCTGTTGTTGCTTAGGATCAACGTTGCACGAAGCATGGACGAAGCAGGGATGCAGAAGCGTCATTTTCCAAAAATTTAGGAAGCGAAACATTTCGGAAGCATCTAGTGTGTGTGTGTATATATATATATATATATATATATATTTGCATTTATATTCAAAACAAACATCCAAAATATCATATTAGTTGTAGAAGACATGAAAACATGCATATTTATACATAAATCAAGATAGATATGACATCCATGATTCCATTGTACATCAATAATAAATTATTTGAGCATCAGCCATCTAGAATCTAGATTCTAGATCCTAGTAATTACAAACATACATCAAATTTTTAAGCATGATAAAACATTTAAGCATACTATAAAACATAAAACATTTAACCATACTATAAAACATAAATGATAAACATAAAACATTTAACCATATTATAAAACATATAGCGTATTATAAGTGAGCAACCGTCAACATTAGTCATGTCCAAAATTCAAAGAATAATGTTTACAAAATAGGCCACTTGGCCACCACCAAGACAAAAAAGTTCAAATTCACAACAAGCCTACAAGTCTAATGATAATCTATGACAAAAGCAGTAAAGTGTGAACACTGAAAATATCTACTCATCTCTCCTCCTTCCACCACGAAGAGTACATGACGGTGCGCCTCCATGTGGTGGCAATGAAGAAGATAGTGGTTGTGGAAGTTGTGGCCCTGGCACTGTAACTGATGAAGACGAAGCCCCAGTGGTTGGTGCATGGAACCTAGAAAGCAAGGGACCAGTGGGGGGTAGCATGTCAAGTTGATCATCATCATCATGGATAAGAGAATCCTCTAATTTCTCTAATCGCAACACTCCATCCTCCAAATTGGCCTCCTCTGGATACCTGTCCCAAACCTTAAGGTCTCTGTTACTCTTTGCATCATCACAGTGATGGGACAACAATCATAGGTTGTAATGAACATAAACCAAACTCTCTGCCCGGTCTAAAATCAACCTGTTCCTTTAACACTGTGGATGAAAGAATAAGAGCTCCAACACTATGGATGAAAGAATAAGAATAAAATCAACTTGTTCCTTTTAAGTGTTTACCACCTGTGATAGCACCCACAATGCCAAAGTTTGTAGAAGTGGAGTAGCACCTCCATGCATGTTCCACCACTCAATAGAAGAAAAACTCTCTCGATCTCTAATAGCATGCATGCTCCTAAATGGACCAGTGGAAAGTGTATAGCTCCTCAATTGTTTCCATACTGAGTGTGACTCCTCCTCATCAAGGACTAATTTATCCAGTGCAATCATATATTTTTGTAGGGCCTCTGGATCTAGTTGTGGTTTTCTCGTGCTCGTCCCCCCAGGTGATGTTGTTGAAAGCCATGATGGACTATAGTATTTAGGGGTCAAAACATATGCTAATGCATGCAATGGAATATTTAGCATATCCCATCATTTTACCACCTCTGCACGAATATATTTGTAGAAGGTGGTATCTCTAGGCTCAACAATGTCTTTAATCTTCCCCGACATGTTATCCATTTGCTCATACACCTCCCCAAATATTGGCTGATCTGACTCCGCAAACTTGATCACGTAATAAATTGGTCTAGTGAATTGCAAAACATATTTAACCTGTGATCAAAATAACATGTCAAGAATAGTGTCCTTTGCATCATTAGCACCATCTCTATTAGTGTTAATTTCCTCCCATGATTCAGCGGTGACCATATTAGTTAAAGCTTGTCTCACCTTCACTAGCTGCCTAAAGGTGAGGTAATAACTTGCAAATCTGGTTTTTGCAAGTTTAAGCAACTGCAACTTGGAGTAAGTGCAATAGAAGTAGTTTACCCTTGTATTCCTTGTGATAAATTTAATGAGTCTCTTCCCCCTCTTGTAAAGCTCATTAATCCACCCACATTCTTTATGTTTCACAATATCATGCATCAAAAGGTTCAATGTGTGCACCAAGCACCCAGACCAAAATATGTGTGGATAAGTACGCTCAATGATTTTTCCTGCTCCCTTACAACTTGCTACATTATCTTTGATCACTTGAACCACTTTACTAGGACCAACATCTCTGATTGATTGCAATAGGAGATCTGCAATGTTTTGGGAAGTTGCACTAATAGAGGAGGAATCATGACATGCAATAAACACTGCACCACTAGCATAAACACCAAGAACATTTATCAAATGTTGGTTTCTGATATTTGTCCACCCATCTGATACAATGGATACCCCACTATCCACCCACTCATTTGTAAAACGAGTCAAAGCTACTTGAACGTTTCCTTTTTCTCTTTCTAATAACAATGTTCTAGCTTTCTCATAGTTGGGGGACTTGTATCATTTTGGGCTTCATTGATGCCCTTTACCATTTCATGCCAATAGGGAGAACGAAGCACATTGAATGGTACACCGCAAGCACAAAGAAATCGGACTATCTTTCCATCCACATCATCCCTCCCAACAACATTAAAGAAATCCGCTATTGTTTTTTTACCTCCAGAACTTGCAGAAGCACCATGAGGATATGAGCTACCAAATCTAGAGGTTGCACTTGATTCAGAATGAGTTTTTTGTTTTTTATTTTTTTGTTGTGCAGCGTCTTCTATTTGGATGTATTTTCCTCTTTGTTCAATCGGAACCTTTGGGCAAATTGCTATCCCCACAGCACCCTTTCTATCATTACTGTCCATCACCCCACAAAGATGCCTCCTCACACGGGTATATGAACCACTATATGTTTTTCCTCCATGACAACCATGCGGGCACAAAAAATTGTAGCTTCCACCACCTTTTCCCCCTTCAAGTTTGGTCACATAGTTCCACAAGGGTGTCAATGCAGCTTCCCCCTCTTGTGATTCAAAGTTTTCATCATCCCCTTCCTCTTCAAAGCCTTCCTCATCATACAATGGGTCACTCATATGGAGACCACTTTCCTCTTCTTCTTCATGTTCTCCTCTTCTATTTCTACTCCTTACCATCATCAAAACCAAGAGTGGAATGATACATAGAACCCAAAGAAACATCATCTTTCAGTATGAATATAGATGGTGGACAACCTGCAAATAAATGTACAAGAAGAAAGAATGGGAAAGTGTAGGAGAGGGAGAGAAGATACAAAAAACAATGACAACAAAATGAGAAAGTTTGGGGTTTGCACTTACCTCTTTAGCTCTTGTAGATGGAAGCCCTTCTTTATTCTTCCAAGCTCCTCCTCCCTCACTCCTCCAAGCTCTCCTCAACTCTCTCTTCTCCAAGCTCTCTTCTCCGCTCTTTCTCTTCTCTTCTCCAAGTTCTCCAAAAACACAAGTGAGCAAATGAGAGGTGAAATAGAGCTTATAAGCTTTTCATCCTATCCCTAACCCAACACTAACTCATTTACTAACCCAGCTAAAAACAAAAATCAAAAAATACGCTTTTCTGAAATGCACAAGTTGGATCCGCACGGCGATGTACGGAACCACTAGCGATCCGTACGGATTCGTACAGGAATCATGGCGCTTCCGTACGACGATCCGTCGTATGAAAAGCGAATCCGTCATACGAAATGCAGATCCGACCATACTTCCAAAAAACCAGGCAACGCAAATTTTTTTCCGAAATGCGTTTCAGGGAGCGGATCTCGTACGGTTCTATACAGACTGTGTTTCGGGGTTGGAGTTTGGGGGGGGGGTGTGTATGTTTCCTGCAACATTTCTTAGGATCGAGGCTAGCCATGACGTGGGAGACTCGGGCATTGTTGAGTTGTCCCCGCATGTTGGGCATAGCTTTGGTCATTACCTGTATGGTGGCCGAGAGATACAAAAGGGGAGGACCTAGTATGAGCATGTTGAACTGTCAGTTAGGACTAGATAGACGCAACGTCGGCATGGCAATTTCCTTTTACGATCGGCACGGGATCTCGGCCTCTCAAGGCTTGGAAGTTTAGCCACATTCAAGGATGTCCTAGTTTCTACAGGGGAAGATCGTACAAGTCTTCCATTCGGTTTCAGTTGCACAGAGAGTAGTTTTCCCCCTAGAGATTCGTTGATGACTTGGGGCACTATGCAAGTATGGCAGGATGACTGGCACATGTGGTTCTTGGCAATCATTGGCACTACTCAGTCGTAGGCAGTAAGAATTGGGAGCAATGGGCCTCCAATCTGGCTGTGGGATCCAGGGATTTGTTAGGTTAGAGGACTACTTTATGAGGATCATGGGGATGACAGAGACAAGATTGCATGCTCCTTCAAATGACATGTCGGAGACAATCAGGATGATCACTACGGGGCGAGGAAGGCCCTTCTCACTATTGTTTCGACAGGAGACTGGGCATGGATCGGTAGGTGGTAACCTTGGCGAGGTGCCCTCGCAGGATAGACCTACAACCAATGGAGTTGCCCCTGTGTAGCAAAGGTTTACCAGAGTGGATGACTCTATAAGAGCATGAGTGGGTCGCAATTATGATCAGGCCAGGGAAACATCCACTTGGTGGACTCACTTTGAGATTAGTTTGGGACCCGGGAGCTACAAGACTGAGCAGTTCGGATACAAATTGGGGAGAGTGGATTCCCACAGGAAGAGGTTACCTAGGGACTCAATTCGATAGCTAGAGCTTCACTTCCCAAAGACCAGTTGAGACAGGATAGCACCTCACTTGGTGGCTACATGACTGGCAGGAGATGGTAGTGATTGGCATGCCAGGACGAGGGATCTATTTTACGGGACTCGGGTTGTATCTTCAAGAGTTCCCTGTCGAGGTACCCAGGATTGATTTTCTGGTGGGACAAATTTCTGTGGAGTCGACATGGGTTTGGCAGCATCAGGATGCTCTGCTTACCGACAGGAGGTGGGAGGACTCTCACACCCCTACACCTTAGGTCTGTGCATGGAACGAGGGGTGCTTCACATTGAGCGGGATGCCTTGGATCCCTAGTATTGTGGGGAGGTTAACGCAAGGATCAGAAGTGGCTCAGTGGCACAATTGGGACCCCGCTATTACTTGCAATGGTAGTTGGGTCAACATGGAGAGAGCACTTGTTCGGGAATTGCTTGAGGACAAGCAATTTTTGGCGGGGAGGACTGTAACATCCCTTCCAATAAAAATCTACTAAGGGACTTTCTCGGTTTTTGCAAATTTTGGATGCAGAAAAAATTTTGGGTATAAACTTAGGAAAAGTGGGTGAAAATTAATTAATTTACTTTTGTATGGTAGTGGAGGCCCCAAACATTAGGCAAAGGAAAATATTAATCACATATTGGGATGTGGGGACCACCCCGTGATGAAATACGCACCCCCTTGATGGAGAAATTCAAATGGCTAAGACGGGATCTCGAATTGCTTAGTGAAGGGGGGCATATGAAAGAAGAGAGCAGCAATTATAAATAAGAGTAAGGCAGCATCACTTGGGGTCTTTTGATCATTTGATATCTGATTGTTGCTCTAGCTATTTAGCGGAGTTACATAGTGTTGTTGAGCACAAGAGTTTCCCAAGGAGGAAGCTCAATCTCTCTTCGGTGGACTTCGAGTGCCACCCTAGGAAGGCCATTTTATCTTTCTTTGGATGCTGGGTAGAAAGACCACACAGATACCCCACATTTATGGGTCAGTTGGGATGCAAGAAAGGAGCCGCGCAATTCTTGTTGGAGAGTGGTGTCGGATATAGGTCCTACATTATTGTTGAAGCATTCCTTAACCAAATCCCAGGAAAAAAGAGAATAATTTACAACAGCGGGAGATATTTCCACAGCAGTACGAATTTCTGGACCAGGGGCATGCGTCATCTTACCTAGGAACTGCGCAAACTTTCATGGGGGCCAAGTGTGGGGTGGCTTGTGAAAGGGATTGAGGAGTTGGGGTTGTTTGGTATTGGATTGGGGGAGATTGTGGGGGATTTTCCAGCATTTTGGTGGAGCAGCAAGCACAGCATCTGCTACATGTTACATTTTCTGTTTGTGGAGGAGAGCCAAGCATTTTGGGGCAATTTTGGAGCGTCAAAACTAGAGCAAACCCTTTCTAGTTTTTTCTAGGTTTTTGACAAGGATCTCAAAAATAATTTGGGAGAATTTTCTGGGCAGATTTGAGGGGTCAAACAGGGGTCCCAACTCAACTCAGCCAGCAATGTGCTTCTTCGAGGGCCAGTGCAGTCATTTGTTGGTGACCTTTCTGGGCAATTGATATTCATCCACCTAGGGCTTGTAGCTTGCTCTAAGCAAGCACAGGTGCACTCACTCCAATATATTTTGTACTCCTTCAACTATATAATAAAATTGCCCCATTTTGGCGTGTTCCTTGCTCATTTATGGTTCTCTTATTTGTGTACATTTTTATTGTGTTGAATTTGTTGCATTTGCTTGATCATCATTGTCAAATTTCCCTTCGGAATATTACATTGATGTTGCCTTAGGCTCTGCTATGATGATCAAGAATAAAGAAAACTTCTATTGCTCTTAGTACAGCTGAGGCTGAACATATAGTCGTTTGTTCAGCCTGTTGTGAAGCTGTGACTTCGAAAATTGTTTTCATGTTTGTTTGATCAAGTGTTGGAATTCACCATTGTATATTGTGATAATCAAAATTGTGTAAAGCTTTCTAAGAACCTCGTTTTTCATGTCAGATCGAAGCACATTGAGATCAAGTATCACTATATATCCAAAATGTTGTCAAATGTGGAGTTGTGTGGCTCGAATAAATTTCCATTGATGAGCAAGTCGTTGATGTTTTCTAAGAAGCCTAAAATGGTTGAGAATCCCTCTTGGAAAGGGAGCATTGATCAATAGCATAATGAGAATCTTTGTAAATTTATGTAGATGTTCTATGCTTGATGCAACTTTACTTTTCACCACAGCAATCACATAAATAATCAAGTAAAATGCTGATATAACATACCAATGGATCTATAGAAGACAAACCAGAAACAGAAAAATGTGGTGGTGCGTTACGGCGGTCAACATGATGCTTCAACCAGCAAAATCTCCTTGGTCAGCCAACCCAACATGTGTCACAACAGCCCTCAAAACAGCCACACAGTCAACTCAAAGTCAACCCCAGAAAAGTCAATGCTGCCCCAACGGCAGCAACACCAGCAACAACGTTAGCAACGGCAGCAACAATGTCTTCATCCTTCTTTCCCACTTGTGAACTGAAACTGCCTCCAAGGAGCTCGAACCAATCAGAAGAGGAGAGATGATGTGTGAGGATGAGATGAGTGAAATGTCCTCCAACGTTGACTCTATTTATATCAATCACTGAGGTGTGTGACACATTTGTTGGGGGTGTAAAACCTTAGGGCCAACCTGCACATATTTGAAATTATTAAAAATAAATTCAAAATAAATGTTTTGCTCATCGGATTAAGATCAATTTTAGATCGATCTTACACCTCTCCGAAAGAGGAACCCAATAAAAATATTGGTATCTTCATCTGAGCATCACAACATGGAGTTTGGACCTAGTTGTCCAATTTTAACACTCCCTCTCAACTAGGGAGAACTCCATCCACCTGTGCAATCAAACATCATACGTCATCTTGCCGTAACTTGCTTTGCTAACCTCTTTATTTCAGAACAGTATTGGGTCAGTCACAAAGACATCATTCCCAGCTGACAAATTCAGCCAAGAGGTCCGAAACCTCTATAGGACTCACAAAGAGTCTCATACCAACCCGAAGTCAGTGGGAGGTCCGAAACCTCACTTGGACTCAAGAGAGTCATATATACTAACCCGAAGTTAGTCTCACTGACCTGAAGTCAGTTGGAGATCCGAAACCTCACATGGACTCAAAGAGTCACATACCAACCCAAAGTTGGTTCATCTGACCCGAAGTCAGTAGGAGGTCTGAAACCAAACTAGACTTGATCCCAGATCAAGTGGTTGGACACATGCCATCCTAGATAGAGAGTACGGCAATCTCTGATGCGTCCATCAATATTTGCTACTAGTCTCTAGCTTTTCCCACCTCGTGGGCAAAAAGAGAGGTACTTCCCATGAGTCTGGAACTCAATGGGTAGGATGCATACGGGGCACAGATCATTTGAGGTGAACCCACTCAAATATCATAAAGGTGGGGCAGAAGCACCACAAGGTTCGGTAAGCCTAGCCCATGTGTGCTTATAGCTCCGAGGAACTATCACCAAGGCCCCCCCAAAGCTCCCAGAGCTCATCGTCCAACAGGACCCTCAAAATAGGGTTGTTCCACAATTCCAAGATTCTCATGGAAGGTTAGGAACATGACCTTCTCCAAGGGCATTGTGAGAATATCTACGACCTGCTCATCAGTTCCTATATGATCGAGCCTTACGACGCCTCGCTATACCATATCCCGGATAAAGTGGTACGAGCCATCAACATGCTTGGATCATTCGTGGAACACAGGATTCTATGACAAACGAATCCCCCTCAGGTTATCACAAAGGATAACGGTGGAATCTAGCACATGCTCGAACAGCTCATTGAAGAGCTTTCGCAACCAAGTGACTTCACAACAAGCCATACATGTTGTGATGTATTCGGCCTCAGCGGTGCTCAAGGCTACCGACTTTCGTTTCCTGCTCGAAGCAGATCTACATGAGAAGCAACATCTAGATGTGCCCTTGCGATCCACCACACTGCCAACCCAATCGGCATCAGTATATCCAAGGAGTGTCATGCTCCTGGCAGTGTATCTCAGCCCATGGTCTATCATGCCCCAAAGATATCTCAAGAGTTTCTTGGCACCAACCCAATGAATGTTATGATCAACCATGTGTTGACTCAAAGTGTTCACTGCACAACATACGTCCGAACGGGTGTTCACTAAGAACATCAAGGCCCCTACGAGTTGAAGATACTCAGTAGGATTTGCTAGCATGGGCCCAGCAGCGCTGCCACTCAACTTCTTAAAGTTGAGCTCCATTGGTGTCGACCCAGACTTACAGTCCACCATACTAAATCTTTCCAGAAGCTTCACAATGTATTTTCCTTGAGAAAGGAAAATCTTACCATGTCTCTGCCAGACCTCCAGGCCTAGAAAATAATGCATCAATCCTAGGTCCTTCATCTCGAACTCAGCAGCGAGCTCCCTCTTGCACTGATGAATGAGAGGGTCAACACCTGTCAGGAAGAATTCATCCACATACAGCACCAGAATGAGAGGCTTCCCTTTGACAACCAAGAAGTAAAGGTTCGAATCAGCATTACTTCGAGTGAAGCCCAGCTTCATCAAGTAGCTATCTATCCTCTCGTACCAAGCTCTGGGTGCTTCTTTCAACCCATAGAGAGCTTTCTTCAACCTGTAGTCATGGGTGTCCCGATCCTGGACTTCGAACCCCAGAGGTTGCTCCACATATACCTCTTCCTTTATCGCACCATGCAGAAATACGGTCTTCACATCCATCTGATGAGGACTCCATCCTTGTGTAGCAGCAAGGGCTATAATAGATCGAATGGTGGTGTATCGAGCCACAGGTGCAAATATGTCATCATAATCTATGCCTTCCTTTTGAGAGAAACCACAGGCAACGAATCTTGCCTTGAATTTTTTAGCACTTCCATCAGATCCATGCTTGATCTTGTAGAGCCATTTCGAGGTGACAACTGCTTTGTCCTTCGGTCTTGGAACCACATCCCAGACATCATTCTTTATAATGGACTCATACTCTTCGTGCATAGCATCCTTCCAGACTTGATGCTTTACGACTTCTACAAAGGATCCAGGCTCGGATTGTACAATAGTACTCATGGCTGCTAGATACCCTTGGTATCTACTCGACTTCTTGCTTTCACGGAATTTCCCCCTTTTTTGGGCTGCATGTCCCTCAGCATCCTCGAGAGTTTCCCTAAGCCATGATGGTTTCTTTCCCAGTGAAGGAGGTGGATCAATCGGGTCCATTGGTCCTTCAACATCAGGCATTGTTTCATCCTTCGGTTCTTCTTGATTTCCAGGCCTTGCTTCATGATCTTCCTCAGATCTCGGAAGATTGACTACTTTCCTCAAGGAAGTATCTTCGTCAAAGGTGACATCGTGGTATATCTCCACTTCCCTTTGACCAGGCACATATAATCTATAGGCCTTTGAAGTTTTGTTGTAGCCCACAAACATTGTGGTCTCCCTCTTGATGTTGGCTCCTCTGCAAAAATTTCTTGAACTCGTTCGTCTCATATTCAGTGCCATTATTGGTCCGTCGGATAGCATCTCATGTCATTGCTCCCAGTGGACTTCCTCCAACCTGGTAGAGTGTATCAATTCTAGACCCAAACATGATAGCTTCCTTGAAGCTCTTCTCCCACATGTGCACCTTTCCATCAGTGAATGCCACATTGAAACCTTTGTCTTCCATGGCCGATATAGACACAAGGTTCTTCTTCAAATTAGGTACCTAGAGTACATCCTGCAAGCAGAGGACTTGACCTTGAGACAAGTGGAAGGTCACAGTCCCTGTCCCTTTCACGGGATATGTGGCATTATCTCCAAGGATAATTTACAGATTGGTATCCTTCTCAACCATATCAGAGAGTGCTTCCTTGAAGCCAGTGATGTGCCTTGAGGCACCACTATCTACCAACTAGACATCCATACTATCGGGAGGAGATGCAGCAGAGAGGGCAGATACAAAAATGAATTCATTTCTTTTACCAACAACATTTGACTCCTCATACCTGGAATTTCTTGACCTTTTGAAAGGTTGATCATTTCCGTCGGAGGGAGCCTTCCTCTTTCCCTTGAACTGGTTGTTCCTTTGATTGTCATCACCATCGGGAGAATCCTTCTTGAAAGGACATTCTCTAGCATAGTGACCTGGCCTATGACAAGTGTAACACTTGCCCTTCTTTCCTTGTGCCCCTGCTCTTCCTTTGATATTTGGACCACCAAAGTTCTTCTTTCTAGAATGAGTAGTGTAGGCAACATTCCCTTCATTTTCATACTCCTTCATTCTTGTCTCTTCTTGAACGCATCTCGACAGTACTTCGTCAAAGTCAGGTATCACATTATTATTGAGAATGGTAGTGTTGAACACATGCCATTCGGATGGGAGCCCTCCAAGTGCGGTGAGTACCATCTCTCGATCAGCGATTGTCTCCCCAATAGCCAGCAAATTGTTCCTGATCTCAGTCAGCTTCAAAAAGTATGATTGGACAGACACATCCCTACCTTTCTTTAGATTCTTCAATTGATTCTTGAAGAATAGTACTTGATTCGCATTGTTGGCCTTGAACATGAGAATCAGTTTATCATACATCTCTTTGGATGTGCCCAACTTAGAGATGTAGGCCACCAGACTTTTATGAATGGATTCCCTGATCATAGCTTTGCTTTGATCTCCCCCTCCTTGTACTTTGTTTTGGCAGCAGCAGTAGCAATGGATGGAGGTTCTTGGATTTTACCCTGCACATAGTCCATGACATCTTGGTCTTCCAATTTGAGATCCCATATCATCTTCCAAGCATGGAAATCATTCTTTCCAGTCAATTTGTCATCCTCCTTGAAGCCATAGTTTGTGGAACCCATTTTCTTCTTCGGTGATTGCTATAAATTAGGGCTTGTCTTCACCTCAGCTCTGATACCATGTAAATCTATGTAGATTTTCAATGCTTGATGCAACTTTACTTTTCACCATAGCAATCACATAAATAATCAAGTCAAATGTTGATAGAACATACCAGTGGATCTATAGAAAACAAACCAGAAACAGAAAAATGTGGTGGTTCGTTACGGCGGTCAACAGGATGCTTCAACCAGCAAAGTCTCCTTGGTCAGCCAACCCAGCATGTGTCACAACAGCCCTCAAAACAGCCACACGGTCAACTCAAAGTCAACCCCAGAAAAGTCAACGCTACCCCAACGGCTGCAACGACAGCAACACCAGCAACAACGGCAGCAACAACAGCAGCAACGACAACAACAACGACAGCAACAACGTCTTCGTCCTTCTTTCCCACACATGAATTGAAACTGCCTCCAAGGAGCTCGAACCAATCAGAAGAGGAGAGATGATGTGTGAGGATGAGATGAGTGAAATGTTCTCTAACGTTGACTCTATTTATATCAATCACTGAGGTGTGTAAAACATTTGTTGGGGGTGTAAAACCTTAAGGCCAACCTGCACATATTTGAATTATTAAAAATAAATTCAAAATAAATGTTCTGCTCATCGCATTAAGATCAATCTTACACCTCTCCGAAAGAGGAACCCAATAAAAATATTGGTATCTTCATCTGAGCATCACAACATGGAGTTTGGACCTAATTGTCCAATTTTAACAATCTTCCTTAGGATGTAGTTGAAATACCATAGATTATGGTCGGGAAGATTATCACTCGCTTAGGTCAGTTGACCAAGAGGCCCGTTTGGTCTGGGAGCTTGGTTCTAAGGCATGAAGTGATCCCTTATGTCAGTTGACTGAGAGGCCAATGAGTTTGGTCGAGGACATTGGTTTTGTAATCTCTCCCTTAGGCAGTTGTTGAGAGAGCTATGTGTTAGTTTTTTGTAGTAGTGGACAAGTGTTCTAGTCTCTATGGTGTCTAAAGGGCAAAGGAACACGAGATCTCCAAAACCCAAAAAAGGTTTCACGAGAAAAGCCTTTGAAACACTTCAATTAGATTGATTAGCCAATAATTAAATATTTCCGAAGTCTAACTTAGAAAAATTGGTTAATTAAATAAGGGAAATCAATTTTTCTCTAGAAACTTCGAGAAAAGTGAGTTGATGGAGTCAAGATGAGCTTAGCCATCGATTGAGATGTGATCATGGTCGTTGGTCGTGTAACTGAAGATTATAAGAGCAAGTCAATGGGGTTTAGAGAGAGAATATAGACACGAGACATTCAAGTAGTTCGAGTTACCCAATTGTAGTGATTCTTCAACGGCATAATTGAAGCACAGCGAGACACCGGCAAAAGGATTTCAACAAAGATTTGGGAGAAGGATTCCAGAGAGGATTTCCACTAGTTCTCCACTGTCTCAATGACAGAAAAGAGGCCAAGTCAACCCTTCCTATCAAGTCGGCCCTGCCACAAAGGACATGTTTATTACATGACCTTGCTCTTATTTGAAGAGAGTGACCTTGATATAAGTAACCTCGTGTATGGTAGAGACAGGCAATATATCTCTGATGTATGTTTCTAGTAAACAGTAATATGACAATCTTACTCGACTAAACCCCTCAAGATGTCAAGTCGGCCCTGCCACAAAGGACATGTTTATTCGAACCCCTCTGGATAGTATAAATAGACGGTGAGTTTAGCTCATTTGGACACACACAATTCGCTTGTTATATTCTGAAATTTCGCGGAAAGAAGGACGACCAAAGTCTGAAGTTGACAAGAAAAAGAAGGATTTGGATTTATGGAAGTCTTGCCTTGATGAAGATCTGTTTCTGATGATGTACATGTTGTTGGCCTCTTGGGTTTGAGTCTTTCTATGGTCACGGGTCTTGGATATCTCACTTTAATCTGATTCTATAAGAAGAGAATTTTTTCTAGGTTTTCCACTTGGAAGGGTTTTGCCCTAGCTTGGAGGCCCACAAAGACCACTTTGTGGTGCCCTAGCTAGATCTTGGGACCCACATGAGGCAATGAGGTGAATATGAGGGCAAACCCTCAAATCATAGACATAACATGCATTTACACCATCTTGGACACCTCATCTCCCTTGGACATGACATTTGGGGTATTTATGTTGATGACATCAACATTAGAGAGCTTACGACCCACACATTGTTGATTTTCGATAGCATCGAAAGTGCTCTAAGTCTCAAATTTGGTGGAGAGGCTTCGGCACTGGTATTCCAAAGAACTCAGAAACCGTTTGTGAAAATTCCACTCGGAATATTTTTTATTGTAAAAATTAATTATTTTAATCAAGACCCTAAGTCTAAACTTAGGGAAATTAAATAATTAAAGGGTATTAATAAAACAGAGTGTGAATGATCTAGAAAAAACGAAGATCAAGTCAAGTTATAATCTTAGCCATTCATTAGAGATCTAATCTCGGTCGTTGATGTCTCAACAAGAAGACTATAAAGGAAAACTTAAGGGTCATTTGGAAAGACACGTTGAGTGAATCTAGATATCGATTTTTCAGATGGAGCAAGTGCTCAGACGAAGAATTCGATCTAAGTGATTCCAGAGCAGTGAGGGGCAGGGATAGCTTCAGGAGAGAGATTTTCTCAATCAGAGAATCATTAGTAGAGGGAGGCAGAGAGTGATCCAGCATCTCTCAAGCAGAGCCACGCAGGGCTACGCAGAGGCAGCGCAGAGTGTCAGAGAGAATCCAAGATTTTGTAGAAGAATCAGTTTCAGAAGCCGGGGGTCGGGGTGTGAGACCGGGAGCCTGAGAACAGTGATTCTGAGCTGCATATCAATCTACTAGCTAGGTGACACAGTGCCTAGAGAGAGTGACACAAAGACTGCGTAGGGACTACGCAATGGTAGCGCAGAGCCTGCCAGGGGCACCTCATCTAGTGACTGGATCAGCCGAGATATTTCAGTGATTGTGTGAGGTAATCTCACAAATCTTGCTGCCAGTATTTCTCTCTTTGTAACTGAATAACCCTTGAGGTATTCAAAGATGTATTCAGAAATTGCTACTGCTTAATAATATCAAACACTCAGATCTATTGCACCGGCTTTCCCGCATTGGGTTTTTCCGGGGACTTAGTCCAAAATAAAGGTGTTCTATGTGTGTATTGTTATTTGCTTAGTTTTTGCATTTCAAAATCATAAGAAATTAAGTGTAGGTTGCTTCAGTAATTTACTTCAATATTTCATGAAGAAATCTGAAATAATTGTGTAATGTAATTTACAAGTAGATGAAGTAGATTCAGTTGGTTGCAATAGGATTCCTGAGATTGTTAGATCTAGGAATTTTCACATGGTATCAGAGCATTGATGTGAAACAAGAAGAGCATATCTAGCAATGAAGTGAAGGCCAAATTGTTGCAGTAGCAGCGGATCGAATCCCAGAGGGATTACGCAGTTCTAGCCAGAAGGGCTAAAATTTCGAGGTGGTCTCTCTTTACGTGAGTTGACAGAGAGGTAAGACTTCCAGATTGAGATCTTGCCGAGGCAAAGGGAGCAACGCAAAACCTTCAAGCAGACCTAGAGGGACATCTTTTTTACAAGCAGTTGCTAGGAAAAGAAGTGTCAAACGAAGAAGAAGAGCACATAGTGAGGGAATTTTTCCTCAGTGAGTTCCTTGCCGAGGAATTATGTATTTCTCATTTGTTGGGCAGCAGAGGAGCATCAAACTTACCAACTCCATTAGGGAGTGCGTAAGCCATCCTAGAAGCTACGCAGTAGGGAGAAAGACGGAGCAGTTTGATATTTTTTGGCTGAGATGGCAGCCCACAGGACTTAGTTATCACGATCGGTCGGAGGGATCCTTCAACTATGTGATTTGGAAGGAAAGAATCAAATTCCTTCCAGACGAATATGATCTAAAGGCGTTCGTAGACAACATGGTTGTTGTGCCTACAGATCTGGATCAGAACAAAAAGTACAAGTCTGATATGGCAAAGGTCAAGAAACTTATCCTTGATGCTGTCAAGGATCATATAGTTGTCAAAAACACAGCCAAGGAAATATGGGAGGCCTTGTCCCTGCTATATGAAGGAACTTCCGAGCAGCGGAAGATGTACTCAGAGCAGAAGCTCTGAATGATCCAGATGCAAAAGGGGGAGCGTATTATTCCATTCTTAACAGGACTTAGGGAAATCCGTGACCAGTTGGCAGTTGTAGGAACCACCCCAACTGCTACAACTATGGTGAGGTTGGCCCTTAACGCAGTCACTGAGGAGTGGCAGGTTTTTGTCCAAAGCATCCTCGGCAAGGCAACACCACTGAGTTGGGAGGAGATATCGGCAGCGCTTCAGGAGGAGGAGCAGAGAAGAGATCTGGTCAAGTGTAAACTTGATGGTAGCAACAGAAGCGAATCGAAGAATCCGGAGGAGGAGAATACAGCCCTTGCATCAAATGGGTAGCAAGGGCAACAGAAACAAAAGAGAGATGTTTTGAGGGTGAAGTGTTTCAGATGTGGTGAGATGGGCCACTTTGCATCGCAGTGTCCCTTGAAAAAAAAGAACAAGGTTGAGAAACATGATCCAAAAGTTGCAGCCGCGAAGATTGAAGAGGATGAGTATGCCAGGAGTACCCATGCAGGAGGGAGATGGGGTGACATGGAACTGTAAGTTCACCTTGAACTTCAGTTGAGCAAGATCCTTGAGGAGCCCACCTTTGCTACGAGAGCCCATGATCAATAGTAGCAGGATGGAGGAGTTTTCAGTTGGAGTCAAGGAGTGATGGAGCGATAGTTGCAGTGGATAGCAACGCCAACTTCTGAGCAGCGCAGAGCAGAGCAGCAGCATCGCAGTGCAGAGCAGCAGCAGCATCGCAGTGCAGAGCAGAGCTGCAGCAGTGCAATCCATCAGAGGGACATTGCAGTAGCTATCAGCAATCAATGTCCTTAGCACCGAGGTGCATCCATTGAATGCTTGTTCAGTTTCTGGGTGATACCAGTTGCTTCTCTCAACAGCTAGGTTGCAGTGCAGATGCACTGTTAGCAGTGGCAGTGCTAGCAGCATAGCAGATGCAACACATCAAAGGAGGTTGTAGTATTGATGCAACAGTGGTTGTGCTAGTGTCATGGGTAGCAGTACAGTTGAAGCAGCAGCGCAGTGGCTGGTGGACAACTTGTCAAACATCAACAGCACAGAGGATGCTTCAGGGTCAGACCAGTATGTAGCAGGCACGTTGTTAGAGCACCTTCCTCGCTAAGAGGGAGTGTTGATTTTTGATAGCATCGGAACTGATCTAAGTCTCAAATTTGGTGGAGAAGCTTAAGCACTGGTATTCCAAAGAACCCAGAAACCGTTTGTGAAAATTCCACTCGGAATATGTTTTATTATAAAAATTAATTATTTTAATGGGGACCCTAAGTCTAAACTTGGGAAAAGAAATAATTAAAGGGTATTAATAAAACAGAGAGTGAATGATCTAGAAAAAGCAAATATCAAATCAAGTTATAATCTTAGCTGTTGATTATAGATCTAATCTCAATCATGATGTCTCACCGAAAAGACTATAAAGGAAGACTTGAGGGTCATTTGGAAAGAGACACCGAGTGAATCTAGAGATCAATTTTTCAGATGAAGCAAGTGCTCAGACAAAGAATTCGATCTAAGTGATTCTAGACCAGTGAGGGGGAGGGGGAGGGATAGCTTCCAAAGAGAGATTTTCTCAGCCAGAGAATCATCAGCAGAGTGAGGCAGAGAGTGATCTAGCAACTCTCACGCAGAGGCTGTGTAATATCCCTTTCGGAAAATTTTGCAGGTTTTTACTGGAAATTGATTCAACTATAAAATCACCAGAAGATTGTCATGTAAAATACCTTCAGAAATTTAAGTCGTTAACATTATAAACAATATGCATACATCAACCACAATAGTCGCGGAAAAACGGAAATAGAATCTGCAACTAAAATATAGACAATATAAGCATGCAGTAGATCTCAGCGTTATTTTATTAATATAAAAACTGCTGGTACAAAACTGGAGATCACTGAAGTAATGGCCCAAATAAATCTACAATAATGCCACAACTGGCCTCCAAACAAACTGGAAATAAATAAACTGCAACTTGTGAATCCTGAATGGATCCACCAAGTGAAGAGATGGGTGCTCACCCACTCTCACTAAATCACCTAAGGGTTTCCATCCTGGGGCTACTACTGAAGTAGAGAATCCAAGTTCTCAAACCTCTCAGACAAACAATGATCCAATCCAAGATATCTCCTAGTGACCTCCGCTTCTACTTTTATAGATCTGGTGGATAGATCTCTATGCCTCTAGAAGCATGTTATTTTATTATTTTATTATAATTCTAGAAGATCCACCATTGACTTTATCAAAGTGACTTCTAATTTAATTTTATTTCACTTAAGTCATTTTTGGGCCTTTTCCTTCAATTAATTATTTTCCTTTAATTAAATGACTAATTAAAGTCATTTTTAATAAAGGAAAATGGTAAATCGCCCATGGTACTCTCTAGCCAACTATAAATCACTTCTCAGCATCCCATCCTGAAGATCTCCTCATTCTGGTTCCAACTGTTGAGATTTTGCGGTGTTGGGGTAGCATCGGATGTGCTCTAGCTCCCAAACTTTGTGGAGGGACTAGAGTACATAAGATCTCCAAGACTCAGAAAGGGATTTGAGAAATTCCATCTTGTTTAAGAGATATTTAATTAATTAATCTTTTTAATTAAAGAACCTTAGTCTAACTTAGGAAAAGTAAAAGAAAAACTTAATTAAATTAAACATATGAGGAAAATGACTTAAGTCACACAGATCAAGTTTTCTTTTAATCTTAGTCGTCGATTCAAGATTAGACGATATCTGTTGATTTCCCAACGATAAAAGTATGAAGGAAAGGCTTGGGGTCAGTTGGAGAACACACAGTGGCAGAGCACTGAGACTAAGCTGGAATTCTAGGGCGTGGTTCGCTAAGAATTTCCAGAAGTGTTTCCGCTGCAGTGAGGGGTAGTATTGGCTAGAGGGATGGTTTGATCCCAGGCCAAGAGTACAACCAAGGCAAGGAGGTAGCATACCAGAGTAGCACAGAGGTAGCCAAGAGCTATGCAGTCCAGCAGAGGCTACACAGAGGTAGCGCAGGGGCAACAAGAGGCCAGCAGGGCTGACGCAGGCCCAGCCAGGGCAGCACTAGGGCAGTGTAACCTAGCTTGGGGTGACACAGGCCCTTCCTGAGCAGCGCAGGGGTTGACGCATGCCAGTCAAGTTGACGCAGAGGGTTTCAGAGCAGCGATGGGGTTTCCGGTGGGCCAAAAAGGGCTCGAATTCATAATTTGTCTCTGAAAATAGAGGTATTGTGTGCCGTATTATTTCTCTGTCGGGTTAACCAGTTTGGTGCCCAGAAATGTTGTACTCGGATTCTGCATAATAATAAAACCCTCCAGCAACCAAAAGACCTGTTTTCCTGCATTCGATTTTTCTGGGGACAGTTGTCCAAAAAATCCTTGTGTGTCACTTTGTAATTATGCATGTATTCAATTTAGATCTGTATGTGTAGGTTGCTGATGTATTTACTTCGATGTTAATGCTGAGTATTTCACGTTAATAACTTAATGTAAGTAGGAGAAGTAAATCTGAAAATTAACGGTGAGGTTTTTGTTTGAGAACATTCAGAAACTTTCACATGGTATCAGAGCGATTGTAGATCTAGCCTGGATCTCTAGCAAGAAGACTGAAGAATCTGTGCTGCAGAAAGCAACAATAGCAACAGAAAATCAAAACCAGAAAAGGCTGCATAGCAGCAGAAGGAAGCAGAGCCAAGTAGAGGCCACGGTGACGTAGTCTCCACGCAGATACACATAGGCCCACGCACTTACTGCGCAGAGGCAGCGCAAACACTGCGCTGAGACTGTCTGCTCATGCAGAGGCCAGCCAAGGTGACGCAGTCCAGAAGCTGAGTGTTGTTCAAAGTGACGGAAGCTGAGCTGCAGAGCTTCAACAATTGCTGGTAGCATTAAATTTCTATTGATGCAAAATTTAGCCTAAGCTAAGTTGACGAAGAGCTGGAGGAGAACAGCTTCTTAGAAGATTTCCAGCCAAAGAAATCTGCAGATCGATTAGAGGATCGAAGAGCGCTGATTCGTTGTCATTTGGCAGACTTCCAAGAGAGAGAGTTCGTTATCAGAAGGAGCAGAGGGTTCCTGTCTCGCCAAGGACCCTAGATCCGAGTCTCTAGCATAGAGAGGAGGATTAGTTCCGACACATTTTCTGAGCAGATGGCACCCCATGGACTACGTGATCAGGATAGGTTGGATGGCCTGTCCAACTTTGCAATTTGGAAGGCTAGAATCCTAGTAGTCATGAACGCAAACGGCTTGAGGGAGCATGCAGAGAAAGTCTTGGCGACACCAACTGATGCGACACTCCTGGAGAAGCACGAAGAAGCAGGGGCACATGCTAAGCGCTTCATTATGGATAGGGTCAAAGATCATGTGGTTCCACACATAGTCGAGAAGGTAACGGCTCATGATATGTGAGTAGCTCTGACCACACTATATGAAGGAAGATCAGTCCAGAGGAAGATGCTTCTAGAGAACCAACTAAGGTTATTCATGATGGCCAAGGGGGAGGAGAGCGATCCTTTTCTGTCCAGACTACAAGCGATCCGAGATCATCTGACTGGCATGGGGGTGAAGGTGGAGGACGATGTTATGATGAGGACGGCTCTAAATGTTGTCACAGACGACTGGGAAACTTTTGTCCAAAGTCTATTGGGCAGAGCGGACCTTCCCAACTGGGACAATATGTGGGCTATACTCCGACAATCCGTCGGATCACCAAGAGACAGTACAGCACCGGTTCGAGCAAAGTGAAGAAAGAAGGAGAGGAAGATGTAGCCTTGGCATCAAAGAGGTAGCAAGGGAGAAAGAAGCGTGATCTGTCGAAGATCTAGAGCTTCCAGTGCGGCAAACTAGGACATTTCACCAGCAAATGTTCTCAGAAGAAAAAGGACAAGGAAGCTTCTAGCTCCAAGGCTGCTATGGCAGACGATGGCTCCGAAGATGACGTAGCCATGAGCGCTCATGAGCCACAAAAGTGGGGCGACATGGTTCTGTAGAGCAGCTACAGAGTGACGACAGGATCCTTGAGTAGCCCAACTCTTGGATCACATACGAGCTACGGGCGCCTGAAGACGGTAGCGGGGAAAGTGGAGCAGTGGGTGCAGAAAATCACAAATGGACCAGAGGCAGAGCTGGATGCTGAGAGGGAGCAGTGCAGTGCAGATGTAGCAGCAGCGTACAAGCTGCACGCAGAGGGGCCGATGTGACTTCAGCAACGTGGAGCAGGCTTGCTTACACATTGCAAGGCTGTAGCAGCGCAGAGGCTTCAAGAGAACAGCGCAGCTCAGCAACAGCGTAGGGGTCTTCAACACAGAGGAGGTCTGCTTACGCAGTGCAAAGTTGCAGCAGCGCAGCAGCCTCCAGATAACAGCACGGAGCAGCAGCCTATGGAGCTTCAGTGATGAGATGCAGCCCAACTGACTTGTCTGTCAAAGATTGGGCAGGAGTACTTCAGTTGCTTACTCTTAGCAACTGAGTTGCAGTGTAGCAGTTGGCAGCACGATGCAGCAGATTGAGAGGGAGTTGCAGTACAGATGTGGCAGTGGCGGTGGCAGCAACATGTGCAACAGTGCGGGAGAGCAGCAGCAGCACAATGATGAAGGGCAGCAGGCCAAGCATCAGCATAGAGACCCACACCAGAGAGGCAGCGCAAAGGCAGCAGGGGCTACGCAGGCCCAGAAAGGGCAGCGCAGAGGCAGCAGGAGGTCAGTAGATCTGACGTGGGCCTAGGCAGGGTTGCACTGGGGCAGCATAACCCAGTCTCGGGTGACGCAGGCCCCTCCTGAGTAGCGTAGTGGCTAACGCAAGCCATTCAGGCTAACGCAGAGGGCTTCAGAGCGGCGCTGGGGTTTCTGGTGGGCCAAAAAGGGCTCAAATTCATAATTCCCCACAGAGGGATTAATTAGCCATATTTTTTGTCTCCTAAGATAGAGGTATTGTTTGTCGTATTATTTCTCCGTCGGGTTAACCAGTTTGGTGCCCAAAAATGTTGTACTCAGATTCTGCATAATAATATAACCCTCCAGCAGCCAGAAGACTAATTTTCCCGCATTAGGTTTTTCAGGGGACAGTTGTCCAGAAAATCCTTGTGTGTCACTTTATCATTGTGCATGTATTCAGTTTAGATCTATATGTGTAGGTTGTTGATGTATTTACTTCGATGTTAATGTTGAATATTTCACATTAATAACTTAATGTAAGTAGGAGAAGTAAATCTGAAAATTAGAAGTAGGGTTTCTATTTGAGAACATTCAGAAATTTTCACACCAACAAGCTATTACACTGAGGCGTTCCATCAAATAATCTTCTCAGAATACCACCTCGAGCATAACTAATTATTCTAGGCTCCATAATAATGCTAATGTTGAAAGTTGTCGAAATACGACGGAATGAAAGACAAATTGTGTTGATGATGAGATATGCACAGCGAATGCCATCAGATCACGTAAAAAGTTCTCAAAATCCCCCAAAACTCCTGATAACACGAACCCACTCTAATCGCCTGGCCATCCCGTCCTGCAAATCCACCCTGGTTGTACTATGGAGAAAAATAAAAATTGGAACATTACAAACCCTCCGCCCCAAGATTGCTTGCCCTCAAGCAATCCAAATATGTGGACCACCCTGTTGTCCCGTTGCAACTGAGACCCAATGCCCGGACCCCATACAAACCACTGGGTACTCCCATGTCTCTCTGTAAAGCCGCCTGAAGCAGTCCCCTCAATGCATAGATCCCAAACCGATCTCTCACTATACCTATCATCAACCAATCCTCCTGGATCACAATACCACGATGGCCAGTCATTGCCCAAGTCCCATGGCTCAGACTACGCACTGTCTCTGGCTATAGTTATTGCTCCATGAAGTGAATACCAACTTAACAACTCTCTCCAATCCAACCTCTTGCCTAGGTCGAGGTCAATCCTACTCTACTGATGTTGGGCTAGTGCTACTGAAATACTAATGGACTGTCACTCCACAATCCATTGCCCACTGAAACATGCAACAACTCTCTCATCTAAGGGTTCCTGCTGAAATGTGCCCCGAATTAAGAATGATACCCCATCAATAGGATACCAACTCATGATCTCCCGCCAATCCAGCACATGGACACCTATTCAAGGGATAAGTCTACTAAGCTGGTAATGGTCCATGCTCAACTCCCAATGCACTGCCCTATCAACCAGCAAAATCTGTCCAATAAGTCCTGCCCCTCTCCCTATAATGGACAAAAGTGGGCAAACTGTGTTGCAAGCCCGGTCTAAAAATATTACGGCTGTGATGGCCGGCCCTACCTGTGTTTGCACCTCATTAATGGGTAGACCCAAGGATGGATGCATTATTGTCTCCCTCGCCGGATAGGAAACTCCCCACTCCTCCAACCCACCAGTCCTCTGCAACGTTGTCCTGCCATACTCTAGAACCTCCTGAGGACAAGCGCCTGTAAATACTGCCATCCTGCTAGTTGTCTGTCCATCTGTCCCCTCCTCATCAATCGCTGGAACCAATGGTGGTCGCTCATCCTCCTCCATCACGAGCTCAATGTGATCCTCCGACTAGCCCTCCACAAAAGGATCATCATGCATATTATGAATATCATCCACCTCAAATGGCTCATGCTCCACCATATGATGCTCATGTTGAATCATCATAGGTGACTCAGCATCTTGAATATCTCCCCTAGAGTCCCTTGATTGCTCACCATGCACACCGGAATATAAATCTAGCCTACTATCATCAACTCCACATGACGGCTCATGCACCCCAGAAGCATCCTCATACGACCCCATGGACTCATCCAAAGAAGAGTCCTCATCCTGACATACAGAAGGAATGTCCTCCTGCTCTACCTTTGCCACCTCATTCGCATCTCTCAAGCATGAGTGATCAAGCCCCCAAGGTTCTTTGCAGATGAAGCAAAGTCCTTTCCTCATGAGCTCATTTTTGCTACCTGATCCACCAAACTGGAGCAGCGCCTCCCTCGTCAACTGTCTCCTAAACGACCCAATGTTTTGCTCAACCAGCCTTTCGGCTAGCTCATAAGCAGCAAGTGAGATGAACTTCTCCCTCCTCCAAATGCTCAACAATCTAGTCTGCAACTCTTGACAGATGGCTTCACAACCCCTCATACATGATGAAAAAATGGATTGTGCGTGTGTTATGACTGTGTCAGGGTGATGTTTCCTAATGTTGAAGAAGTATTGGTACATCTGTAGGATCAAGTCATCACACTCCAGCTCAAACATGAGGTCATAAACTCTAACCAAGGCCATGACTTCTAAAATCTCTAGTCTCTTCCCAAAGGTAGGGCCCTCACTGTGATCCAAATCCTGCAGGGTCTCCACTATCAACCTGAAGACTCCCCTCATAATGCTATCACTGTAAGGAGGTATAGGTTCGGTCAATGTCAAGATACTACTAAGACAAGAGGCAACTAGGTGTTTGACTCCCATACAAGGGTGCCTCAAATACTTGGGTTGTGCTAAGGCAAGCATGGCTGGTTTTAGAGCCCAAATTAAGCTTCTCCTATCTGACCGGTCCACTTCGGAAAGGAGTGAATCAAGCTCTTCTAGTTTGAGAAGGGCTTTGGGTGTAACCCCCATACATCTCAAGTATGTCCCAAGCTTTAAGATTTTGTGTCCTGATTCATGTTCTGTTTGTGGCGGCCCTTGCTGTAGTAAGGTAATTATCCCCTTGGAAAGCAATCTGTGGATTATTGTTGCTTGTTTGTCAAGAGAGTTTATGAAGTTTTTATCCATGTTTATGTTCAAGTATGGCAATTACATCAAACTGTTTGTGTGTGACTTTGACTGACAAACTTTCAAATCCCAACATTCAGCAGTATTTACCAGACCCTACAATGGTGATGGATAAGCTTGGCAACTCAAGACTCTGACCACGCCTCTCAAATTAACAATGATTAAATAGCCCAACTGAGGATTTCTCACATTAATGACATAAATATGACCGCATACCCATAGACAAGACTCTATACAAAACTTCAAAAGTACATGACTCAGCAAGACATCTCAAGTAGATTCATCGCACTGGGTATTAGCAGCATGTCTTCCTCTGCAACATAAGCTCTTCCTTCAAGACATACTCATCATGATGTTTTAATACCCTAGTGATACTTAAAGTACCTAACTGACCAATTCAATCGTAGGGACAACACTATTGTAAGATTCCTATGCAATCCTCAGAAAATGATGAGGTTCATTAATAAATGACATGATTCTTACAAACTAAAAGTGTCATAGTCATCATATTGGACTTAGTTAAGGAAATACATGACTGGAACCTACTCACGGAATCAGGTGAAGGTCCATTTTAGGGCTCAATATGTTGCCACAAAACTTGATATGTGTACAATATGGTCTATAAATATTCCTTTGGTGACCCTTTGTAACAAGTTACAACATATAGTTAATGATGACTCTGCGTACCTCAGAAGGAGATTTCGCTACCACAGTTGCGGTCGGTGTTGATTCTCGGCCCTACTGACTAATACAAAACTCGGTTCTCTGTCTACATCTTTGCGATGTCACCCTGTATCATTCCCACGTTGCTCAGTATCCAAAATTGATAGCTAAATCGGACTGCAATTCACTTCAACGTGTGATCGGAGCGAAAGTTTAAAAATTCGGTTCCTCCGCTAGATTGTATTAACGCGATTGGCAATATGTTAAGTGGATCATGATTATGATATTTGGGCTCCCTTGCTTTAGCGTGACTCCACTTGACCGGAGAGAGATCCCTCCCCCAAGCTCAACCTCCAACGACAACAGAATCATGGTCCTCGGCCCTCGATACCTTGAGCGAATCAAATTGGTTCCAGTTCAGTGTTGTCAATAGTCACTGTTCGATCTGGCCAGCATGATGACAAGGAAATCGACTAGCCACAAGAAAAAAAACTCGGTCTCTGTCAACTAATTCGCCTGCTATGGACCGTCATAGCCAGATGTTTATTCATTGTTGCACCAACTCCAACGATCAGAAGTTCCAAGAATTATTCGCAGTGAGTTTTTGTACCAAAGGTTCCGTTTCACTGAAATGCAGCAGATATTGTTGGTTTCGAATTTCAATGGAGGTAACAATCACCGATTCAGAATAAAATTGGAACAGGTTGTGCTTCCGGATGACAGAAGACTGGGCCATATCGCATCATACATTACATGGAACTCCTATATGAGAGTCGAGTGCCATTATATTACCCCGATTTTTGTTCCATTGAAGAAAAACTTCCCTTGCACCAGAACATTCTCAAGTCTTTGTAAACACGATCATGTACAGGCAGCCATGGAAAATTGAATCATTGATCCATCATTTTGTTCTAATGGCTCTATCTTCTGACCGCTCCTTTGAAATGTGCGTGATTCACTATCTATGTGAATGCGCACAGGTATCCTTGGTCCATGCACTTGTTACCTCACACTTAATTTGCTTTGTTCAATTCGCACATTGTGTAAATTAAGGGAGATCCACGACCATTTTCCGAAGAGAATTATTTCAATCTTCTAAGTATACAATTTGTCCTTCTGAGATTGGTCTCTCAGAGCAAGTGGTCCACTAGACCCAAGAAAATCTCTGCGATTACCATAATTGTTGAGATTTTGGGTAGCATCAAATGTTCTCTAGCTCTGAAACTTTGTGGGGGTGCTAGAACACATCAGATTTTCAAGACCCAAAAATTGTTTGGAGAAATTCCACCCGGTGTAAAATTTATTCAAATAATTAATTTTTTAATGAGGACCCTAAGTCTAACTCAGGGACATTAAAAGATTAAAGTGAATTAATTTACACATGTGGGTGAGAATGTTCTAAGTGACGTGGATCAGGCTTTTTCTAATCTTAGCCATTGATTAGAGATTTGATCACGTTCGTTGATTTCTCAACGAGAAAAGTATTAAAGGAAGGCTTGGGGTCAGTTGGAGAAAACACACATTGCACTAGCACTTGAGCTAAGTCGAAATTCTAGGGTGCAATTTGCTAAGAATTTTCGAGTGAGCTTGGAGTGCTAGCAAGAGGCAAATCGGCAAGGGATATTCCAATCCAAGGCCGAGGATACATAAGCAGAGAGACGGAACCGTACCAGGCAGCGCAGAGGCCAACAAGAGGGACGCAGCCCAGCCACGCTAACGCAGAGACAGTGCAGTGGCTAACGCATGCCCTTCCGAATGACGCAAAGGAGGCGTTGAGCCCTTCAAGGTGACGTAGGGGCAGCGTGAGGCTTCAGGGGCTGACGCAGAGGCTGGAAAGACAACGTTGGGGTTCCAGTGGGCCAGAAAGGACTCATATCAGTAGATCCCTTGAGGGTTTGAATCAGCCATATTTTTTGTCTCCAAGTGATAAGGTACATCTGTCGTGAATTTCTCTGTCAGGCAAACCACTACTGGTGCCCTTAATGTATTCAAATTTTGCTTAACAATAAAGCCCTCAAAGAGTTGTTGCACTGGTTTTCCCGCATTGGGTTTTTCCGGGGACATTTGTCCGAAAATTGTGTGTCCTTTGTCATATGTGCGCTATGTTTTAGTAAATGATCTATATGTATGTTTAGACTGCAGTTGTGTTTACTTTGATGTTTTTTCTGAATATTTCAGTTAAATAAATAAAACAAGTAGGAGAAGTAAATCAATATACTGCAGTAGGGTTACTGTATTCAAAAATTTTCACATGGTATCAGAGCGATTGCAGATCAAGTTGAAGGCATCAGCAAGGGGCTAAAGATTTTTGCTGCAGGAAGGTAGCTGAAGCTCACAGATCCAAGAAAAGACAGTGCAGCACCAGAGGGACATCGCAGACCCAACAGAAGGGTGATGCAGAGCCAATCTACTCACGCAAAGCTGACGCAGGCCCTAGAGGGTGACGCAAAGCCTGTCAAGCTCACGCTGAGCTGACGCAGGCCCTAGAGGGTGACGCAATCAAAGTTGGAGTGACGTTGTGTCGGTTTTCAGGGCTAGAAGTATAGTTTCTGATCTTCGAAGTTGTTGGTGGGGCATTGTTTCTGCCGGTGCAAAACACTGCCTAGCAGGGTTGACAAAGTAGGGGGGAATAGTTCCTCAGCAAATTTTCTACCAAGGAAACCTAAGATTCGATCAAGTGAAGAGATCGCAGAGGGTTGATTCCGCAGAATTGGTGAAGGATTTCTGGGAGGGAAATCATTTGTCAGAGGGAGCATATTCTCTAGAGGGTTTCTATCGCCAAGAAACCCAAATCCGGTCTTTTGTTGTGTGTAGCAGTAGTAGAAGGGAGAAGAGCACTTGCTTCAACAGTTTGAGCAGCGATGACCCCGTATGGACTGAGAGATCGAGATAGGTTAGACGGTGTGTCTAACTTCGCTATTTGGAAAGCCAGAATCCTGATAGTCCTTGAGGAGTATGGCATCAAAGACCATGTCGAGAGTGTCCTAGTTGTGCCGACCGATGTTGATGCTCTGAAAAAGTTCCATGAAAATCAGGTGCGGGCGAAACGCTTGATCATGGATGGAGTGAAAGATCTCGTGGTTCTGCATATTGTGGAGAAGGAGACGGCAAACGAAGTGTGGACAACATTAACCATGTTGTATCAAGGTAGCTTCGTCAAGAGGAAGATGCTTCTAGAGAATCAGGTGCGGATGTTCCAGATGCACAAGGGAGAGGAGATCGATCCCTTCCTCTTTAGATTGCAGACTATCTGAGACCAGCTAATTGCCATGGGGGCAACTCCTGATGATGGACTCATGGTGAGGACTGCCCTGAATGCAGTCACCGATCAGTGGGAGACCTTTGTCCAAAGTATCTTGGGTAGAGAAAAACTCCCAAACTGAGGTGACATGTGGGAAATCCTTCGTCCGGAGGAGATTAGGAGGATAACCAAGAGGGAATTCAGCAATGGAGGAGTGAAAATTAAGAAAGAGGAGGAAGATGCGGCCCTAGAATCTAAGGGACTGAGGCAGCAAGGGAAGAAGAAGAAGGACCTATCCAAGGTCCGGTGCTTCAGATGTAGCGAATTGGGACACTTCACCAATACTTGTCCTAAGAAGAAGGGCAAGGAAGATTCGGATTCCAAGGCAGCAGCAACGAAAGGAGATGATGGCACCGATGATGATGTGGTCACGAGTGCTCATGTACCTCTAGAGAAGAGGTGGGGTGACATAGATTTGTAGATTGAGCTACAAATGGTGATGGCGGGATCCTTGAGGTGCCCAAACTCTTGGATCACGTACGAGCTACGAGAGCCTTAAGACAGTAGCACAATGACTGGAGCAGTCGATGCAGAGGATCATGGAAAGGCACAAGGCAGTGCTTGAACGTTGAAGACCGGAGTAGCGCAAAGGAGAGGCAGCAGTAGCGCAGAGGCTGATGGGATTTCAGCAGCGCAGAAAAAGTGCTTACGCAATGTAGAGCAGTAAACAGTGCACAGCTTCATAGAGATAGCGCAGAGCAGCAGCAGAGGGTGCTTCAGTGATGAGATGCAGCCAAACTGACTTGTCCGTCAATTTTTGGGTGATGTCCTTCAATCGCTTACATCTCAGCAACTGAGTTGTAGTGCAGCAGTTAGTAATGGTAGTGCTATAGGCAGCATGATACATCAATTTGAGAGGGAGCTGCAGTACAGATGTGGCACTGACTGTGGCAGATTCATGGGAAGCATTACAGAAAGCAGCAGCGCAGTGATGGAGGGCAGCAAGCCAAGCATCAACAGCATAGGGGATCGATGCCAGAGATTAGAGTAATGCTTCTAGAGTGAAGTGTTGCTAGAGAAAATTCCTCGCTAAGAGGGAGTATTGAGATTTTGGGTAGCATCGGATATGCTCTAGCTCTGAAACTTTGTGGAGGGGCTAGAACACATGAGATCTCCAAGACCCAGAAATCGTTTAGAGAAATTCCACTCGGTATAAAAGTTATTCAAATAATTAAATTTTTTGATGAGGACCCTAAGTCTTATTTAGGGAAATTAAAAAATTAAAGCGAATTAATTTACACATGTGGCTGAGAATGTTCTAAGTGACGTGGATCAAGCCTTTTCCAATCTTAACCGTTGATTAGAGATTTGATCATGGCCATTGATTTCTCAATGAGAAAAGTATCAAAGGAAGGCTTGGGGTCAGTTGGAGAAAACACACATTGCAGTAGCACTTGAGCTAAGTCGAAATTCTGGGGCGCAATTAGCTGAGAATTTTCGAGTGAGCTTGCAGTGCTAGTAAGGGGTAGATCGGCAAGGGATATTCTGATCTGAGGTCGAGGATACATAAGCAGAGAGGCAGAATCGTACCAGGCAACACAGAGGCCAGCAGAAGGGACGCAGCCCAGCCGGGCTAGCACAAAGACAACGCAGGGGCTGACGCAGGCCCTTTCGGGTGACGCAGAAGCAGTGTTGAGCCCTTCAGGGTGATGTAGGGGCAACGTGAGGCTTCATCGGCTGACGCAGAGGCAGGGGAGACAGCGTTGGGGTTCCAGTGGGCCAAAAAGGGCTCGTATTTAGTAATTCCTTTGAGGGTTTGAATCACCCATACTTTTTGTCTCTGAGTGATAAGGTACATCTGTCATGAAATTCTATGTCAGGCAAACCACTACTAGTGCCCTTGATGTATTCAGATTATACTTAATAATAAAACCCTCAAAGAGCTGCTGCAACGGTTTTCCCACATTAGGTTTTTTCCAAGGACATTTGTCTGAAATGCCGTGTCCTTTGTCGTAGGTGCGCTATGTTTCAATAAATGATTTGTATGTATGTGTAGGTTGCAGTTGTGTTTACTTTGATGTTTTTTTTAATATTCCAATTAAATAACTTGTTAAATAAATAAAACTAGGAGAAGTAAATCAATACACTGCAGTAGGGTTTCTTTATTCAGAAATTTTCACAACAACCGACGAATTCGGATCAGTTGGATTCGCACAAAAACTGTGAATCTCGGCTTAACCAAATTACGACGGCTCCAACAAAATCCGACAGGAATCTGGCTTACGTTGGCTTAATAATTTTCGTGATTCGACCTTTCACGATCGTTATAGGCATTCATGCATTGGGCGAGTGATCAAAAAATGGCGGCCCCATGATTTTGTCCCTTTTTTTCCATGTATTCTGCAGAGCACCCTTCTATAAACAAGTTGCTACGAATTTTAACCATGAAAATAGACCCGTAAAATTATTTCGGCTCTCACTATGATGATGTTCTCAACCCAAAAATCAATTGATCTTAGTTCCATGAAATTCTACTGGCAATGTATAAACCTTGCTTCGGAATTTTCCTATGATCCAAGGGTCTAAAACTAATTTCCCCAACTCTTGCAATAAATCCAGTCCACAATTTCACCATAAAAACACTCAGGTTGGCAGGATGCACATCTCTGATACCACTGTAATATCCCTTTCATAAAATTTTGCAGCTTTTTACTGGAAATTGATTCAACTATAAAATCACCATAAGATTGTCATGTAAAATACCTTCAAAATTTAAGTCGTTAACATTATAAACAAATTGCATACATCAACCACAATATTCACGGCAAAACGAAAATAGGATATGCCATTGAAAAATAAACAATATAAGCATGTAGTAGATCTCAACCTTATTTTATTAATTTAAAAACTGTTGGTACAAAACTAGAGATGACTGAAGTAATAGCCCAAATAGATCTACGATAATGCCACAACTGGTCTCCAAACAAACTGGAAATACATAAACTGCAACCTATGAATCTTGAATGGATCCACCAAGGGAAGAGATGGGTGCTCACCCACTCTCACTAAATCACCGAGGGTTTCTGTCCTGGGGCTACTACTGAACTAGAGAATCCAAGTTCTCAAACCTCTCAAACAAACAATGATCCAATCCAAGATATCTCCAAGTGACCTCCGCTTCTCCTTTTATAGATCTAGTGGATAGATCTCCAAGCCTCTAGAAGCATCTTATTTTATTATTTTATTATAATTCTAGAAGATCCTCCATTGACTTTATCAAAGTAACTTATAATTTAATTTTATTTCACTTAAGTCACTTTTGGGCATTTTCCTCCAATTAATTATTTTCCTTTAATTAAATGACTAATTAGAGTCATTTTTAATTAAGGAAAATGGTAAATTGCCACGGTACTCTATCTGGCCACTATAAATCACTTCTCAGCATCCCATCCTGAAGATCTCCTCATTCCGGTTCCAACGAGCTATTACACTGAGATGTTCCATCAAATAATCTTCTCGAATACCACCTCGAGCATAACTTATTAATCCAGGCTCCATAATAATGCTAATGTTGAAAGTTGTTAGAATGCAACAAAATGAAAGATAAATTGTGTTGATGAAGAGATATGCCAAGCAAATTCCATCAGATCCCGTAAAAACTCCTCAAAGCTCCATGAACCCGCTCTAATGGCCTAACCATCCCCTGTCCTGGAAATCCACCCTGGGTGTACTATGGAGCAAAATAAAAATTGGAACATTACATGTTCACGCAAAGCCATGCAGGGCTACGCAGAGGCAACGTAGGTGGTCAGAGAGAATCCGAGATTTTGCAGAAGAAACAGTGTCAGAAGCCGGGAGTCGGGGTGTGAGACCAAGAGGCTAAGAACAGTTATTTCGAGTTGCAAATCGATCTATCAGCTAAGTGACAGTGCCTAGAGAGAGTGACGCAAAGACTGTGTAGGGACTGCGCAGTGGCAGCGCAGAGCTTGCCAGGGGCACCTCATCCAGTAACCGGATCAGCAGGCATTTTTCAGTGATTGTGTGAGGTAATCTCACAAATATTTATGTCAGTGTTTCTCTCTCTGTAACTGAATAACCCTTGAGGTATTCAGAGATGTATTCAGAAATTGCTACTTCTTAATAATATCAAACCCTCAGATCTGTTGCACCGGTTTTTCCACATTGGGTTTTTCCGAGGACTTAGTTCAAAATAAAGGTGTCCTATGTGTGTATCGTTCTTTGCTTAGTTTCCTTGTTTCAGAATAATAAGAAATTAAGTGTAGGTTGCTTCAGTAATTTTCTTCAATATGTCATGAAGAAATCTGAAATAACCATGTAATGTAATTTACAAGTAGATGAAGTAGATTCAGTTGGTTGCAGTAGGATTCCTAAGATTGTTAGATCTAGGAATTTTCACACACATGTGGCCTAATTACGGTATATTTTAATAAACCTAATGGGTTGGCTTGTGAAACAAGAACAAATTAGCATCAAACCTATTTTATGGGTTTCTATAGGCTAATTGTTAATCCTAATCCTCATATGAATAGAGGATAGGCTCATTGTATTGGATCATCATCACTTGTGACTATTTCAGCCCTCTTGGAGAATTTCGGCCTTCTTGTTTTCTTGTGGAGATGTGACTCTATGGCGTGCTATGTTGTTTGGAACTAATTCTTTGGTCTTGGAGATGTTACTTTGGAGCAATAAAGGTTTGTGCATGCATTCTATACAACTGATGCTACAACAAATACACAAAATCTCAACACTCCCTCTTAGCATCAAGGGTGTGCTCTAGCAATACATCACACTATGCATCACATGATTTTGGGCACTGGTTCTGTGTTGTTGATGCTTGGCCTGCTGCCACTCAACTCTGCACTGCTGCTGCCATTTTGTATTGTTGCCCATGACTCTGCCACTGCCACTGCAACCTTTGTACTGCAGCTCTCTCTCAATATGTTGCATCTGTGTTGCTCATAGCACTGCCACTGATCTAGGGCCAAAATAATCATTGATCCACACCCTCAAACAGGATTTACAAGACTCAGCCAAAATTAGGGCCTAGAAACCCCAGTGCTGCCCCTGAAGCCTCTGCGTCAACCTCTGAAGCCCCTCTGACCCTCAACGCTGCTCTGGAAAGGGCTACATTACCCTAGACTGGGTGGCGCAGTCCTTACGCTGCCCGTTAGGGTCTCTGCATAATCGTTGAGGGTTTCCTGCAGAAAATCACGCTATCCTTGAGGGACTGCGCAGCACCTACGTAGCACAGTTGTTGCCCTTCTTGCTGCTGCTCTCCTGCTTCTTTGCGCTACCTCTCTGAGTTGATCTCTACCTCTTGCTGATTCTAGACCCTGCAATCAGATCACCCCCTTGGCCTAAATTCCCCTCTCTGCAATTGAAACACTTATGAGAATTCTTAGCAAACTCGCCCTAGAATCTCAGCTTAGCTTCAGTGCTCTGCCTCTGTGTGTCTTTACAAATGACCACAAGCCTTTCCTTTATAATTTTCTCGTTGGAAAACCAACGGCCATGATCAGATCTTGAATCAACGGCTAAGATTAAAGGAAAGCTTGAACCGTGTGATTTAAGACAATTTCATCACATGTTTAATTAAATTCACTTTAATTATTTAAGTTCCCTAAGTTTTAACTTAGGAAATACATAAAATAATTAATTAATTTAATATCTCCTAAACCAGATGAAATTTCTCAAATCAATTTATGGGTCTTGTAGATCAAGTGTACTCTAGTCCCTCCACAAAATTTGGGAGCTAGAGCACAACTAATGCTACACCAAATACACAAAATCTCAACACTGAGAAGTAAGCAAGTTGGACATGCTTGAGTTCAGACGTATGTCCTAGACCCTAACAACATTCTTGATAACAATAGCATCCAAATGGGGCCTACCCAGCAATTTCAAAGAGATCCCCCTACATATTGTTGATGTCAATTGGAATAAAATTCAGAACGTAGAGTCCTAGAGATGGTAAGGATCCGATGGAGACATTATAAAGACAATGGTGATACCTGGGAGCCATCATCCAACATGAGGAGATTATACCCTTATCTTTTCTGATATGTCAGCTCTAGGCACATCATCCTCTCAGGGGGGTGGCAATATAACACCACATTCTTGACAATTTTGCTTTACTAACCTGCATGACCAAATAAGTGTTGTGAGATAAAGAATAGTGCAATGCAATGGAATCTACTAGAGGTGTTAATATTTGATTATTGTTCAATATTAATTGAGATGTTATTTAGTTCTGTTAAATGGTAATTATTTGGATTATTAGATTGTTGCTTCTTGCTGTCATTACTAGATGGTTGCTTATTCTTGATGGATTCCTAAAATTGTTTCTTATCCCCAAATTAACCTAAGTTGAAAAATCCCCATTATATGCTATTTTCTCTTGTTGTGCCGAGAGGCACTCTCCAGCCTAGTGTGGAAGAGATGTTGTAAGGTTATGTTATGTGATGTTATGTAAACATTTTCACTCAGTCAAATTACATGAAAATAAAATAAAATAAAATTAATTAATTAAATATTGAATTAAAAATATTAATTATTAATAATTAAACCAGCCTAGATCCATTCTCTGGATTTATCAAGCGCCGAGAGGGATCAAATCTTTCAACGTGCAAACCTTGCACTCAAAAAAGAGGTTTGCACCTTGAAAGATTTGATCCCTCTCAGTGCTTGATAGATCCGGAGTTAAGATGGATCTAGGTTGGTTTAAGACGAACTCCAAATGTTTTTGGTTTGAACAGGGTCAATCACCTGGGACATGTCACTCTGAGGACTCCCAGTTAGGTGAGACTCGATAGAGGATGCAGGCTCCAAAATGCTAGAAATCGAACCTGAGCTAGTTGTGCTAAACTGCCAACCCTTTCCAGCTGAACTACAGCTCAACTGACATTTTGTTAATAATTAGATTACAAACCTTAGTGACGGGAAAAATTAAGTCCTGAAGTTGTGCCATCCTATCAACTGATTACATTATGGCTCTCAAAGATTTCAAAGACACTATTCTCTCATAATTAGCCTAAATTAGTAAATTGTAGTCCTGCCAAATCCACTATAGTCTTGACCAACTAATGCATGTTCATTCTCATAGAAACTTGCTTTGGCCAATGAAAACATATCAAGGGTGGATTGCATATCTGTCCTAATAAAGTAGCTAAATGATCACTCTGTATTTGCAAACCACACAAACAGATCAATTATAAGGGTTGAAAGATGCAAACATTAAGTTCCAACTACCAACCTGCATTGCAACAGTGCCAACTATTTCACTTTTGCATCTGGCTCTATCATAATTGCCTCTCCACTCATGCTGCTCTGTGTCAATACCAACCTTATTGATGAATTTGAAATAGCCATGAATTTCTGCATGGTCCAAGAACCCACAGAAAGCTTTATTTACTTCCCTGTCTCCATCAGACCACCCAAATAATCTCAGTGAAAATCTTCAAAACAGTAAATATGACATTTTAGAAGGTCCAAAAGTATGCGAGAAAGTAAGAAACAAAATAACCACTTACCAAAAGATTCATTCATATCTGACAATCCTGTTAACAAATTTTCTTTCAAATCTCTTATGTAAACAACTAATTATTGTAATTGTACTTATCCATTCTCTTAGTGAAATGCAAATGCTTACACTCGTCTAACAACAGAATTTTAGTTGCATATCTCACAGTTTTTGTTTGACAGAAAAAATAATAAATATCTCCTTACCTCATAACGTAAATACATCCCCAATGCTTTGAACTAGGTTTACTGATTATGCAGGCCTTTGTTCTGATGTTTTGTCCACGATTCCATTGCATAGCACTACCTCTAGCCCCATATACAAATGAAGGAATTGTTACCCATCAAAAGTGGGTGACCTCATAGCAGAAATTTTTCTCTTAGATATCTCTTCAGTAGGCAGCCAGCAGCCCCTGACAGCCACCGATGTAGTCAATATATTGTGCCATTTGATCTCCGCTCATTGCATCAGTCATATGTCCCCTCAGACATCTGTCGAGAACATATGTTAGAAGGTGGGCGATCCAACCAAAAAGGTATGATTTTCATTTTGCAATCGGGTGCTTATGCTTGTTTTTCTCGGGCATTTTGGGCATGGATTATTGGGTGACTTGGAAGAAGGAAGGGTTTTTACCGTGGTTTTGTTCCCTCACCTCAAATGGGGGGTTAATCCTCAATCCTAATCCTGTAAGATCTCCCATGTTGACCTATGGTTTCAGGAAGGGCACAACTTGTGAAATCCCGATTTTGGTTGTCTGGTCCCGTTTTTCCTTTCCACATTTTTCACTCCCCTCCGGACATTATAAGCCTTATTTCATTTCTTTCCTTCTCTGGGTCCACAAGGGATCGCCACACTCCCTCCCCTTGTCCATATGTCTGGGTCGGGCTTGGACATGTTGCCCCAAAAGTTGATGTAGCTAAAAGAAAGTCAAAAGCATATCATGGCCACAACCAATAAACGAAAGAAACAAAAAATATCATAAAATGCAAAACATAGTCGAGACATTAATATAGCACGTGGGCAAAAGCCAAACATGACCTCTAACCCTTATCATTATGTTAATTTTCCATAGGGCTATATTGTTCTTTGTTTTGATGATTGCATTTTATCATTAACACATTAAGTTCACCCCATAGCATCATAACATTATTCAGATTTACACTATTATTCATCAGCATATGCAACAAAGTAGAAAGAACAATAACATCATCATCAATGCAGTGGAACATAAAGGAACACCGGAAGAAAAGCATGCACACATAGAGACACCAAGATTGGTCGGAGACCAGGGAAAAACCCAATATGGGGAAAACCCTTGCAAATTCTTCTTCTAATAGATTGTCATCAAATGATTCAGCAAAAGAGAGTACAATGATCCATATCCTCACAACAACTAGAATATCCATGAAATGCATCTAAACATCAAAACCCTAATTCTGATGACTATAATTTACTGTCACTGCATGTAGCCTACTACTGAACATTGTTGTCATTGAGCAGAATCTTCGGAGTACTATAGTTTCATCTTTGAGTCTCGAATGCATGGAGGAGTTGTGTGACCGTCTATGAAAATCTTGGATGCTCCCAGATGGACTTTGTGCGTGCGTCCAAGGACAAATACACTTCAATCTACGTCAGATCCCCGGACGCACCCTTCAGGTTGTTGTGCATGCGTCCAATGCTCCCCAGATGGTCCCTGGGCCACTCTGTGTTGATTTTTGGTAGCATCGGATGTGCTCTAAGTCTAAAATTTTGTGGAGAGGCTTAGACACATGTATTCCAGATAACCCAGAAATCGTTTTGGGAAATTCCACCCAGAGACTGTTTTATTTGATAAATTAATTATTTTTAATGAGACCCTAAGTCTAAACTCATGAAATTAAAATAATTAATGGGTATTAATCTAATTGTGGGTGTAATTTCTAGAAGAAGATGAGGATCAAGTCAAAATGATCTTAACCATTGATTAGCTTCTAAACTGGGCCGTTGAATATCAGCTAGAAGATTATTTAAGGAAGCTTGAGATCATTTGGAAATGACACTAGAGCAGGTAATTAGTTACCCAAACAAATCGATTTTCTCAATGGCTGAAGTTCGTCAAGAGAAAATGATTCAGAGGGAGAGTTGCAAGTGGAGAGGACAGAGAGGGTATCAGCATCAGTCAAGAGGCAAGGGCAGGTGACGCATTGCAAAGAAAGGGCAGCGCAGAAGTAGCAGAGGGACAGCATAGAGCAGTGACAGTGAACTGCGCAGTCCTCATGCAAAGTTGACACAGTGGTGACGCAGGAGGGCTTGTTAGGTCTCTCAAAGATCAGATTTTCGTCATAAATTAGTGAGAAAAATGAAAAGTGCATGCCTAGTTATTCTTAACAGCACCAATTATTTCCAATGGCTATCCTACATGATTGACTTACCTAGAAGTAAAAGGCTTTGTAGAATAGCCTCAGGACTAGAATCTAAACCTACCGATGAAGATTAAAAGGCTAAATGGGAAAATAAACAAAATCAAGCACGAGGATTGATAGGAATGTCCATTGCTTTGTTGAGATTTTGAGCGTTGGGGTAGCATCGGGTGTGCTTTATCCATCAAATTTTGTGGAGGGGCTAAGACACACAAGACCTCCAAAACCCAGAAAGTGTTTGGAGAAATTTCATCTAGTGTATGAGATATTAAAATAATTAATTTTTTTAATGAGAACCCAAAGTCTAACTTCGGGAATTAGAAAAATTAAAGTGAATTAATTAAACGCATGTGATGACATGTTCTAAGGGACATGGATCAAGCAGTCTTTTAATCTAAGCCGTCGATAAGAGATTCAATCATGGTCGTTGATGTGTCAACGAAAAAGTATAAGAGAAAGGCTTGGGGGTCAGTTGGAGACACACACACAGAGGCAGAGCACTGAGGCTAAGCTAGAATTCTAGGGCGAGTTTGCTAAGAATTTCCAGAAGTGTTTCAGCTGCAGCGAGGGGTAGTATTAGCTAAGGGGATGATCTCATTCCGGAGCCAAGAATCAGCAAGAGGCAGAGAAGCAGCAACCAGGAACAGTGCAGAGGAAGTAGAGGCTACGTAGCAGATGCGCAACACAGAGGGTTTCAGCCGCTACGCAGGCCCAGAAAGGGCAGCGCAGAGGAGCAGGAGGCCATCCAAGCTTACGCAGGGCCAGCCAAGGCAGCGTAAGGACTGTGTCACCCAATCTGGGGTTACGCAACCCTCTCCTGTGCAGCACAGGTGCACGCAGAGGCTAGCAGGGTTGACACAGACAGCTTCAAAGCAGCACTGGGGTTTCTGGAGGCAGAAAAAGGTTGAATTCTGTAAATCTCGTTTGAGGGTGTGAATTAGTGTAGTCTTCAGTCTCCAGAACAGTAGGTATTGCTGCAGATCTTATTTTCTCTATCGGGTTAACCAGTAGGGTGCCCAAATTTGTTATACTCAGACTCTACTTAATAATAATAAACCCTCATATCTGTTGCACCGATTTTCCCGCATTGGGTCTTTCCGAGGACATTTGTCCGAAAAATCTGTGTCACTTTATCTTATTAATATTGGAAACTCTTCTAAGAAAGCCTTAGCAGCAACCAAATCCAAAGAATCCTAAGAAGCTACATCCAAAAATGAATGGTCCTAAACCAAACAAGGGTCTTAAGCAATCTCAGCCGCAAACTGAAAAATCAACTCAACAAACTGATAAGGCAAATAAAAACAAAGGGAAGAAGACAGATAGACATTGCGACTTTTGTAATCGTGATGGCCATGTAGAGTCAAAATGTTTTAAGAAAATGGAAGCCTTGGAAGCAGCAATGAAAAATCACAACATCCATTTGGAAAACTCTTCAACTTCATCTTCGGGAATGACACTTTCTGCATGTGGTTGTCAAGCATCAAGATCTAGTTATGCATTGAATGTATCTTCTTCTTCTCATTCTCATGAGTGGCTCATTGATTCTGGAGCCTCTTACTACATGGCCAAAAATACGGCCATGTTTTCTTCTTTAAATGATTGTAACACCAAAAATATTTATGTTGGTGATGATAGATCTCTTAGTGTTGTACGGTCTGGAACTATTCATCTAGATAATGTTTAGTTTAATGATGTATTATGTGTTCCTACCTTGTCTTGCAACCTTCTATATGTTTATCAGACAACTCATTCAGGTGAAGGGAAAACCGTAGAATTCTCACCTCATGATGTTGTAATAAAGGACCTAAGAGATCCTAGACATATTTTAGCTACTGGCATTGCTGATGATTCCACAAGGTTGTATAAGCTTGACAACTTTGGGTCATCATGTCTTCCCTCTGATTGTGTTGCTCATAATGATGAAGTGAGCAAACTTTGGCATGAGCGATTTGGACACTTAAACTATCGCTCTCTTCAAACTCTATGTAAATAAAATATGGTGACAAGTCTTCCTATGGTATCTTGCCGAGATGGTGTTTGTTCTGATTGTGTCCTCGAAAAACAACATCGGGATAGTTTTCACAAACGTGCCTCTTGGCACGCTTTAGCCCCTTTGCAGCTTGTGCAAAATGATTTATGTGGTCCTCTTCCAGTTGTTTCTTACTCTGGCTACAAGTACTTCTTAACTTTCATTAATGATTTTTCTAGACACACTTATATCGGCCTACGAGTCTAGTTCGACGGGTGTGCCACCTTTGGCCTGCGAACCTAATTTGGCATATGTGCCACCTCTCTTCATCTTTTCTACTTCTGACAACATTCCTTCTACTTCGGATGATGACAACGAGGATGACAATCCTCTTCCACCTCCTTAGGATCTTCCTTCCAAGGTTACTTGGCAGCGGGAGCGAAAACGGGGAGCGAGAGGGGGAGGGGGAGCGAAATTGTCATAAGCTCCCAGTTTGGGAGCGAATCAGGGAGCGAATTTTTATATAATATATATTTTTTTATATTCGATGCATATATGTCAACAAAAGCATGTAGAATGATGAATTAGATATAAAAAAAAAGCATTAAAACACAGAATGAACCATATAACATAAATAATCTAGAAGTTATAATCTTCATCAACCACGTCCACAAGTTAATAACATAAAACATATTGAGTCTCATGATTCATGAATATTAAAGTTTCAAGCTTTCAAAATTCAATATATAACATTTATCATCATTGATCACCAAAGTTGTACTTGTAAGTTAAGTGTAACCATTACAACAAAGAATATCTAACATGAAATGAAATGTTATAAAATGAAATGAAATGAAATAACTTTCAACTTTCACAAAGCATGGTATTCATAATTCATTACCTTCATTACCAATGAGTTATAATTGCCAACTTCATACTTCAAACTTAAATTGTCATATATTGTTTTAAAAAAATATCATAATAAATAAGAGTCAACAGTTCTAAAAACTACTAGAAACTAGAAGAGACAAGTAAATATGTTATCTATAGCTAATGCCTGGGCCTCTTGCTGCCACGAGAAATTTCTAATTTTCGAGTCGTGTTGGAAAATCATGATCTTTGTCATTAATATCACCCTCTAAGCATTAATATCCAGAGGTATCTTTGTCGTTACATTTGGATCTGTATAGCGATCTTTGTCATTAATATCAAACTCTAAGCATTCGCTTCGGGAGCGAGTTCGAGGGAGCGCGCTCCAGGAGCGGATTTGAGGGAGGGGAGGGGGGGCAGCCGCGCAACCTTTCTTCCTTCAACGCCACATCTTCCAAAATGGGTCTGCTCTACTCAGGATGCAACAGGTTCTCTTGCAGGTGACCCTGCAAATCGACGTCGTACACGTTCTCAGTTCGACAAAGCCTCTTCCTTATTGGCTCAAGTTCCAGAAAATCATGATCTAGATACCTTTGAAGAAGCTTCAGCGCATCCAAATAGGGATGCAGCTATGAATGAAGAATACCGCTCCCTATTGGAAAACCATACTTGAGATCTTGTTCCTCTTCCAAAGGGAAGAAAACTTGTCAGATGCAAATGGGCGTACAGAACAAAGTTTGGACCAAATGGAAAAGTGGATAAACATAAAGCTTGTCTTGTTGCTAAAGGATTCTCACAAGTTGAAGGAATTGACTATATTGAAAACTTCTCCCCTATTGCCAAAATGAATTCTATTCGCCTTGTTCTTTCCCTTGATGCCTCCTTTAAATGGGAAGTCCATCAAATGGATGTTAAATCCACCTTCTTACATGGGGACTTGCATGAAGAAATCTACATGGAACAACCCTTTGGCTTTATCGAAAATGACTTTAGCCTTGTTTGTCGCCTTAGGAAGTCTCGCTATGGTCTCAAACAAGCCCCTCGGGCTTGGTATGCCAAAATGGATAGCCTTCTCTTAGATAATGGCTTTTCTAGATGTCATTCCGACAACACTCTGTCTACACCAAGAAAAACTTGGATCCTTCTTACAGACCAAGGATGAGGTCTTTTATCAGTTTAGAGAATTCAAAGCTCTGGTTGAAAACCTGACAGGGAAGAAGATAAAAGTATTGCCCTCAGATAACGGTGCACAGTACACTTACAAGGACTTCACAGAATTCTGTGCAAGAGAGGGAAACAAAAGAGAATGGACAGCTCCATATAACCCAGAGCATAGTGGAGTTGCAGAGCGAAAGAACAAGACTATTGTTGGGGCAGCAAAATCAATGTTGTGTGACCAGGATCAGCCTAGATTCTTATGGGTAGAAACATGCAACACAGATGTATTGTTAATTTTAGGTAACCATGGTATGTTCTATGATTAAAGCAGTTTTACTCAAAGAAGCAAAAATCGTGATCGGGATTAAATCGCCGAGGGGAAAAAATCGGAAAAAATCGTAAAAATCAGGAAAAAATCGTAAAAATCGGGTAAAAATCGGCACATACAAAAATATTTATCTTTTTTCAATTTTTTTAATATCTAAAGCACCCACAACATAAAATAAATGCATTGACACATAAATATGAAAAAAAAACTAATATATAAGACGTGTAATATCATGTCTAGTGCTACATCACACATAATAGTGAATCATGTCCTGAATACTAAGTCCCGAGTCTCAACTCAACCTCAAAATATCAACAAAAAATATAATAATGTATCTCATATCATGAGTCATAATGTTATATACAAAGGAATGCACCAAATAACCTATACTACTGATTTCCTCTGCCCCTCTTGCAAGAAAATGTATAACACCCTCTAAACCTAGAAGGTAGGCGGGTAGCGATGGACTGCAATTGTGCTCAGTCCTGAAGCACCGGGGAGCTAAAGTAGGCGAGACCACGTCCTGCGGTAGCGGGGGTAGGTGGGTGTCCTCCTCCTTGCCATTTGTTGCTCCCCTCCTCCTCCTCCTATGAAACTCATCATTGATTCATCGCTACTAGAAATGGGATCATCAACAAGAGATACATAAACATCATCTAGCTCAAAGTCTTCAGACTTGGATTGCTCAACCTTATAACATGATAGAAATTGAAAAAGTTTAACATGCCTAAACAATGATTTTGGTTTGAGTGAAGGGTTCATCTCCTCAACCTTAAAATGCGGTAGAAAAAGATTAACATGCCTAACCAGTTGTTTTCCTTTGATTGAAGGGTACATTCTTGTTAAAGCCACAGTAGGGGAGTTCAACAATCAATACCACCAACATCAACAAAGTTCAACAATCAATGCAACCAACATCAAGGTTCTTAAAGGACTTCATACTCTTGATCAAATGCCAATCTCATACCCTTACACATAATAGAATCAAATGGAAACAATGCAAATCCCCAAACCATGAAACCCTGAAAACCATTAAGTCTGCTGAATTTTGAGTGAAATCTAAAATCGCGATTTTTTGGCGATTGTGATTTTTTGGCGATCGCGATTTTTTGGCGATCGGCGATTTTTTCAAAAAAATCGGGAAAAAATCGCCGATAAAATCGTTGAGTTGAAAAAATCGCGATGTTTGCTTCTTTGGTTTTACTTTAATCTTTCTTATAGGCCCAATTCAATTTAGCAATCACATAAACATGAAAGTAAAATGCTGATAGAACACAATAATAGATCAACTGAAAACAAGACAAATAATATATTAGAATTTGTAATTCTTCTTGTCCAGCGAATATAGAGAGATGTTTAAACAACAATCAACAAGATGCCCTAGCCAGCAAAGACTTTGGCTGGTCAAACTAGATTTTCCAATATACAAGATCAGCCTTCCTCCAAGAGTCACACACACCTCAAAGACAGCTCCCAAAGAGTCAACGCAAGTCAACGCAAAAGTCAACGCTGGTCAACGCTGCGGTCAAAAGGGGTTCGGTCAAAGTCAACGTTCAGCCTCGATTTTTGTGCCCTCTAGTATGGCCTTTCAAAAATCGGAATTTTTGTGCAAGAATCGAAGTCAAACTTCAAAGTTTGACCCACAGTCAACATTGATCAACGCTTCAGCGAATGCCATAAAAACAATCCGAAATTCTCCAGCTTTAGATTCACACGTGGGAGAGAGAGAGAAGCCTCCAAAGGTTGTACGAACCAATCAGATGAAGAGGAATGTGTGTGATGAGATGATGATGAAATGAGCATCATCTCTCTCAAATTTATATCCATCAATGAGGGTGTGTGACACTTCTTTTGGGGCTTGTGGGCCTATATAACAAATATGGCCGACCTTGATAATTTGCACATGAGAGGAAAATAAAATCAAAATATAAGTTATGCTCATCCAAACAAGATGATCCTTAGATCAATCTTTCACCTTCCGAAAGAGGAATCCAACAAAAATATCATCATCATCATATGAGCAACGCAACATGGAGTTTGGATCTAGTTACCCAAAATTAACACTCCCTCTCAACTAGGGAGAACTCCATCTGTCCACTTATGCCATCTTGTCATACAATACCATAGTGTTTTATCATAAATCATCCTACAATCCTATGTCATTCTGTTGTAACATGCTTTGCTAGCTCTCGAGGCAAACGAACAAGAATGAGTCACAAAGACATCACACTCTGCTGACCAAAGTCAACTTAGAAGTTAAAACCTCAATCGGACTCGAGAGAGTCACATACTAACCCGAAGTTATTTTAGAGGTAAGAACCTCATCAGACTTGATCCCATATCATGGTGTTGGACACATCCCATCCTATACATAGAGAGTACAGAAATCCTCGATGCGTCCATCGGTCATGTTATTGGTCTCTATCCACATTTTGCACCTCATTGGCCAAATGAGAGGTACTTCCCATGAGTTTGAAACTCCATGGGTAGGATGCATGCGGGGCATAGATCAAAGAGAGGGTGAACCAGCTCAATATCACAACGGTGGGGAAGAAGCAAACCAAAAAGGTTTGGCGAACCTCGCCCTGTGGTTGCTTATAGCTCCAAGAAGCGATCCCCAAGCCCCCTAGAGCTCTTAGAGCTCATAGTCCAACTCATGTGGGACCCTCAAAATAGGTTCTGTCCACGATACCAAGCTTCTCACGGAAGGTTAAGAATTTGACCTTCCCCAAGGGCTTTGTGAGAATATCTACGACGTGCTCATCAATTCCAATGTGATGGAGCCTTACGGTGCCTCGTTGTACCATGTCCCGGACAAAGTGGTACCTAATATCAATGTGCTTGGATCGGTCGTGGAACACGAGATTCTCAGAAAGACGAATCCTACTCTGGTTATCACAAAGGATAATGGTGGTATCTAGCACATGTACAAATAGCTCACTGAAGAGCTTTCTCAACCAAACAACTTCACAACAGGCCATACTCGCTGCAATGTATTCGGCCTCGACGGTGCTCAAAGCAACCGATTTTTGCTTCTTGCTCATCCATGATATCAAAGCAGAACCAAGAGTGAAGCAACATCCAGATGTGCTCTTACGATCCACCACACTACCTGCCCAATGAGCATCGATATCCATAGAGCCTCATACTCTCGGTAGTGTATCTCAGCCCATGGTTGATTGTGCCTCGAAGATATCTCAAGAGATTCTTGGCACCAATCCAATGAATGTGATGAGGGTCAATCATGTATTGACTCAATGTGTTCACTGCAAAACATATGTCCAGAGGTGACTTCACTAAGAACATCAGGGCCCCCACAAGTTGACGATACTGGTGGGATTACCCAACTCAGGACCAGCAGCACTTCCACATAACTTCTTAAAGTTGAGTTCCATCGAAGTAGTCATAGACTTGCAGTCCACCATCCCAAATCTCTCCAGCAGCTTCACGACCAGGGAAATGATCGATCGGATGGTGGTATAGCGGGCAACAGGTGAAAATATATCATCATAATCTATGCCTTCTTTTTGAGAGAAGCCTCGGGCAACAAATCTTGCCTTGTACTTTTCAGCACTTCCATCTGCTCCATGCTTGATCTTGTAGAGAAATTTCGAGGTGACAACATATTTGTCCTCTGGTCACGGGACCACATCCCAAACATCATTCTTCATAAGAGACTCATATTCCTCGTGCATAGCATCCTTCCAAACTTGATGCTTTACAGCTTCTTCAAAAAATTCCATGCTCAGATTGTACAATAGTACTCATGGCTGCTAGGTACCCTTGGTACCTATTTGGCTTCTTACTTTCACAGAATGTTTTCCTTGGAGCAATATGTCTCTCGGCATCTTCGAGAGTGTCTCTTAGCCATGAAGGACTTCCTTTAGTTGAAGGAGGTGGATCAATAGGATCCATCTGACCTTCAACATCAGGCATTGGTTCATCCTTCGATTCTTCCAACTTCCCTGTTTCTTCTTCTTCTTCTTCTTTGTCTTCCCTTGAGCTAGGAAGATTCCCAACTTTCTTGAGGGTAGCATCTTTATCGAAGGTGACATCATGGCATATCTCCACTTCTCTCTGACCAGGCACATACATTCTATATGCCTTCGAGTTTTCATTGTAGCCCACAAACATTCCTTTCTTCCCAGAAGCACCCAACTTGCTTCTCTTTTCTTTCGGCACATGAAAATAAACGGGACTTCCAAAAACTCTAAAATGAGACATCGAACTTCCTACCAGAGTAGACTTCTTCGGGAGTTTTGGATTCCAATGTGGAATGTGGGCATCTATTTTGAACGTACACAGTGGTGTTGGCAGCTTCTCCCCGTAGAAACTTCGGAAAACCTTGGTCATAAAGCATGGCACAGGTAGCTTCCAAAATGGTTCTATTCTTCCTTTCAACAACACCATTTTTCTCGGGAGTATACACAATGGTGGTCTCCCTCTTAATGCCAGCTTCCCTGCAATAGTCATTGAATTCATTAAACTCATACTTCGTCCCATTATCGGTCCTCAAAATTTTGATCTTCTTCCCTGTTTGATTTTCAACCAAGGCCCTGAAGGTACAGAACCACTTGAATGCTTCGTCCTTCTTCTTCAACAAATATATCCAAGTCTTGCGGGAGAAGTCATCTATAAAAGTGATATAATATAAGCATCCTCCCAAGGATGTTACGGGCAGCATACCAGATAGATCAAAATGTATCAATTGCAAAATATCAAATGTCTTCGTGACACTTGAGGGGAATGGTCCCCTTGTATGTTTTCCTTCGGCACAACCCTAACATACACCTTCATGATCATCTTTGAATTTGGACATCCCTGACACAACCTTCCTTACTTCGGGAAGGGATTTGAAATGAAGGTATGTAAACCTTCGGTGCCATAGATCGAATTAAAGGGTTTTGTCACATGTCATGGCCCCCAGCAGACTTCCTCCAACTTGATAGAGTGTATCAATTCTAAAACCAAGAGTGAACACTTCTTTGAAGTTCCTCTTCCAAATGCGTACCTTTCCATCGATGAATGCCACCTTGAATCCTTTGTCTTCCATTGCCGAGATAGACACTAGATTCTTCTTCAAGTCAAGTACGTACAGCACATCTTGCAAGCGGAGGACTTGACCTTGATTTAGATGAAGGGTCACAGTCCCTGTCCCCTTCACGGGATAGGTGGCATTGTCTCCAAGGATAATTTCCAAATTAGCGTCCTTTTCAATAAAATCAGAGAGGGATTCCTTGTATCTAGTGAAGTGCCTTGAGGCACCACTATCAATCAACCAATTTTCCAACGTATCGGAAGGAAATGTAGCAGAGACGATAGATATAAGAATATATTCATTTTTCCTATCAACAATATTAGATTCATCATACCTCGAATTCCTTGACCTCTTGAAAGGTTGCCCATTTCCACTTCGATTAGAGGGAGCCTTCCTCTTTCCTTTGAACCTGTTGTTCCTTTGATTTCCATTCCCCCTAAAGTTGTTGTTGTCATCATCTCTAGGAGAGTCCCTTTTATTGGGGCACTCTCTAGCATAATGACCAAACTTGTTACAAGTACACGGAAGAGCGAGTACCAAATGAAGAAAAGGAAGATGTTACAAGTGTAACATCTTCCTTTTCTTCATTTGGTACCCGCTCTTCCCTGTACTGGAGGGCACAAAAATCGAGGTTGAACATTGACTTTGATGGAAGCCCCTTTGACCGCAGCATTGACCAACGTTGCCCTCTGCTTTGACTGATTTCTGTTGACTTGCATCGACTGTTTGGGAGTTGTCTTTGAGCTATGTGTGACTCCTGGAGGAAGGTTGATCTTGTATGTTGGAAGAGTTGGTTTGACCAGCCAAAGTCTTTGATGGCTAGGGCATCATGTTGACTGTTGTAACAAACATTTCTCTCTATATTTGTTGGACAAGAAGAATTACAAATTCTAATATATTATTTGGCTTGTCTTCTGTTGAACTATTATTATGTTCTATGAGCATTTTACTTTCATGTTTATGTGATTGCTAAATTGAATTGGGCCTAAAAGAAATATTGAAGTAAAATTGCTTTAAGCATAGAACATACCATGGTTATCTAAAATTAACATGGTATCAGAGCTAAGGTGAAGACAAAGCCCAATCTAGTGTGAAAAGAAATCACCAAAGAAGTTGTCTTATCAAGTACCAATGGCCTCCTCAACCTACAAGGGTTTCAAATCTGATGATAAGCTGACTGATAACTCTGATTATCATGCTTAGAAGACGTCTTTGGATTTGGTATTGGAAGATCAAGATGTCATGGATTATGTGCACAGGAAGATAAATGAGCCTCCATCAAATGCACTAGTTGCCACAAAGACGAAGTATAGAAAAGGGGAAATCAAGGCGAAGATGATTATAAGGGATTCTATACATAAGCACTTGGTTGCTTATATCTCCGAGTTGGGCACATCTAAAGAGATGTATGATAAGTTGGTTAGCATGTTCAAGGCTAGCAATGCTAATCAAGTTCTCTTTTTCAAGAACAAGTTGAAGAATATCAAGAAGGGCAAAGATGAATCCATTCAATCCTATTTTATGAGGCTCACAGAAATTAGGAAGGATCTCTTAGCTATTGGAGAAGAAGTTGTTGACCGAGAGCTCGTTCTCATTGCTCTTGGAGGACTCCCCTGAGACTGGTATGTTTTTAATACTACAATTCTTAACAACAATGTGATTCATGATTTTGATGAATTGTTGACGAGATGCACTCAAGAGGAAACAAGCATGATGGAGAGAGACCATCCCTCAAATGGGAATGGAGGTGACCCTACTACCTTCATCACTCATGCAAAGAAAAGGAACAATTGCGGTCCGAGAAATCAAAACCATGGTTATCTAAAATTAACATGTATATATCCAAAATAGGACTCCTCATAGAGCATTGGGCAAGAGAATGGTGTCTATAAGTCATGTGTCTCGCCAACATTGTAGCCCATTGTCTCGTTGAGAGATGGGGCTGTTAGTCAAGGCCTTGCACTAGGACAATGTTGGTTAATATGATGCTATACAGATGTGATTACCAATCTGATTCTTCTTATGAGATTCTTCAGATTGAAAGTGACCATGTACCATTATGAATACCTCCCTAGTTAAGAGAGAGTGTTGGAAAGCGTAACTAGGTTCGGTCTTCATATTGACTATGTGATTATGTATTTATGTAATGAAGACGACAAAGATAATAAAATGTATTTTTTTTATGTTTGCTTCATGGGTTTCATGAGCAAGGTTTTTATTATAGGTCAAAAGACTTCTTCTTGATGTCTTCTAGGGATTTGTCATCTTGTCATAAATGTACTAAATAAGAGTCATGTATATGAAGAGTCAAGTCAAAGAAGTATGCCTCAAAGCCTTGTCATATAAGCCTTGAAGACATTGCTCAAGATTAGCGTTGAAATGCCTCCTCAAGTCGGCCTATAAGCAGTGAACATGTCGACCTACCCACAGTTTGTAAGGTCCGCCTAAAACACAGAAAGAAGTACACTATATAAGGTAAGGTATGCAGCTCATTTGAGAATAGAACTGCGGATAAGTCTAAGTTAACTTCCGTCATATACATCTGAGTTAAGTGCGTAAACAGGACTACAATAAGTGAGAGAATGGGTCTGGTTTCACTGTGAAGAAAGGACTGCATTAAGTGCGAAGAAGGGACTATGAGAAGTGCGAAGTTGCAAGACTGTGATAAATGCGAAGCTGCAGGACTGTGTTAAGTGAAAATCTACAGGACTGTGTTAGTGCAGAGTTCCAGGACTAGTACGAAGCATAATAAGTATTATCTGCAGTAATTCAGTACAAGGTAAGGATATCATTATAGTATAAAAGGGTAAATTGTTCATCTAAGGAAATAAGACTTGTGTACGTTGAAGATCAGCCAACAAGACTAAGTGATGGTGCAAGATGTGCATAGTACAACACTATAACAAGGTGATGATATCACAAGTAAGGATCACATATAGCCGAAGAAGGAAGAATACAAGTAGAGACTGAGCTCTCTAGTCTTGGTGCAAAACGGTGCAGAAAGGTGCAGGACAGTGCAAGATGGTGCAAGACGGTGCAAAAAAGAAGGATCAGCTCAAGGAGTCAATGAAGAAGCAATGACAAGGTCTTGGAGGCATACAAGGGTCAAGGGTATGTGTCGTGGTCATGGTACTTGTCATCTAAAAGTCTATAAGAAGAATTTCTTATGGGTCTTCCTCTCCACGAAGGAGAGGTTTTGGCCCTCGCTCGAAGAGCCTAAATTTGTGTCTCTTGTATTTTGGTAATTGACTTGATGAAAGACATAATAAGCTAAGAAGAGAAGACACAAGTAAAAGAAGTAAGCTCACTAGTAATTATCAAGAAGAGAATTTGAATTAAACCTAGCCCTACCTAATTCTCAACACTTCCAAACTTGGTGCTTCACGGCTTCTTCAAAGGTTCCAGGCTCAAATTGGACTATGGTGCTCATGGCTACTACGTACCCTTGGTACTTGTTAGACTTCTTACTTTCACAAAATGTTCCCCTTAGTGCAATGTCTCTCGGCATCTTCGAGAGTATCTCTAAGCCATGAGGGTATTCTCTTTGAAGAAGTGGCCTCACTAGGAGTTGGATCAATAGGATCGATCGGTTCTTCAACATCGGGCATTTGTTCATCCTTCGGTTCTTCCTGCTTGCCTGCATCTTCATCTTTGTCTTCCTTAGAGATGGGAAGATCTCTAACCTTCCCAAGGGAAGCATCTTCGTTGAAAGTGACATCATGACATATATCCACTTCCTTTTGACCAGGCATATAGATTCTATATGCCTTCGAAGTTTCATTGTAGCCCACAAATGTTCCCTTATTTCTATAAGCATCCAACTTGCTCCTCTTTTATTTCGGCACATGAATATATACAAGACTTCCAAAAATTCTAAAATGAGAAACATTAGGTTTCTTACCAATGAAGATTTCTTCGGGAGTTTTGGAGTCCAATGCTTGATGTGGGCATCTATTTTGAACATACACAACAGTGTTGGCAACTTCTCCCCATAAGAACTTTAGAAAACCTTGGTCATGAAGCATGGCACAAGTGGTTCAACTTTCAATGATACCTATATTCTTCCTTTCAGCAACTCCATCTTGTTCGGGAGTATACGCAGTAGTGGTCTCCCTCTTAATGCCAGCCTCCCTACAATAGTCATTAAACACATTTGATTCATATTTGGCTCCATTATCGGTCCTCGAAATTTTGATCTTCTTCCCTGTTTGATTTTCATCCAAGGCCTTGAAGGTGCGGAACCATTTTAATACTTCGTTCTTTTTGTTTAAGAAGTATATCCAAGTTTTGCGGGAGAAGTCATCTATAAAAGTAACATAATATAAGCATCCTCCCAAGGATGTTACAGGCAACATACCAGATAGATCAAAATGAATCAATTGTAGAATGTCGGTAGTCTTGGTATCACTTGAGGGGAATGGTCCCCTTGTATGTTTCCCTTCAGTACAACCCTGACATACACCTTCATGATCAACTTTGAAATCGGGCATACCTATGACCACCTTCCTTGCTTTGGGAAGAGCTTTATAATACAGGTGAGCAAACCTCCGGTGCCATAATACAGATTGAAGAGTTGTGTTGTATGTCATGGCTCCCAACAGACTTCCTCCAACCTGATAAAGTGTATCAACCCTGAAACCAAGAGTGAATGCTTCTTTGAAATTCTTCTTCCAAATACGCACCTTTCCATCAATGATAGCCACCATGAATCCTTTATCTTCCATCACCGAAATAGACACCAAATTCTTCCTCAAGTCAGGTACATATAGCACATCTTGTAGATGAAGGTCTTGACCTTGATTTAGATGAAGAGTCACAGTCCCTGTCCCTTTCACGGGATGGGTGACTAGAAGAATGATGCAAGCCCTCCCTTTCTCTCCCATGGAGAGACACAAACTCATATGGGCCCTGGATCAGCTACCAAGTATGTGGCGCAATAGTGTAGTCGGTTGGGCAAGGCGGTCCAAGTGCATACTCATCATCAAATAAATGTAACACGAGTGAGCAATGGAAGGTATGGATGGATCCCATGATGTGGCAATCTGCTCTCTACTATAGCAAAGGCTCATGGCTCTCAACGCTCAACTTACAAATGCTAGTTTGTGTGAAAAATCCTAAATTTGGATTCCTACTGCAACAAATCTGAATTATTTCTCCTATTATGTTTCATAATTATTTCAATACAGTGAAATATTGAAGTAATTTCTGAATCAATCTACACAAATAATACTGCGGAATAAATCTATGTGCTGAAACAATCTGAACAAAATATAATGAAAAACATCCACATTTGACACAATTATTTTTGGACTAAGTCCCCAGAAAAAACCAACTTGGGAAAACCGGTGCAGCAGATCTGAGGGTCTCATATTATTAAGCAGCAAAATCTCGAGTACAACTAGGGTGCCAATATCCGGCTCACCCTTTAGAGAAATCTAGACAGCTGATGAAATTGTGAGATATTCCTCACTCCGCAAATCCTCGGCTGATCTGAACAGCGCTGGTGAAGCCTCTCTTTGCCTCTGTGTGATGCCTACACTGGAACTGTGTAAGCCTGCGTGGGCAATCTCTGGAACTGTGTCACCTCTGCTCAATCACTGATCTAGACTGATTCGGAATTGGATATTGGCCCTCCTGGCTCAGAAACCCCAGCTCCCAACTATCTTCGGACTGGATCGAAAAAACACTACGTCACTTCTACGTGAGTTCCTTCAAGAATGTGTCACCCCTCCAGGTGACTGCGCTATCTCTCTCTGCGTCACTATTGCCTCTCTCTAAAATGCACTCCTGGTCTTCCTGACCAGTTTCTGCGTCTGCCCCTCTCTGAATCTAATCACTGAATCAAAATCACTTAGCAAACCCTGCCTTAGTGATTCGATTCTGACCAAAAGCTGTGTATCCTCACACAAACTCGAAAATGCCAACTGCTCAATGTGCTCAACGTATTTTCCATAGGCCCCTCACCCTCCTTATATTCTTTCGTTGACCCTTCAATGGCCAAGATTAAAACATAATCAAGGGCTAAGTTTAGCTTGGAGGTGATCCATGACTTTAACTAGAAGATTCACACTTAGTTTAATTAATACCCTTTAATTAATCAGTTTCCCTAAGTTTAGACTTAGGAAAACATTAAAAAACGATAATTAATTTAATTAAACCATCTCTAAGTGGAATTTTCCAAAACCATTTCTGGGTTTTATGGAATACATGTGTCCCAGCCTATATACAAAGTTACAAGGCTTGAGCACATCCGATGCTACCATAAATCAACACGCCCTCTTAGCGAGGAAAGTGCTCTAGCAAAACAACTCAATGTGTTGCTCTGACTTCTGGAACATTTGTTGTTGTGTTGTTGATGCTGCTCACCAACACTGCACAAGAAAAAAAGTTGCATCGGTACTGCTCCTGACTCTGCATACTGCTGTCAACTGCCACTGTACTGCAACTCCCTCTGAATTCTGCAACCATGTTGTTGCATTGTGTGAGCATTGCTTTGCACTGCGTGAGCACTACTCTGCACTGCGTTGTTGCTGCTTATCTGCTGCTGCTCTTGCTCAACTACTGTTGTTGCTGCTTCAGAAAAACATCTGAAATTGGACAAGTAAATCTGCAACTGAAAAATAAGGCTGACTGTTGTTAGCTTCTGCACTAGCTCTCTGAAAGTATTGCGTTGTTGCTACTCTGCACTGCACTGCACTGCGCTGCTGCTGCTCAACTGTTGATGTTGCTACTCCCTTTCTACGCTGATCAAGCTCTAGTACTGCTAGCCATTGCATTGTTTTCTCATCTTCTGCTGCAACTGTCCATCCTGCTACTGTCTTAAGGTTGTCGTAGCTCGCATGTGATCCAAGAGTTCGAAAATACTCAAGGATCCTGCCACTTGTAGATTCTAGATCTACAACTCCAAGTCAGCCCATTTCTCTCCTTTCGGAATATGAGCTAACATAGCACAAACTTTTTCTGCCTCAATCTTAGCAGCTCCTACTTGAGGATCTTCCTTCTCCTCTTTATCCTTTTTCTTGAGAGGACACTGTGTGGCATAATGTCCCATTTCCCCACACCGGAAGAATTTGATCTGAGACAGATCTTTCTTCTTCTGCTTTTGTCACCCCTTTGATGCAAGGGCAATGTTATCTTCTTCTTCCTTCTTGACTTTTGAACCGTTGTTGCCATCCTCCAAATGGATTTTGAGGAGGTCTCTCCTCAGCTCTTCTTGCTGCAAGGCTACCCACATCGCTTCCCATACTAGAAGCCTTTCTCTGCCCAGAATGCTCTGGACAAAGACCTGATAGTCTTCTGAAACAAAGTTCAGAGTGACCCTTACAAGCTCTGAGTCTTTAAGTGTTGCCCCTACTACTGAAAGTTGATCTCGGTTATCTTGAATACGAGACAGGAAGGAGTCAAAACGCTCTCCCTTCTCCATTCTGGTATTACGCATCTTCTCCTCCAAGAAAAATTTCTTTCTCCTGCACTTCAGCTTGAATAAGCTTTGATACCACATGAAAAATCCTAAATCTGGATTCCTACGGCAACAAATTTGAATTACTTCTATTATGTTTCATAATTATTTCATTATAGTGAAATATTGAAGTAATTTCTGAAGCAGTCTACCCAAATAATACTGCGGAATAAATCTAAGTGCTGAAACAATCTAAACAAAGTATAATGAAAAACATCCACATTTGACACAGTTATTTTTGGACTAAGTCCCCGGAAAAACCCAGCTTGGGAAAACCGGTGCAGCAGATCTGAGGGTTTTATATTATTAAGCAACAAAATCTTGACTACAACTAGGGTGCTAATATCTGGCTCACCCTTCAGAGAAATCTAGACAGCTGATGAAATTGTTAGATATTCATCACTCTGCAAATCCCCTGTTGATCTGAACAGCGTTGGTGAAGCCCCTCTCTGCCTCTGCATGACGCCTATGTTGGAACTATGTAAGCCTGTGTGGGCAATCTCTGGAACTGCGTCACGACTCACCTCTGCTCAATAACTGATCTAGACTGATCTGGAACTGGATTTGGCCCTCCTGGCTCAGAAACCCCAGCTCCCAGCTATCTTCGGACTGGATCAAAGAAACACTGTGTCACTTCTGGGTAAGTTCCTTCAGGAACTGTGTCACCCCTCTAGGTGACTGCACTGTCTCTCTCTACATCACTGTTGCCTCTCTCTAAAATGCACTCCTGGTCCTCCTGACCAGTTTCTGCGTCTGCCCCTCTGAATCTGATCACTGAATCAAAATCACTTAGCAAACCATGCCCTAGTGATTCGATTCTGACCAAAAGTTGCCTCTCCTCACACAAACTCGAAAATGCCAAATGCTCGATGTGCTCAACATATTTTCCATAGGCCCCTCACCCTCCTCCTTATATTCTTTCGTTGACCCTTCAACGGCCAAGATTAAAACATAATCAAGGGCTAAGATTAACTTGGAGATGATCCATGACTTTATCTAGAAGATTCACACTTAGTTTAAATAACACCCTTTAATTAATCAGTTTCCCTAAGTTTAGACTTCGGAAAACATTAAATAACGATTAATTACTTTAATTAAACCATCTCTAAGTGGAATTTTCCAAAACCATTTCTGGGTTTTATGGAATATATGTGTCCTAGCCTATATACAAAGTTACAAGGCTAGAGCACATCCGATGCTACCATAAATCAACAGTATGACCCTCTGGAGGGCTTGGACCGCGTATAGGGAGATCAAACCCCAAATGAAGACCAATCTGCAATCCTGTATAAGATCCAATGCATCTGTTCACTTTCCAATACAAAAACTCATTACTGCAATTAAGTAAATGAGCTTACAAATCATTGAACCAACTGGACACTTGATAGTGGCATGCCCTTCCATAATGGGCTTTAGAGTGTACAAGATTCTCCAAGTTCAAGAAGAAGGTTAACCAAGGACCCTATTAGGTGGTTTCAATCTCTAAGGGAGAGACAGGTCCATAGCACATCCATCAAGAGGCCGGTGTCATGTGAATAAATGATGGAACAGAGCGGGGCATTAGGGGAAAGAATCCAAGACACATGCCACAGTACAAGGGTAGCAATGATAAGGGAAGCCCACACTTGGGTGTATAGATGTAGGAGGGAGCAATCATGGTACACAAGTTACCTCGGCCATTGTTTTTCCACCCTTCTTCATATGCCTTTTGTCTTTTGTTGTTTTTCCTCTTTTATAATTACTCCGGGCTCCAGGGGATGAGAGCATGATGTAAATGATATAGCAGTGAATACCGCTTTAGAGATGGGCATTTCATCGCCCACCGGGAGTTGGGACAATCATGGGTTCCTTAATGATGTAGGGGCCAATATGAGGGGCCTTATGAACCAGGGTTATGGCCAATGATGATAGGGGTAGAGCTCATGATGGCTTTTACCCACATGCTAAACATTTATGTCCCGGCCATCTTTTGCATTTTATCGTACATTTCCTATTGAAGGTGGCCAAATTGTGCTTTTTACTTTCTTTTTAGCTGCATCAACCTCCGGGGTATCATTCCAAGCTCGACCCAAAGTGTGGACAAGGGGAGGGGGAATCTAACTCCTTGTGGACCCAATGGACAAATGTGGACCCCGACGGGAAATATGTGAAAGGGGTTATAATGAGCGGAGGGGAGTGATGCATGTGGTGTTGGGAAACGAGATCCGAGTGGCAGCTATCTAAGTGGCGAATCAAATCTGAATGAGCTATGGCACAGATGAATGGGGCATATACACCATGGAGCTTTGAGAATGCTCAGAGAAACTATTACGGGAGTTTCAGTTCTTAGCACCAAACATGATGACGTCTAGCAGAGGGTGCGTACTAGACAAGTACGTTAAAGCAGCATATTCCAGAAGAGCCAACAGGGCGAAAAGTGTATTGGGACTAATACACTCAAATATCTGCGAACCAATTTCCACTAGAGCTCTTGGTGGAAGTGAATATTTTGTCACCTTCATTGATGACCATTCCAGGAAGACTGGATTTACTTCTTAAAAACCAAAGGTGAAGTCTTTGATCGGTTGATAGAATTTAAAGCTCTGGTAGAAAACCTGACCGGGAAGAAAATCAAAGTATAGCGTTCAGATAACGGTGGTGAATATACCGATAAGCAATTCACAGATTTTTGCGCACGGGAGGGCAGCATAAGAGAATGGACTGCTCCTTACAATCCGGAGCAGAATGGAGTTGCAGAACGGAAGAATAGGACTATTGTTGGGACAGCAAAGGCAATGTTGTATGACTAGGATCTGCCTAGATTTTTATGGGCAAAAGCATGCAGCACAGTTGTATATATCCAAAATAGGACCCCTTACAAAGCATTGGGAAAGACAACGCCCGAGAGTGTCATCATAGGGATGAAACCAGAGGTAAGTCACTTCAGGATTTTTGGGAGTGTGGCATATTGTCACGTTCCGGATGAGAAACGAAAAAAACTAGATCAGACTGCTGAGAAAGGATATCTTGTAGGATATAGTGAAACATCTAAGACATACAGAATCTACATTCCAAGTAATAGGACGGTTGTAGTAAGGAGGGATGTGAAATTCATGGAGGATCGAGCCTTCAGAAAATCCTGAGAAAGGCCTACTGAAGAACAGTCTGAGGATGTACCTCTTGTCCAGCGGCAGCTAGGAGAAGATCCAGCAGATGGACGTCCATCAGGGTCTAGAACTGTGACCAGTACTAGTATTTCTTCAAGAGAAGGAAATCCAAATAGCTCGCAGCAGATGGGACAGCAGGAAGAAGAAATGATTGAGCCACCCACCACAGTGACAGAATTAATAGAGAAGTACGACAAACGCTTAGGGACGCAGAGGAGTTTGTTGGGCCTCCTAGAGCCGAGAAAAGGCAACGTAGACAACTTGACAGATACCAAGCATTGGTAACACAAGTTGAAGAACCCTCTACCTTTCAAGAGGTCGTACAGCATCGATTTTGGGTGGATGCTATGGTAGAGGAGTACAACTCTATCATGACTAATTTTGTTTGGGAAGTCATACCTAGACCACAGGACAAATCAGTTGTAGGTTCCAGATGGATTTACAAGATCAAGTATGTTGCAGACGGTAGTGTAGAGAAATACAAGGCCAGGTTCGTGGCTAAGGGAAATGCTCAGAAGGAAGGGATAGACTAGCAAGAAAACTTGGCCTCGGTAGCCGAATATACCTCTATCTTGTTGATTTATGGTAGCATCGGATGTGCGAAAGCCTTGTAACTTTTTATATAGGCTAAGACACATGTATTCATAGAACCTAGAAATGGTTTTGGAAAATTCCACTTAGAGATGGTTTAATTAAATTAATTAATCGTTTTTTAATGTTTTCCCAAGTCTAAATTTAGGGAAACTGATTAATTAAAGCATATTAATTAAACTAAGTGTGAATCTTCTAGATAAAGTCATGGATCACCTCCAATTAATCTTAGCCCTTGACTATGTTTTAATCTTGGCCGTTGAAGGGTCAACGGAAGAATATAAGGAGGGTGAGGGGCCTATGGAAATCACATTGAGCATTTGGCATTTTCGAGCTTGTGAGAGAAACACAGTTTTTTGATCAAGATCGAATCACTAGGGTTGGGTTTGCTAAGTGATTTGATTCAGTGATCAGTTCCAGAGAGGGGCAGATGCAGTAACCGATCAGGAGGACCAGGAGTACATTTCAGAGAGGCAGTAGTGATGCAAAGAGAGGCAGAGCAGTTTTCTGAAGGGGTGACGCAGTCCCTGAAGGGAATCATGCAGAAGTGATGCAATGCCTCCTAGAGTCAGTGCGGAGATAGCTAGAGGCTAGGGTTTCTACGCCAGGAGGGCCAAAACTCAATCTCAGATCAGCTTGATCAGTTGCAGAGGAGAGGTGATGCAGTTCCTCAACTTGCCCACGAAGACTTACGCAGTTCCAACGTAGGCAATCACGCAGAGGTAGAGAAGGGCTTCACCAGCGCTGTTTAGATCAATCGGGGACTTGCAGAGTGAGGTATATCTCACAATTTCATCAGTTGTCTAGATTTCTCTGAAGGGTGAGCCGGATATTGGCACCCTAGTTGTACTCAAGATTTTGCTGCTTAAGACTACAAACCCTCATATATGCTACACTGGTTTTCCCGAGTTGGGTTTTTCCGAGGACTTAGTCCAAAAATAATTGTGTCAAATTTGAATTTTTTTCATTGTATTTTGTTTAGTTTGTTCTAGCACTTAGATTTATTCCGCAACATTATTTGTGTTGATTGCTTCAGTAATTACTTCGGTATTTCACTGTAATGAAATAATTATGAAAAAAAATAGGAGAAGTAATTCAGACTTGTTGCAGTAGGAATCCAGATTTAAGATTTTTCACATGGTATCAAAGCTTATTCATGCTGAAGTGTAGGAGAAACAAGGGTGAACCAGCAAATCAGCGCAGGAGAGGCTAGGATCTGTGTAAGCAGCAGCAGACCCTCCCAGAAATTACACTGTCTAAGCCATTAGGGCAATCCAGCGCAGAAAAGGCTCCCTCTAAGAGAGTTGACAGAGGGATAAGCTTTTTCAGTTGCAAAAGAGGCAGCGTAGCTGAAGGACACAGTTACTGCACAGCAGTAAGAGCTGGTGCATAAGCGTCAAAAAATTTCTGAAAAACACAGATTGGGGATTTCTTGACCTGAAAGAGTTTCTTACTCAAAGAAGCTCAGTTTCTCCCGTGCAGCAGCAGAAGCAATGACTTACTCCACAAGGAGTGCATAAGTCTAATTGAGCAGAGCATTAGAGGAAGAAATCGACAGTTGAGGAGATGGCCAACGGCGGATTGCGTGACCAAGATAGATTGGAGGGTGCCTCCAACTATGTTATTTGGAAATCAAGGATTGAGTTTCTCCTTGATGAGCATGATCTAATGGCCCTCATTGACAGCGCAGTTGCAGAACCACATGATGCAACACATCTGAGAGCCTTCAAGAAGAACATGGCAAGAGCCAAACGTTTGATCCTAGATGGTGTGAAGGATCACATCATACCTCACATAGCAGCAAAGGGCACTGCTAGAGAAATGTGGGTAGGGTTGGAAAAGCTATACCAAGGATCTTCCGAGCAGTAGAAGATGTATCTGGAGGAGAAGATGCGTAATACCAGGATGAAGAAGGGAGAGCGTTTTGACTCCTTCCTGTCTCGTATTCAAGATAACTGAGAACAGCTGTTAGCAATGGGGTCAGCACCTAGAGACTCAGAGCTGGTAAGGCTCACTCTGAACTTTGTTTCAGAAGACTATCAGGTCTTTGTCCAGAGCATTCTGGGCAGAGAAAATCTTCCAGGATGGGAAGCGATGTGGGCAACCTTGCAGCAAGAAGAGCTGAGGAGAGACCTCTTCAAAATCCATATGGAGGATGGCAGCAACAGTTCAAAAGTCAAGAAGGAGGAAGAAGATAACATTGCCCTTGCATCAAAGGGGTAACAGAGGCAGAAGAAGAAATATTTGTCCAAGATCAAGTGCTTTAGGTGTGGGGAAATGGGACATTATTGTTAATTTCTGAACATGTTCTATGCCATTTCAGATTAGGGCACAACACTGAAGAAGATAGAACATACTAATAGATCGATAGAAGACAAGCCAAGACAGAGATAAGAAATGGTGGCGTTACGGCGATCAGCAGGATGCTTCTACCAGCAAAGTCTCCAATAGGTCATTCAGCCAAGCGTGTCACACATAACCCCAGAACAATCCAAACAAAGAATACACAGCTCCAACGCCATCAAGAGAGAGAGAATTCCTCCACACCAATGTGTGTCAAATGAACTCCAAGTCTCTCCGATATATAGGAATCTTTGGGGGTGTGTGACACGTCCTTTAAGACATTTAAGTCAATATTTTATTCCAGGCCGACCCAGCACATAAGTGGAATAAATTCAAAGTACATGTTCTGCTCATCCGATCGAGATGATCTTTAGATCAATCTTACACCTCTCGGAAAGAGGAATCCAATAAAAATATTGCGATCGTCATCTGAGCAGCACAACCCGGAGTTTGGACCTAGTTGTCCAATTTTAACACTCCCTCTCAACTAGGGAGAACTCCGTCCACTAGTGCAATCCAAACATCGTGCGTCATCCCGCCGTAACTTGCTTTGCTGGCCTCTTTATTTCAAAACAGAAGTGGGTCAGTCACAAAGACATCATCCCCCGGCTGACCAATTCAGCCTAGAGGTCCGAAACCTCTATCAGACTCACAAATAGTCTCCAACCAACCCGAAGTTGGTTCATCTGACCCGAAGTCAGGCAGAGGTCCGAAACCTCACCATCAGACTCACAAAGAGTCTCCAACCAACCCGAAGTTGGTTCATCTGACCCGAAGTCAGGTAGAGGTCCCAAACCTCACTAAACTTGATCCCAGATCAAGTGGTTGGACCGTGCAATCGTACTTCCCATGAGCCCTTAACTCAATGGGTAGGATGCATACGGGGCACAGATAAATGAGAGGTGAACCAACTCAATAATCACAACGGTGGGGCAGAAGCACCATAAGTGCTTATAGCTCCGAGAAGCTATCCCCAAAACCCCCCTTTGAGCTCCCAGAGCTCATCGTCCAACAGGACCCTCAGAATAGGGTCGTTCCATGATTCCAAGATTCTCACGGAAGGTTAGGAACATGACCTTCTCCAAGGGCATTGTGAGAATATCCGCGACCTGCTCATCAGTTCCTATATGATCGAGCCTTACGGCGCCTCGCTGTACCATATCCCAGATAAAGTGGTACCAGCCATCAACATGCTTGGATCAATCGTGGAACACAGGATTCTCAGTCATACGAATCCCACTCTGGTTATCACAGAGTATCACAGTGGTATCTAGCACATGTCCAAACAGCTCACTAAAGAGCTTTCGCAACCAAACTACTTCACAACAGGCCATACTTGCCGCAATGTATTTGGCCTCAGCGGTGCTCAAAGCCACCAACTTCTGCTTCCTGCTCATCCATGAGATCGAAGCAGAACCAAGATTGAAGCAGCATCCCGATGTGCTCTTACGATCCACCACACTGCCAGCCCAATCGGCATCAGTATATCCACGGAGTGTCATACTCCCGGCAGTGTATCTAAGCCCATGGTCTATCGTGCCTCAGAGATATCTCAAGAGTTTCTTGGCACCAACCCAGTGAATGTTATGATCAACCATGTGTTGACTCAAAGTGTTCACTGCACAGCATATGTTCGAACAAGTGTTCATTAAGAACATCAGGGTCCCTATGAGTTAACGATACTCAGTAGGACAGGCCCAGCAACGCTGCTCCTCAACTTCTTAAAGTTGAGTTCCATGGACTTACAGTCCATCATACCAGAAAATTCATAATGTATTTTCCTTGAGAAAGGAAAATCTTGCCAGGTCTCTGCTAGACCTTCAGGCCTAGACATCAGTCCTAGGTCCTTCATTTCGAACTCAGCAGCGAGCTCCCTCTTGCACTGATGAATGAGAGGGTCAGCACCTGTCAGGAAGAGGTCATCCACATACAGCACCAGAATGAGAGGTTTTCCTTTGACAACCTTGAAGTAAGGGTTCGGATCAGCATTACTTCGAGTGAAGCCCAGCTTCATTAAGTAGCTATCTATCCTCTTATACCAATCTCAGGGTGCTTGTTTCAGCTCATAGAGGGCTTTCTTCAACCTGCAGACATGGGTGTCCCGATCCTGGACTTCCAACCCCAAAGGTTGCTCCACATATATCTCTTCCTTTATCACATCATGCAGAAAAATGCGGTCTTCACATCATCTGATGAAGACTCCATCCTTGCGTAGCAGCAAGGGCTATAATAGATCGAATGGTGGTATCTCGAGCCACAGGTGCAAATATGTCATCATAGTCTATATCTTCCTCACAGGCAACGAATCTTGCCTTGAACTTTTCAGCACTTCCAACAGATCCATGCTTGATCTTGTAGAGCCATTTCGAGGTGACAACTGCTTTGTCCTATGGTCTTAGGACCACAGCATAGCATCCTTCCAGACTTGATGCTTTACGACTTCCTCAAAGGTATCCAAGGTCAGATTGTACAAAAGTGCTCATGGCTGTTAGATATCCTGTTATTAATATGGCTTCTTGGTTTTCCTTCGGAATTTCCCCCTCTGAAGCCATATGTCCCTGAGCTATGAGGATCTTCTTTCGTTGAACAAAGACATCCTCTCAGGAGCATATACAGATATATCTCCCTCTTAATGTCAGCTTCTCTCGAGAGAGAAGACATCTGTTTTAAATGAGGGCATCCCAGACACCATCTTGGAATTGGGACCTGATCTCCCACAGTCAAAGCCATCCAACAGACTTTGCTGATCATGATTCAAGATTCCAACCATGTGACCAAAAACTGCATAAACTTCCCAGTTCACATTTTAAGTTTACCATAACGCTCCAATGTAGGACTGATACAGTCACATGCTGCTGCTACATAGGTGTCTATCTATGTCACTGTCATACAGGGGGAACATATCAACAAGCCTCAGCTTGTGTTAGAAGTCCTTTCAGCCACTACCTGTAATTTTGTGAGTAGCTCCTTCAAATAGCCTTCTAAGACTGCAGCTTACAAAAAACAAGGGATCCAATCTACCTTGGTTTATCCTGCACTTGAGGCATTGCACCTTGAGTTGCTTCCAGATCTGCCCATTTCTGGTTATTTCAGCAGACTGCTCCTAGGGCTGTCAAAATTTGCCTAGCTCAATGACTTACATCTATGCCCATTTCGTCAACAATTTGACCACTACATAGAATTTCCCAAGGACTTCAGCAGTCAACTCTTTAAAACTTCCAGCTTCAATCATGGGTGTCTGTCTATGTCACTGTCATGATGACAGTGACATAGAATCACAGATTTTGAACTATCACACTCATCACTACTCTTAACGACTCTGTCAAGTACATCAAAACAATTTCTTTGTCTTAACTTGAGATCCAGTCTATGCCATGTGCACAGATCTGGGAATTATGTGATTGGTCTGCATCCAACTTTGGCTTGAATCTGTGGCTGCCTCAAATCACACAGTCAAAAACTCATGTGATAACCACACGACTTGCTGTTGTGGTATGGCTTGCGGCCTGCCACAACACTTATCATACGGCCTTCAAACAAGATTTAACAAGTCTGCATTTGCAGAATTAGTGCAGCAAAGGACAAGTCTAGGAAGACCAGGGACTTATGTTACACCATGCATCATTTCTGAAGGTTCCGAGCAGTAAATGAAAATTGATCACTGCGCTGTCTGCAACTCTTAATTCGATCATTCTTTCTATAAGCCATAGCAAAAGCCTTGCATTCACACATGCTGTATGAAGGTTCATCTGCTGCATAGCTTTAATTTCATCATGGTCACCTCTCAGATTGGGACTGGAGTACTCCTCCATTGAATCTTCCACTATTCTCAAACTTGAAGTAAAGGCATTTGTCCAAAACTACGCATAAATCTCACATATTATGAGGCCATACATCGAGGATTAACCAGTTCATTTTAGACAGCGTTTTCCACAGATCCCCCAGGTAGTCAAACCTTTCCTTGCCTGAGCAATACTAACCATTAAACCACCCCTAGTGCACTTAATTATGCCAACACAGATTTGACATTTAGCGAAGGAAATAATTATATCGCACAAGAGATTTATACAGAAAATTGTGTCATAATTATCCAGATGTTGTGGTTGCTTTTGCACAAGTATCATATTGCACCTCCGGGGATTCCAACACAGACCTCGTTGTATCAATAACAATTTTCCCATTCACATAATGCCGTCAGCACACTGGCGTGTAAATGTCTGCACCACCAACAACTTCAGTTTTTTTTTTTTTTTTCCTGTTTTACGAAATATAAATGATGCGGCCTTACCACACAGCTCACAGCGTGATTTTTTTTTTTCACAGAGCACGCTTGTTGGTGGTGAGAGGGGAACTTAAAAGACCATGTGTTTCCAAAGTGTTAATATTTCCGGTATGATCCAGGGGAGCCTTTTCGAGAAAAGGCTAGCGAATTGTTATTTCAAGAAAATCTGGTCAGGTGGTGAAAAAACAGACCATGGGATTTTATCTGCAGTCGATTCGAAGATGCATGCGCAAGCACGTCGGACATTTTACCGCATTTCACAAATCTCAACCGAGAAAAGCAGCGCATGATTTACAGGATTTACAATTTCCGAGCAGAGAGAAGGAAAGAACCTGAGATGACCGAGTACCCCGACGGCCGTCATGCCGGGCTTCCAGAACTGTGGGTCGGACCACAACGCCAACGGCAAATAGACGTCCAGCAAAACCACAGCGCGCAATTCCTGGCCCCGCTTCGATACCCCGACCACTAAACCCTTGGTCTCCATGTTGTTTTTGCTCGTCAACGACCGAAGTTGACAGACCACGCTCCTGCTCCCGTTCACCAACCCCAACCTCCGCCTTTTCTTTCCCGAAGTATTACTAGCATTGCCGCATTCCATCACACACCCTCCTCTTGCATCCGGCGTAACGGCATTGAGATTTTCACAGTCGAGGGGGGTTTCTTGAAGACTGCCGTTGTCGGAATCCTCAATGGGGACGAGCGTTGCCCCGGCGTCAGTGCGGAGGCAGAGATCCACGCCCTCGGAATCGAAATCCCCAAATTCTTCAGCCGTAATCACAACAAATGCAATTCCAAATTTACAGTCCACAAATTTCTCAAATGGAACAGAATAGAAACGCCATTTGAGGCCAACTCAGTTTAAAGTCGAGCTCTTGGCGTCCTCCTTCGACACCTGTCCCTGTGCCTAATTTTATCTGATAAACGTACCAATTTCATCTTCCCTTCGGTTTTCGTTTTGGGTATCAATACAAAACACAGACGCCGATCATCAACAGGCTGTTAAACAATGGCACGGAGGCCGAAACGGGCATGATTCCTGTATTCCCTACTCTTACTTTTCCTGCGCTATTACCTCCGGCAGTTTTAAAAAAAAAATGCGCTGCCTTTTGCTGTGGTGGTATGGCCTGCGGCCTACCACACAGCTTTACGTCACCCATATTGCTTTTACAACGACAGTGTTTGAGATCGATTTCTTCCTTTGATTCCAGCGAAAGGCATTAAAGTGCCTTGCGGCATTCTCTTTTAGAGATAGACCGTCCACAAGACAGTCCTCATGCAATCTGTCTTCAAACACGGTGGCAACCCAACTCAAATTGGGCTTCGTCTTCCCCACCTCTGATACCATGTTAATTTCAGGTCTTGTTCTATGCCATTTCAGATTAGGGCACAATACTGAAGAAGATAGAACATACTAATAGATCGATAGAAGACAAGCCAAAACAGAGATAGGAAATGGTAACATGGCTGATCACAGGATGCTTCTACCAAAGTCTCCAATAGGTCATTCAGCCCAAGCGTGTCACACAACTTAACAACCCAAACAGATTATAGCCAAGCCCAATTCAGCTATCATAGCAATATCCAGAGAGAGAATCCTCCACATCTGCTGCCCTGTCAAATGAACCTGTCTCTCAATATATAGGAATTTTAGTGTGTGACACGTCCTTTAAGACATTTAAGTCAATATTTTATTCCAGGCCGACCCAGCACATAAGTGGAATAAATTCAAAGTACATGTTCTGCTCATCTGATCGAGATGATCTTTAGATCAATCTTACACCTCTCCGAAAGAGGAATCCAATAAAAATATTGCGATCGTCATCTAAGCAGCACAACCCGGAGTTTGGACCTAGTTGTCCAATTTTAACACTTGTCCCACAAACAAGGGGGTCTCATACACCAATTTGGTCTTTGGCTTGGTCGTGACCTTAAAATCGGATAATAATAATAATTTTCCAACACATCTTGGGATTAAAAAAATAACAGTGCAAGAAGATAACCTAAAGGAGATCA